>VXAD01004603.1:2675997-2994804 GCA_013399195.1 Dicrurus megarhynchus | reverse complement strand
TTAAACTGGTTCACTGTGTGTAGGTCTGGTACTATACCATGTAAGTACTAGCTGTTCCCAGTTTTGGCTAAGTGGATGGACTCTTTTCAAAATATTCATGTAGTGTTAACAAAAATTAAAGCCAACTTATACTCTGTGAACAAATAACTAAAAGTTGCTAAAGGGATAGGTACAGTGTTTCAGAAAAGTTGTTTCTCTTTATAGTAGAAGTCTCAAATTTGAAGTGTGGGAAATGTGTGTATTTAAGTATGCCTTTCTTTTCTCACTTAAAAGTTACAGCTAAAATTCAAAGCATATGGAGCAGACATGGATCTACTCAATACTGAAAAATAGAATTGAAGAAGAATAATTAATTTTTCTTATTAATTTTGTAATAATTTAGAAACATTGTATCTTAGCAGAAGTAATTTATTGAGCATTTTCTTTGTCTAGTTTCTCTCAAGTGTACAGAAACAGGGTCCTTCAAACCTGTGATCATCAAAATGGCTTTCTACTGAACCTCTGCATTCATAGAACAACTAGAGTTCCTCCAAAATGTATAGCAAATATGTGTAAAAAAGAAATCTTAGGAATGTTTTGATCTTGGAAGGAATCTTGATCAGAACAGTCAATATGCAAAATGGTACACTGGCCAACTAAAAGCAATTGTCTGTGCTTATTTCTTTCTCAATAATATCAGTAAAGAAAAATTTTGCTTAGGCCACTATTCCTGGCTACTGCAATCAGTAATTTTCAGTTTTGTCTGAAGAGAAATTAATAATGTTTCTAGCACTTGTTGCCACAACTCTGAGGAGTAACATGACATCGAAGCAGAACTTGAGAGAAGTAATAGCTAGCATTTACCCAAACTTGTTTTTAATTAGATGAGATTATGAGGTAGTGAAAAAACTCTTCTTCATGGCAGGTTTGGTAAAATCAGTCTTAGTTATGACACTATTTTTCTACTTAAGAAATCATTTCTGAAATGAAAGGGAGCTATCCACGCTCAATGGGATTTAAATATAGAGCAAATCTGCACAGTTTCTCTGGGTCAGAAAAGCATACTATGCACTTTGAGAAACTTTTCCTAGCAAGTTCCTGGTACACAAGTGGTTTCTTCAATACCAGGATGGCTGTTAGTTTTCTGTGAAAAGCCCCAAGTATATTTTATAACCTGAGCGCACAGTTCATTTCCTGATGTAGCTGTGCAGTCCCAGCTGCCCTCATGAGAGCAGAATTCCAGATGTTCCTTTTCTGCTGTATGGAGCAGTGCTGTAATTGTTGGACAGCAAGGATACAATTTGGCTCTCTGATAATGTTGTATCTGTAGAAATACTTTCACCGTGGTTGTAGGAATATGTGAATACATTAGGAAGGAAACTGTATTATGGATTTCAGTCTTTAAATGATTTCATATGGCCCAGGTGAGTGCAAGAAGCACTTGGATTTGAGAATAAAATGGTGACATTTTAAATATCATGTAAGGGAGGAATTAGCCATTATCTAAAGCAGCATACATGGTAACACAGCCAGTGATTTGAACCTGTCATTCATTTAATAATTCAGGTTGGAAACGGCACATGAAATGATTGTGTCCAACAGTAAACGTAACGCTGCCAGGTCCTCCACTTAAATCTTGTCCCAGAGCACCACATCTACGTGTCTTTTAAGTACCTGCTGGAATGGTGACTTCATCACTTCTCTGGGAACCCTTTTCAAATACTTGACAGGCTTTTAGGTGGAGAATTTTTTCCTAAATCTAAATGGCCCCTGGTGCAACTTGAGGCCATTTTCTCTTATCCTATCACTCGTTACTTGGGAAAAAACATACACTTGACACTCAGACACACTCTGCTGCAGCTTCCTGTGAGGTGGTTGTAGAGAGTGATAAATTCTGCCCTGAACCTCCAGACTTCATAACCCCAGTTGTTCCTGGATGGACTTGGGCCCTAGACCCTCCACCTAAATCATGCAGTCATGGTCACAGTTTGTGCATATACCTATCTATGTAAGCATTTCTAGATGTTCAGCTTCAGTGTTTGTCCAGCTGTTTCATGGGACTGTTTTTAGAGGACACTAAAAGCTTAAAAAAGCTTGGAGTCAGTAAAAACAAAGCATGTGAGAACAACTTTAGTTCTGGTTGTTCCCGTATTTTTGGTATTATTTCAGAATATGTCCTACTATGGTCGAATGTGCATCTCTTCAAATTTCTTGAATGTGTTCATGACTGGGTTGGGGGCTGATCCTGGGTTCTTTCCACATGTAATTGCTCCATTGAATACTGTGGATATTCTGGTTGTGGGTTATCCCATTTTAAATCATCATTACAGATAATTTAAATGATTCTAAATGCTGTAGTGATCTGTTGGTTACGGCAGAAAGCTTCTCAGGTACCAACTATAATTGCAACTTGTGGCAGAAAAAAAGTCAAATGTGATGGTTTTTGTTATTTTTGTTGTTGTTGTTTGGGGTTTTTTTGTTTGTGGGGTTTTGGTTGGTTGGTTGTTTTTTTTTTTTTTTGTTCTGAAACTCTGGCCATTTCTATTTTCCTAATTGGCTTAGGCCAAAAATTACTTTTTTAAACAAGATTTAGCAAGACAGATTCTTGATTTCAGGTGATGATACTGATGTTTTATTGTAATAGGAATTTGTAATCAAGATTCTAGAAACTGTTAACAGTATATAGTTCTGCCTTCAGGATAAGAAAAATGGAGATGATTCCTGGAATCCTACTTTGTGGGAGAAAGATTGGAGGGGCTAACATGGGCTTAGGAGTATGGAGAAAAGGATCTTCTCTCCCTTCTGGGCATGTAGAGTTGAACATTCACTTTGCTTTGTGGTCCAGGTTTATTACTAAACTCTTGAGCAAGCCTGGAGGCATTTCCTAAATGAAGCTGCAACTATGTAGTTTTTAAACTCAATTAGCCCGCTCCCCTGCTTTCTGCACGCCCTGTCAGTTCTAATGGACTTTCCTTGGCTCTGACAGGAAGGGAAGGTGTGGAGGTCTCCATAACCAGCCCCCTTCTTCCCCCAGACTGGGTGGAATAGCCACATCTTATTATGGCCCTTGGACAGCACCAATTTAAAGGTTCTCCAGAATATTAAAATGTAAATTTTGCCCAAGGGGGGAAGGCTGGGGAAGAAAAGGGTTGTCATTCAACAGCAAAGAAATAAGTTAGTTTCTACTACCTGATGTGAGACTCCTTCAGAGTGGAAAGAATACCAAACTGGGCTGTACTTTGTGTCATATCAACAGGATGGGTTGGCCCAGTGTGTTTCTTCCACAGTGATCTTCTGAGGCTTGTGGTCTGCAAAGTGCAGAGAGAAAGCAATCCTGTCACAACTAATAGCAAAAAAAAGTGTCTTAAGAAAACTGCTATTCACAGGAATACAGATTAGAGTGTATTTAATAGAGGGGTAGAAATTATATCTTACCCTTTAAAAAAAAAAAAAAAAGAGTAACAAAGACAAAACACCTAATGACTGCCTTAAGGAAAAACCCCTTTGTTAGTCTTCAAGCACAAGAAAATACTTGACCTGTTTTGAACATCAGTGTTTTTATAACATGCTTTTGTTGGATCACAATCTTTTTTCCCTTGTCTGTTTGATCTAAAAGTCCAACTGTGTTAATTAAAAGAATTAATGTAATGCATAAAGCTTGTAATATGATTAAAGGTATTACTGAACTTTATAGAAGGAGTGTTTTTTCCCTCATTCTGTTAGCTTCTCCCTGCAATTGCAGTTCTATGCAAAACTGTAACTACACATGGTTGAAAACGTAATCTTTTTTTTTACTCTGTGGGGAAAATGCAGGAGGTTTTGAAGAAATATATTTTTCAGTAAGTTTTTCTGGGAAGGCCTTTTGTGTGAAGAGAGGAAAAAAAGCCCCCTTGCTGCCCTAGAAGGGTTGATGGCCTGGTGTTTTGGTGTGCCTCCGGAATGTTCAGAGCACTGTTGTTGTTGGAGAAGAGCCTGGAAAACCTGGGTTTTTGATACTTTGTGTGAAAGTCGCAATGATCAGACTATCTATCTGGAAAGTGATCATGCTCCTCTTTCTTTTATCGTAAGCTCCTTTTCCCAAAATAAAATTAAAATAACTTAGACATACCTCTCTTTAATAATAAAATTTCAAGCATCTCTTTATCTCTCTGAGGAAGGAATATTTTCTGACCAGTCTTAACAGTAACACATAGATCTACTGTTCATGTTGTCTAGTAGAGAAAAAAATATAATGATATAGTTTACTCTTAGTAATGAAACTGAAGCAAGTGTTTTGTGTATGTAAAGAAGATGCTGTGGGTGAAGAGCTCTGGAGCAATGGAAAATTCTTGGTTTTATTCCACTGAGAATTGCAGAGAAACATCTTGCTGTCTGTGCACTTGTACTTATTTATGCATAGTGAAAACTAGAGCTAATGTTGACAATGTGAGGGCTTCTTTAAAAAATACTAAACCAAACAGAAGTAAACAAGTTTGACGGGAAAAAAAAATCCTCTTCATAAAGTCAGTGTGACTCTCTATAGAAGAATATAAAATAATCAATCTGATGTGTCTGAATCTCTCTTTTTCATTCATAAAAAAACATGAAAAACCTAAGCTCCTCTATTACATCATCTCTTTTGAAGTACAAATGCTAATTGAAATCAGTCAAATGTCTTTCTAAAAGCATGTGTGCCAAGATGCTACAGGTCATTTTTTTTCTTCTGTACTTGAATACAGGTATAACTGATTTTCCCTAAAGCTTCTGTCAGTGGGGGAAGAAAGCTGGTGCTCCCATGATCCTCATTTTTAGTACTTCATGTACTTTAATATTTACCACTTAAATGTGGTTTTGAATGTGTTTCTGAATCATTACTTTGCAAAAAGAAACAGACAGTGCTGTCCATCTCCAGCTGAGTTTCCACCTTGCTTAGAGATTGGTGCTTTTCTCCTTTATTCTTTAGAAAAGATGATTTTTAATTAGATTCTGCTTTCCAGATAAGCTGCTCTTCACTTTTAATTCAAGGGAACAAGACGTACCCATTGGTGTATGTTTGATCTCTTTGAAATATTTCAGTCTTCTGTGTCATTCAGATGTTTGTTGGATGGACTTTAAAGTATGCTTTGGATGCTGTTTAGAAAAATCTAGTGCCCCATAAGTGCTGTACATGATAAAAGCAAGTGATGCTCAGGACCTATTGTGTTGCTGCAAACTGCTTTTTCTCTTAGTGCTTTTAGCTTGCTGACCTGCAGAAAAGCTTGTCTCCATGTTTTATTCCTGTTATTGATGTGAAAGTCTTCGTTTCAAGTATTTTTTCATTTTGCTTTGACCTGTTTTTATGGATTTTAGTCCTGCCTGTTTAACACATGTGCAAACTGCTGCACTACCGAGTTCCTGCAGATGTTGTGAACCAGTATGACTTTTATAACTGCCTCTATGATGTTCAGTCATGGAAGCCTTGATTTAGGGAGAAGAAACCATGTGCAGTAATAGATGTCTTCAAGTGTCCTGACCTAGACCTGAAAAAAACGATGGCATTTTCTTGCACTGTGTGCTGAGCTGTCTGGGATGGTTTACCTTTGTGGCTTTAAACATGTTAGGTAAAGTTTGGAGCCATCCAGTAATTGCATGTTCCAAGTTCTTTTTTTCATCTACAGTAATCCTGTTAATGTTACCTTTTTTAAAACTCTTTGTTAGTAAATATCATCAGATACTATTTACTATTATAGATACCATCAGGCTTTTGTACTCTAGATTTCTGTTCTGGAAAAGTCCATGCAATAAACACAGTATTACCAGCTGACTGACTTCTGAATTTAGGTTTACTGGGGGTTTTAGCAGGCTGTTAACAACTACAAGTATGGCGGTTTTTACATCCTGATTTGGGGGGAATTTTGCTTATCAGATCACCTCTGTTTTCTCGCTTCCCTTGTGTAAAAACTTGCCCTAAAAGAGAGCTATCTCTGACTACATTTTGTTTCTTAGGATTTCAAAATACCTTAAAATATGAAAATAATTTTAGAAAGACTATTCCACTGTTGAAATAGCAGCCATGACAGTACTATTTTTCATCTGTGTTTTAATATAATAATTTCATGTATTTAACAAACCATAATTTTAACTCTCTTCAAGATAAGTTTCAGAAAGACAAACCTTAGGCAGACTCATATCAATGCATTTATCTGGGAGTGAAGTCAGATGTCAGGACTGTATCATAGCCTGTGTCTGCTTGTGCCTGGAGGGGGGAGTTAAACTGTAGGGGGTAACCTTTCACATCAGTGTGCTTTGCAGTGTTTGCAGGACTTAGCATTTTCTCTGTATATGTTTCAGCTGGGGTTTTTCTCCTTGCTCAGGAAAATAGTGTTTTCTATGATGTATCCTAGACCTTGCTCATTCCTCCCATCTCTACCATCAAAGGATCACATCGTAGGTACATAAATAAGACTTTTCTTTCTTTTTATGGCAGTTTCTAAGTAATGCTGCCCAGTTTGTCAAGTCAAATATGTAACAGACATTGCACACAGTGGTTTTATAGAAAGTGGGATTGAAAGGGAAATAATTAAATCAGTGCTGCTGGTCAAGAGTTGCAATGGGGTGTTTTCCAGGGGAAAGAATTTTAACAGTCAAGCCAGGACCCATTGGTCCTATTCTTTGTGCTGGTTCACAGCATTCTTTGTCCCTTCCTTAAGTCCCACAAAAAACCTTGGCTGCAGGCCCTTCCAGTTTGGGGTGGGGGGGAATTAGAAATATAAAGATTTAGTATTCACTCTTTAAAACTGATATTCTTAGCTCTTTTCCTTGCTAAGGTAGAATGAAAACCATAAACTATTGGTAAATGTCAACTAACCGCTAGACTTGAAAGAACCAGCAGCTGCTTTCTACTTATGAAGCAGAGAAACTGTGTGGGAGGGGATATAAAGAACCTCCTCAAATATCCACTATAACAGAGGGGCGGGGGAGAGACTGTACTGAATATGGGGTTTAACCTTTAGAATTCTTCTTCTGTTCTCTCATGCTCTTAGACTTGTATGAAAATGCAAAATGGCAATTGATTTGTTTCAGGTAAAGGCCCCATGCCACCAAAAACTAATTTCTGATAAAAAATGGAGTACTCAGCTTGCCTGTATCAATTTTGTGTCTGTTAAAATTTATGGTATGAATCTCATAAACAGTTTTCAAATGTATTTAATGAATAATTGTTTGCAAAGGGCTTGAGTGTGCCTCAAATCAGATGCAATGTTTCAATGCAGCAACATTATTAACAGTGTCGTTAGTGTAGGACTGAAATGGCAACACTTAAAAATGCATCTACCACAAATCTGAAATGATGAGTTTGTCTTGAATACAAATAAACATAGAGGAAATAGACTGAGAAGTATTCATTCATGATGTATAAAATGAGATCAAAAATAGGCAACAGGTTTATGTTAATATAAATTGAGACAAATTCTAGCTTGGCAACACTGACCTAAAAGCTGTCTAAACAAAGCAACTAATGTTTATGCTTCTACTAAAGGGAAGTCCATACCTGCTGTTGAGAAAAGACACAGGGTTGTTCTGCGATGTTTTTTGGGCTCTTTTAAGTAACTTACTTATCCAGTAATTCATAGATCCTTCATCACTTTCTGATATGGAAAAAATATGTATAGCCTCATTAGCTCATGGCACAACTCTCTTTAACCCTTTTAAAAATATGGGTGAAAACCAATGTTTTTCATCTCATCTAGAGACTAGAAAATGTAGAAAGAAAAAGGGCTGGATTGTTTTTCTTTTTTCCCTGAAAATAGTCAATTACTTAATAAATGTATCTGGAAAGCATGGTGGTAATCTGTCTTTTATAATTGGAGACCTTTCTGTACCTAGATGCTGATTGTACTGGGCAGGTGAAATAGCTCTCAAGGAATGATAAATACTGTTCAGTATGGGAAGACTGTTTTTACATGAACAACACTCATATGCAAAAAAAAAAAAAAAAAAAAAAAATAGAACTTCAACTCTGTTATTTCACCTGCTCTCTTTTTAAATATGTCCTTTCTTGTTTGCTGACTACTCCCACTATGGAACAGTTGTCCACAGTCCTGGGAATTACTATTAACTCCCTACGATGGGGAGTGGGAAACTAGAACTGGTGAACAAGGGCTGGAAGGGTACCAGCTGGAAGATATTTGTGACAGATCAGAATAACAGGAAGAGAGAGTAAAAAAGAAATGGTCAGCACTTCTGGCTTTTTAAAAGTGGGGTGCAGATGACTTGCTGTTATGTTTTTGCAATGTCTTATTTCCAGACTGCTGGCTTAGTCAGCCACATCTTTAATTTGCTCAGTTTATAACAGCTGCTTTGGCTGCTACCACAGAAAGAGAAATTATAATTTCCAAGCCTTCATTTCATCCCTCTTACCTATAATCCTCAAGTTCGAGTCTGTCTGACCACTTGACTAGGCTTTTTAATTAACAGATCTTCTTGGGGGCCCTTAAATGTGTTTTGCATATACACGAGCACTAAACAGCCTTGGAAACTCTTGATGAGATGAAAAAAATCCTGCTGGGAATATAAAATGGCACATAGTGCCTAGAATAATGATTTCCATAATTGAAATTTTCATGTGCTGTATTAAAAGGCATCATTTACCTGGGGTCCTGTTCTTTTGAAAAGAAAAGTGTTTTAGTTTCAAAAACTTGTCTGTTTAACTCTATCTCTGCATGGTTTTGTTGATTCCTCAGAAGAAGGCTTATGGGTTTGGCAAAAAAACCACAAAGCTGAAGAGGAAAACTAGCATTGGAATATTTCTGTGCAATCTGTGATTCAGACGTACTTACTTGATGTGCTCAAATGAGGCAGGTGATGGAGTTCTGTAATGATCTTTACTTCATACCTGAGATCACTGATCATTTGGCTGAGGTGGCACAGTGTTAATGATGTGTTAATAAACAATGTAATTTGGGAAGGTAGACTCTTTGATAGAAGGTAATAGCCCTCACTGCTGCCGGTACCTTAATGTAATCGAAGGAAACATCTTGTTTTAATCATTTACTAATTGAATGGCACAGCAACTAATCTCTGGGATGTACCTTGGAGACCCGATTACGTGTTTCATCGACTGCTGGGGAACCGACACAGATATGACGGTGGTCAAATTGCCCTCAGCTCCCTTCATTGCTGGTCTGCAGCTCTTTGGTGATTTGTCTAGAAGACAAAGAAATAAAGGATTTTGTTTGATAGTTTAGGATGTGTCCAATAGATCAGTCAATAATTGATCTTGACATTCCCCAAGGAAAAATCTCTGGTGTCACTATAAAGGTCTTAGTGGTTTTGTACAATCTGTACAAACTTTTTCTTTGGATTTTCAGATAAAATAGGTTTTGCTTCAAGCTAGCTCTAAATGAAATTAAATTATTCAGAATATTAAGCTGTGGCACAATACTGTCAATAAGTCTTATATTTTCAATGGTTTAAACATCATAAATAGTTACATATGTGGTATTTTTTCCATGCCGTTCTGACTTGCTGTTCATTCAGACATATAAAACAATAAAAAAATTTCCAGAAAATGAGCTCCAGGATTATTTTTCAGAGCTACAACCAAGTATGGGCAAGATCAGTTTCTGAAAAATCAAATACTAGCCCTGTGTGTGTTGGGTTTCTTTCATAGTTTAATTCTGAATTAATTTTCTCTTACAGAAAATTAATCCTGCTTAACTACTGAAATGCAGGTCTAGGTAACAGTCTGATCTTTACTGGTGACATGCACCAATCCTAATGAAACCTGCACCACTCCTGCACTTTTTCAGTAGCTCTGAATATTATTCCAGTCTCAGCCTGCGATATTCGAAAGCACACGAGGAACTACAAAAATGCCTTGCCCCATCCCTGAAGTGCAGTGGGTTAGGTGATGGGATTCTCAAAGCCTTCGAAATTCTTGGCATGCAGGAAAGAAAATGCCAGGGCTCATGTAACAAATATTTGAGTTGCTTCTCAAAGCCACTTTATTAACTTGGACTCCTTTAAACAAGTTTAGTACCAAGTAAGTATGGCATATTAGATCTAAAAATATTTTTTTCAAATCTATACTTTTCAGTTGTCTAATGGTTACTTTTTGAAGAACTTGTGGCCTTGCAAAATAATGTAATTATATAGCATATTCTCAAAAATCTGGTGTCTAGTATTAACCTTCATGAGGTTTCATGGAAGACATTTTGAGAATTTCGGATCCATGTTGTTCGGCTATGCCTTCTCTGTTATGATTAATGGAGAAACATGCATGTTTGAATTCTTCAAATAGCTTTGAAAAATCTCACTTTTTTTTTTTGTCTGTTTTATAGGACATGAAAAAAGCCCCATCACCCCTTAGGGAATTAAAGCACACTGCTTTAATTACACAATGCCCATTGATGCTAATAAATTTTATGCTAAAGACCTCTGCTGTACCAGTGCCAAGTAAAACATAAGTCTCCTTCTTTTTCAAGTCCTGTGCCACACACTGCCTGGACATGCGGCCATTAAAATGAGCTCAGTTGCAATGACAGACATTAGACAAAGATGCAAGATTTCATTTTGACTTTCAACAGCTTCTATAGGTTGAAATAATGCTAACATTTGATTTTCAAGTAATCTTTAAAAGTATTCGGATAGGAATAGATTTAGGTGAGTGACGGAACATATATGAAATCAAGAGATAATATTTTTCACTGCTGCCCTCTTTCTATAGTCTGATATAATTTGAGTTTTCTCTGTAAAGATTATTTGTGATGATATGCTGAAGAGTGAGTTTACCACATAAAGTGTGTTTGTAACTATTCATAAATCTTGTTTCTTATTTCATTCTCTGCTCTGTTTCTCTTACCTAAGTCATTAACGGCAGCCCATTTTTTTTTAAGTATAGCTCTGCTGTTAGCAGTTCTAGAATCTGACCTCAGAACTAAATCTCCTTTTCTCTTGGAATATTCCTGGAAATCAGGCACTCATATTACTCTTGATCTATGTGTACAAGTGCAGCAGTTCTGCTTTCAGGGTGAGTGGGGTAGAGGAAGAGTTTGGGATTCAGTCTTTGAGAATTTGAAGTGAGGGGAACGTATCAGTAAATGCATCAGACTGGGAGATGCAGAATTTTTTCATCTCTGCAGTCAGACAACATCTAGGATCACTTTGTACTAACAAAATGAAAATGTAATGGTGGTTTGGTCTGGTTGAGAATGGAGGCCAAAGGAACACAGCTATACATGAGGAAGATGGTATTTAGGAGGGGCTGAGTGATGCTTGAATGATAAAATTCTTAAAAAACCCCAAAACCATTTAGATACTGACTGGCTGTGGAGTGTTAGAATATGCCTAGACTTAGCAAGTGGGAGGATAGTGGGAGCAGCCAAAGGAATGCAAGGAAATTTAATGAACAATAAACGTGGATTTGTAACTAAATGTGTAATGTTCAAGGTTTTTTCTGATGGTCCTGGTACTTCACCTCAGGTGTAACATAGAGAATAGGGTTGGGTTTTGGTNTTTTTTTTTTTTAATAAATTACTCTGGACCATCCTGATCCCTGTGTAACAACCAGTGTTGATAACCTGAAGGGTATTTATTAGTTAGTCAAAGGACTACCAGTCCTTTTTTTCCTAAGTCTCTTGTCAGAGCAGTCTTCGGGAGCAGACAGAAGGGAAGAGAGTAAGGGTTGAGAGGGGCAGCACCTGGGTTCAGGGTAAGAACTGTGCCACACCCTCATGGGCTGAAGGAAGGGGAACGAGGGTGAGCCCAGCACAGAGCTGGCCTCTGCCCACAGTGTTTCCTGCAAACCAGAGAGGGCCCTTGGGGGTCTTAGAGTGCTCTCAGCAGATGTATTTTATCCTCAATCACAAACCTGTCAATGCAGGGCATTAAACACATTTTTAGAATGATTATTATGTAAAGTTTTCTATTTTCTGTTTATACTGCATTAGTGTTCTGCTGAAAGACTGGAAGACTTTGGCTGAATTTGAGTGCCTCTGTAGAAGCAGCCTCCCATAAGACAAAGAAAAGGTATATTATAAGCAGAGCGTTTGTAAAAATGCTACATGTTCATGAACACTAATTATCAGAGCTGGGAGCATTTTGAAAACTTTTCTGATGACTAAAACTCCATTTTACGGCTCTACTTCCTAAATTGCCAGTATGGTGGGAGCTTATGTTATTTTTAATGGTAGCTTCTTTTGCCACTGAGTCCTAAAGGACTGGAATCACACTTAAAACAGTAGTTTCTAATATTATATGTTGTTCTAAATATCCTTTTTATTTTTAAATTAGCAAGAATCTTGAATTGTCCCAAATCTGCCCACTATCAATTGGACTTTCCCCCAACTTTCTGATTAGTTTCAAAGAGAAATCATGTTGCTTTTTCTCCTTCTCTGCTTGCCTGCACTCACCTCGCTGCTGCCCTCCCTGCTCAGAGGCAGACCTGTTCCAGCTCAGTGAGGAGTGCCACTCATGACAGCTTAACAAGCCAAAAGTAGTAAACTTGTTATGAAAACTTGAAAACTTGGATATGCCTAGGTGCCAGGCTTTTAAACTCATTGCAACTTTATTAATGGCACCCTGGGGGAAGCATCTTTTAGTAGTAAACATAGTCAAACAGATTTGAGCTAAAAAGCTGGATTTACTTTGTTTTTGTTGCGTGTGTACTATGGCATTACTGGAGATGATTTAGAGCAACAGCCATGAACTCTTAGCTTTGACCATGTTAAACTGCAGGTTCCCCATGACTGAAAATTTTTCTGACTTTATGGGAGCTTTCCTCCTCCCACCCCCTGTAGCACTTTGCAATTTAAAAAGAGCTATGTGTTAAATAGCATTTGTTGAGCTTACTCAATAAACAAATATGATTTCACTTTTTCTTGAAACATTCGTTCCTGCTTTGCTTTTGAGATTACACACGTGCCAGCGTGCTATTCTTCTCCCTAGTAGTTTCTACATGAAATCTATTTTCCCCAAAAAAATGGAATCTTTGTGTCTTTGTCTCCTCACTAGCTTTCAGGCATGTTTTGGCAGGGGCTCTGACTGTCGAGGCACTGGAGAGGAGGGGCCTTGCATTCATTTGTCAGCTTTTCTTGCATCTAATTTTTGCTCACTCAGCAGTACTGGTGGGGCTTAAAAAAGGGGGAGAACTTGCAGTTGTTGAAAGTCAAACTCTTGAAATAATTGCCAGACTGTAACAGTTTGGGAAAGAGGTGTGTGTGAGAGAAACAATAAATGCTTTGGCTAAAACCACCTTTAGCTTTAAGGTTTTAGCAACTGTCCATTTCATGTAATTGCATGCTTTTTCTCCATATATCTTTACAGGCAATGGTACTGTGTTTTTATAGATTTGCTCATTATGTGTTGATAAACTCACTTTTCTTAATGATGATGAAAATAATTTCACTGCTGTTCAAACTGTCGTTTCCAACCAACAGTTTAATTTAAAATGTTTAAGTCTTCTCTAACTTTCGTCCTAATCCTCTGCTGCAGTCTTCCTTTGCAAGCTGGGCGCTTTCATCTCCTCATGTAACGTAACCAAACAGAAATTAGTTAATTTTTTTTATTATTAGATCCCTTCATACTAAGGAAAGCATTTTTTCTCTTCAGCTTTTTATGGAATATTAACGTTGATCTCTCCTTCTCATTTCAGTAGGCTATTTAAGCTCAGGGCTCATACTGTGAGCTGTTAATTAATCAGTGTGACAGATGAAGAAAGTATCCAACTATGAAAGGAAACCTTACTTCAGTGACTAACAATAAGGATGTGAGCCCGAGTGATTTAAAGGATTTTTTTTTTTTGTGAATGTGTGATAAGGAGTCTTAAGCTGTTTGAGGTAACGATGGGGGTTTTTTTGCTCAGATTGTGTCTCTGCACAAACATTAAAGGGCTCATCAATATTTTGTCTTGAAAAGTCTAGACAGGAGTTAAAAGAGCCTCTCCTACAGTTTGAAGAGATCCTGTTTCCCATAATTAATAATAGGAAGCAAGTAAATAAGGCTTTACTGACAACTGAAACTGCAACGGTAACATGTACCCAGAAACATTAGCTCCTATCTGAGAAATGTAGCTGAGGTGTGTTGGTTTTAGTGTACAGGAAAAGATTGCTGTGGAGGCACATTAGAGCTTTGCTCATGTCTAATTAAGTTATGTGATAGCAGACTAAAAGTCAAAAAGTAATGATAATGCATTTTAACTATTGAGAGTGATTTGTGACCTTTGTTTACATCTGTGTTACAGTCCAAGAACTCTTCCCCTGTCATTATTTGAAATTCTTTGAACTCGAAAGGAGAGTTTCATGTTTATTTAAAAGCTACCAGAAGGCATTTCAGACATTTCCTGGAACAAACTGTATATATGTATTTTAGGAAGATAAGAAATGAAAGGAAACTTGAGGAAAAGCTTTCAATTTTCTTCTTTTTTGAACATTGTATTTTCCCTTCAAAGATACCTTTTCAGGAAATAGTTGGAAACCCTTCTCTCCCCCTCCCCAATTCCTCTTGTTAAGATCAGTTAAACAACAAAAGGGGAGTTAGACCCTCATCTCTTCTGTACCACTGTAAAACCAAAACAGTGTTATTTGTCTCACTGAGCTGTTAAGTTCATTTCAGTAACTCTACATTACACAGACAAAAATTCAGTCTTGCCCTTGCCTGCCATACTTCTGATTTCTTTGGTTTTCTGGGTTACACTGGAGGGGGAGGTTGGAGGGGCAGGAAAAGGAGGAGGTTTCTGTCTGTGTGGCTGGGGGATTGGTTGTTTTCCTAGGGAGCAGCAATGGCTGAATGCAATATTCAGAAGCACTGGGAAGCACATTTAACACCGTGTTTGTGCTGGACCTTAAGTCTGGGCTTGTTGAATTATGGGTTCATCATCTGGCATGCTGACTATATGATACAACTGTGTAATACAGACTGTTTGTCATCTTGGTGCTGACCTTGAAAAGAGAAGAAAAGTGGATTTGTTTCACTGATTCTTAGATACACTGGACAGTAAATTCCTGCTTTAGCTATTTAATTTACAGTTAACTACTAAATTTTTTTTCTGCTCTAGGTGAGCTGTTGGGCTTTCTGCTAAAAATGACAAGATAGGACGAAATAAGCTTGTTTATAGAGCTAATGTTTTTTCCTTTTCTGTATATTTTAGAAGATTAACAGCCGTTGCTCCACAGAAGCATGGTGATGAATACTAAGTAGTCCACCATAAGGCATTTTGGAAAGAATTCAGTAAATTCAAAGATACCTCAACATTGTATTCCATAACTTTTTCCACTGACTGCAGCTTATATTATGAAAGCAACAGACTATATTCTGAAAGAGGACCATGCTATTTACAATACCTTGTCAGGTTAAAATGTTTCCTGACAGATATTATTTTATTGTTGACTGATTAAGTGAGATATTTGAGCACATCGCTCTAACCTTAAGCATAGGCTTCTCCCATTCCCCTCAATGAGTTTATATATTTTCACAGTTCATAATTGGACTTCTGTCATCTTCTAAATGCCTTTCCCTCCCCTGCTAAGTACTGAGTTCTGTCACTTTGAGTCATGTATGCCAATATCTAGCCAGACTTACAGCTTTTAAATGAGACAACCTGTGGAATGTGGTGCTACTTGACACAAGCTTCTTACTGAAAATACATAGCTCAGATGTCACTTCACATGCCTGTTGTAACAGGGAAAAGTCAGACAACTGTTGAAGGTGCACTTTCAGGGTACCTATAAGGTATTATATCAAGTTTTTTCCCTGACTTAGAACTGTAATAACTCATGAGTTCCCAATGAAATTTATTGTGGAAACATAAACATTTTCTTTAACACATAAATTTTTTTTCACCAGCACAGCTGTGAATAAAATTACATTACTTTGTCATTTTTTTCGGACCTTTGAAAATCATGTGTCTAGATTGTGCAGCATATAGGGTTAGAATTTTTTCTGATTATAAAGGAAACAATATACAAGTCTCTTTAATACCAAACTTGAGTATCTTCAGTTTTACACCCCAGAAAGCATCCTTATATTGAGCCTGATCTTTGTATTCAGTTTTTGATGTGGTTTTGCATTAAAAAAAAAGGTGGAAATTCCCATGTTTAGGGTGCTTCTTTTAGAAAGAAAGGTGATCCATCAGTGAACAGTTTGGGTTCTTTGAATTGTCAGATTATATATTACTAGTGCTGTGTGCACTGGTACATGGAGGTTGTTTAAATGCATATTTCAGAGAGATTAATGACTATAGTAAATAGTAAACTAATGTAAAGAAAGGTTCCTGATATAATCTCAGTTTAATCTAAAAGGTGCTGACATGAAAAGCTGCAGTCCTAACAGGAATAGGTATTGGTGGCAAAATTTTGCTATCTTTAATCTTATAGTGCATAATTTCCAAGTGAAATTCTTGATAACTAGCCATTTCCAGGATATTATCTAGATTTCCTGTTTATTTTATGTGGCATTGTATCATTTTGTGCCTTTTTCCAAAAGAGTGAAGACCCTTTATAATAAGGTATTACCTAAACCCTACTCTGTTAAAGTCCCAAGGCTCAAAGTAACTGTAGATACCCTAATTGTACCTCACCTCTTAATACAATATTTCTTTTTGTTCTCTAGGATTTTTAATTACTTTTAGCATACTTTTCCTTGTGTGTGTGCTTGTGATTGGACCTGGTTCATCCCTTCTCCACCATTTTTAAATATTGTCTAACTTAAGGGTAAAGATTTATTTCTGATTCAACAGAAGGCTCCTTATAAGAAACCTAACTAGAAAAAAGGTAAAGGAAAATGAATTTTCATTCAACTTCAAATATTAAAGTTTCTAATTACATTCCAGAATATTATTTAAGTATGCTAAGAATCTGTTTTTATGGTGCTTCACACTTAGTGTAGGAAGTCTTTTGAAAATCCCTTTAATTTACAGAAGTTGGGAAGCTCTGCTTATTTCTTTTAAGCAATAAACTTACTTTGGCATAAAATTTAAAAAATATATTCCTAGTCACCCTTCTGTTAAATGATTGTATGGGTGAAAATACTGTAAATTACTGTGAAGGAGTTAAAGTAGAAGCAAGCAGGTAGATTAAGACTTAAAGAATTTGCCGCAAAGTTCCTTTTGGTATGACTGCTATTGGCTGCCTCTGGGAAAGTTTTCCCTACGGTGTGCAAAAGCTCTCCAGGCTATCAGGGAGTAGAACAGAAGTGAAACAGAAAAACTGTTCTGAACAGCCATCAGGCAATAAAATCCAAGGATAGCCAATAGGATATGCGAGTTCAGGCATTTAATTTTCAAAGGCGTTGCCTTTAGATATTCAATTAAAAAAGAGGTTTAGACTTTCTGTTTCTCCTCTGTAAAATAGGGAACAGAAGATACCTCCTAACATTAGAAATGGACAGACACTTATTGCTGCCTTTATTTCAGCAGAAAGAGCTGAGTGATGCTGTAGAGTGGAGAGGGATCCTGGCTCTCCCAAGTCTTTCTGTCATGCATCCTACAAGGGGTTCAGAAGGAGGGGCAATGCCCTGAGTCCTCGCTCTGCTCTTGATACCATGACAGTCAGTATTGGGAGCCAAAAATGGACAGAAATTCCAGTACTTCAATTGCAGATTCTGGAAGTTAAAACTTTTGTTTTAAGCACAACAGTAATTGGAAAAAAAAAAAAAAGTAAAATTTCCTGTAATGCTCTCTTCAACATTAGAAACTCAAGTGCACCACTGTAATCGGAGGAAGAAATAGTAGAGTTGCATCTTTTTTTGGCAGCAGAGGAGTAAGGGAATACCTGCTGCTATTATTTCTTGATGTCCTAGTTTAAGTTCAGAATCACCAAATCAATGTGCCTCATGTTCTCATTCCTTTAAACACAGCTACCTGTATTTTTTTGAAAAGCCAGGAGATAGGAATGTGAGAGGATGAAACAGGATTTTTATTTGTTTTCTTAAATGTTCTCATAAAGGTTTTTGTAACTACCTTGGGCTGTACCTTTTCAGAAGTATTGTTTCTCCCAGGTGACCTAAATAAAATGTGACCAGTTAAATAAATGGATTTTTGGTTTTTTCATAATAAAGAATATAGGGATATAGAATAAAATTCAGTGATACTTTCCTCTTCCATTGCTTTTCCCCTGAAAGGAGATGATTTTCCACTCTCACAAAAAACAAATACTAATCTCTTTTGTAAGTATCCAGTGCTTTTTCTTTTTTACTTTCTTACACTTCTCTTTTTTTACTAGACTATATTATTGACATATGTGTGGTAGAAGCCTTCATTTGTGGTACGGGAAAGGAGTTTTGTTAAGCAACTTTTACACTTTTTTTGCAGGCTCTGTACAGTACTTTTTCCCTGAAGTCATTATGGGAAGTGCGACAGATATGGCAAACTTGTTTCATAAGTATATAATATGTCAAATAATATTTTGGTGTATGCAGTGAGTCTTGGTTTTTTTAAGTAGCATGGCATACAGTACCTCATTTTACTAATTAAATTAGCATATATAGACATGAACATTTAAATGCTTCTTGCCTCTTTAATAGGGCAGGTCATACTTGTCAAAGTTTCTTTTCCATCTTGTTTCACTTTCAGAGTTTCAATCTGCTTTTCACCTGCAGTAAGGTCACAGTTGGGACCCTCTGGGGGTGTCTATTGCGGTTCTGGCGGGTTGGAAGAATTTGGCCTTTCGTTTGTTCTTCCACCACCGGTTGCACAGATAAATGCAGCAGAGCAGTGCGTGGCCTGGGCGGTGTGGCTGCTGGGCAGGTACTCCAGCCTGGCTAGTGGTGTTGGTTCATTAAAGAGGTTTCAACAGTACATTGTAATTCTTTTCAACTAGAAGGAAAACTTTTACGTAACTCTCTACCCAGTGGAAACCTTTTGCCTCATGACGCTGAGTTCTGACTCGCAGAAGAGTGTTTGACTCTGCATTCTGAAAGCTTCTAGTCAAAATTTCTCTCTGCAAAGACAAGCAGTACTTAGTGAACTGAGACCTCCTTTGTGTTCCTTTTGTTACTTTTTGATTGACTGTTAAAACCATTTTTCCTCTTAATCACTAAAAGATGCTGAATTACATATTCATTTCTTTAAAAGCGTTAAACTGATCTTTCTGCCTTAAAACATGTAGAGAACCTTCTGTAAAAATTCATGTAAAGAAAAAAATCAACAGCCTAAAGTAACAGAATGATTTGAAATATATAAAGTAGTGTGCATGAATGTTTTACTGGTGTTTGGCATTGTTTTTGGAGAGGTTTTTGTGGATTTGTTTGTTTGCTTAGTTTTTGTTTGTTTTAATCTGGAGATTAAAAGTCTAACCTTGATGAGACTCCCATTAAAAGAAGAAATTTTAGTTCATCTTCTCCTACTAATCCCAAGCATGCTGCCATGAACTTGTCTTCCACTTGATAAAGGAAGATATATATTTGTTAACTATTTTTGTCTCTTTTAATCATATAAACATTTCTAATTGAATGGGATTTTGTCTTTGTAAAGAAATAACTCTCTTTTTTTGTACAGTATTTTTTTTTATGATACTGTCATAAACAAACCAACATTTTAACTTGGGAGACAACTTCCTGGTGCTAAAAACCAACAAAAGCAAGTCCAGCACATGAGTCATAGTGAGAAATTTCTCTTAAGGGATTTGCCCTAAATTTGATGGTAGCTCAAAATACTTAAAGGTTTTGAACTTGTATGTTTTATTCATTCCACAACTCAAACAGATAAATCTTTGCAGTCCCTCTGAAACACTTGCCCCTCCTCTTTTTAAAAAAAACTTTTGTGTGTACCTTGCCCTCTTAATAGCTTTAAAATGGAAGATGAAGGCTGTGGAAACAGGCTCTTCTGCTGAATTCCTGTGAAACATGGGAGCTTTCTCCATGAGAAGTCCCTTGCAATCAATACCTGACATCCAAATGGCACATTTGTTTGGCTTGGAAAATGGCAGCCTGCAGAATTTGGATAAAGGCTGAAGATGTTTCTTAAGAAGAGCAGCAACTCTTTAACATTCTTATCTATAGTACTGTGATGAAGGTTTCAAAAGCCCAGCAAAAGAGTGTCAGCTACCTTTGTCAGCTGCACATTTACTTTACCTTTGGTCATAAGCAGGGGCTGAGATCTTTGTCTTTTCTGTCTTGTTATAGGTATCACCTATTTCATGATGGTGAAATCTTCTGACAGCAGAATTATTTTAAAAGTAAAATTATTTTAAAATGAGATTTTCTGAATCTCATTTATTTTCCTCTTCCCCCCCAGAACTGTACTAATCAAAGTCCAAAAGTCATCCTTCCCCTCCCCTGAATAAGTTTCCATAGCTTATTAACAATTGCAATTCTCTATTAAAACACCTAAAAAGTAAATTTTGATCTGGGATTGTGATAAATCTACTTTATCTGGAGGACTGTTCTTAGGGCATTTTTCTGTTTCGTTAAATGTTTTTACTGTATATTTATTGGAAAAGTTGGTATAAGCAGTTGCACTTGTCCAAAATGGACTAAAAACTTTTTACTAGAAATTATTTAGGTTGGTACTGTTGCACATAAGATAGCTTGCAAATTTCCCCACAAATTTTGTATTTAGTTCTACCTTCAGTTGTTAATTATGCCAAGCAACTTCGAGGTACTTCTGGCCTACTACATTAAGCACTAAATAACTTAGTGGGAAGCCATGTTGCTGTGCTTGTATGAGTGTGACATAAAGTAGCATTACTCAGTATGTGGAATTGATGTGACTACTGAATGCTAGATTGCTAATTTATATTAAGTCCTTCACATAAAGAAATGAATCACTGTATACCATTCATTGCTATTTTTTTTAACTGGCAAACTGATAAATATTTCATGACCACAGGTAAGCAGAAAACTCACTTTTTCCAGCCCACAAAACTTTGAGTTCAAAACTAGTCCTGTTCTACTTTAAATTTCAGTGAAATTTAGGAAGAATGAAGAGATGTGTCTAAAATAGTCAATTTACTGCTAAATGCAAAACAGTTATTTTGGAGTCTGTGTGTCTGTTTTTTGACTATAAATTCCCTTTCAATCCCTGGAAATGTTTTCTGAAGGAGTTTTCTTTAAAAATGGTACAACTCCACATGAAGCTTAACTTTATGAATCACCATCCTCCAGCTTGACAGAAAAGCCGATATTCAAAGACTGCAGTACTTGTGAATTAGGAGTCAAACATGAAGTGAAATCTTCTTACGTTTTTGGTGAGAAGTGGCACTTGATCCTTGAGGCAAAGAAATTCACTTCAACCTACATGACACATCACATCACATTACGAGCAAGTGCACTGGCAGGGCTATAAGATGAAATGCCGTCTTCTGTTAAGTTAAAAGTAGGACATGTTTTTTCCATTTCTGAGAGTTCTATCACTTCATATAGTTGCTTTTGGAAATGAAAAATGGCAATGGTCCTGTACAGAAGTGGTCTATGAATTACAGAAAAGCAGCTTATGCTGAGTAGTGTGGCACAAGAAGATGCCAAACATTTCATGAGCACACAGAATGCAGCACAGTCATGTGGAGATTACAGAGCCCACAAAATTTAGTTATGCTAAGTCTCTTATTCTTAAATAGAGAGGAGAATGAATAAAATATAATTATAGTTCTTTTTATTTTAGCAGGCTCCACAAATCTAGTGACCTTATAGATGATCAATATACTTATAGAACCTGTACAGTAAGCACAGAGAGAGAGATCGTATGGAGGGTTTTAAGTTTAACTTCAGTATCCTGTTCTAAATTTCTGCTGCTCAGCTTTGAGGATGATGTACAACTCTGTGTATCATATACCATGCAGAATTACCTGGATTTCTCTGTTGCTCTATAGCATTGTCCAAAACATTGTCTGCTTTGGTTTACAGTAGGATGAATAAAGGGAATAGTCCTAACACAGCTTCTCACAGCTTGGGAATCAGGGAATAAACAAAGAGGAGTTTCTCATAATACATCATTCTGAATGTGGAACAGGAGCCCCGATGAACCTGGGTGTCTTGCTGGCTTCACCAGTAGCTTGGTTTTTCCTTAAGGAAGCTTATAAAAATGTATCAATCTACACTGATGGGTTTTGTTTAATTGTCGTTCTGGTGTTTATGTTGGAATGGTGTTCTACATATGCATAAAAGCAACTATAAGGCCATAGAGCTGATGGAATGGTGAAGAGAATTTTATTCTTTGCACTATAGTTTGATAAATTGTCTTATTTTAAGATTTTTGTTGTTTTAATAGCTTTGACACAATTTTATTTTCAAGAGTTTGAATCAGTGGAAAAATAACAAAGACTTAAAAACAAGAAATATGCTGCAGGGAGGACTGTAACCCTAGCTCACAAAAGCTTTTGCTTATAATAATAAAGACTGGAGTTGTAATTAGCTTTTTTGGAGTGTTTTTCACTCCAGCTGCACTAGACAATACTCTGACTTGTAGTTAATACATACAGACATATCTACTTATTTTCCTTTGCATTGCAGCATGTGTACTTCCCTAATTGGCAGCTTGCCATTTATATGTGGAAAACAAGATTGTATTAGCAAGAGGGAGAGACTGAGATATGAAATGTCTGCAGTGCACAAATATCTGAGTTAGATTACTGCAAGGAGAAGAGATTTAAGTTTGAATTTAGTTATTTGGATCATAATGCACTTAGATCTTCTGTAAGGCTAAACATGAGCTACAAATAACCAAAGTCCAAGTTAGAACTCAGACTGGCACTGCAAGATTTCACTTTAGGACCACCCGTTGCTTTTATTTAATGAGGAATTTACATAGATATCCAGAAAGAGTGGAACCACTCAAGTTTTCTCCTAATACTGAAATTTGTCAAACTGCTGAGATACTCTTCTCCCCTTATGAAGGATAGGACTGTGAGGGCATTCTACTTTATTTTGGGGTAGTTAAACATCATAGGTAGGAACAAGTGAATACAGTGTTCTAGGAAATAAATGCTCCTTACTCCATACAAGAACTAAAAAATCAGCATTAATACCCCACACCTTTTTGTAAATTAGAGAACCGATATAACAGCAAGAGTTGTATCAGGTAGTGTATCACTGCCCTTTTAAATGGATGTATTGGTAATCTTATTGAGGATCACTTGGCACCAATTTCATACTGTCTAGCTAGGCCAGCAGCAAAACATTAAAATCAATTTTATCTCCCTGGGAAAGTCTTGCTATGTCTTCAAATTTCTCTTGCTACATCTTAAGTGAAATTGATTGTGAGTAGAACCAAATTATGGATCTTGTCTGAGAAGTCAAACTTTCTACTAGTACAAAATACTTATATAGAACCAACAAGTTTTAACTAACTACCTAAATTCTAGAAGACAGGATTTTAGTTCTTTTTAAGCATGGATCTGGCATGTTTTAAGTCATTCATGGCTTAAGGGCACAGAAATAAAATAAATTATTTCAGGGAGACTCAGTTTAGGACTTCAGTTTCCTTAAGTTCCTTTTGTCAGTGTCCCTTTTCCTCTTCAGTTTATGATAAGTGCTTGTAGTAATTCAGGTGTTGCAGAAGGATTACAAACTGAAAAGTATTGTGTGTTTTGTGCCCGCCAACATAAGGAATTGAATGAATAGGTTTTGAGTACTCAAAGCAATGCCTTTCTAGACAGAGTACTTGAATTAGACAAACAGACTTTGAAGACTTTCTGACACAGGCTGTCTGCTATAGCTTGCATAAATGTGTGCTGAATGAATACTCAACCAGAATTACTTGAAAAGAGTCTATAGAAGTACTGCCAAATGAAAGAAACAATTCTCTTAGTTCTGTAAAACTAAGGTGGTCATCAATGAAAATAGTCACTACTGTATTAATGATCTAGTTATTAGAGGTGATAAGAACAGTGGAATCAGAAAAGTTGGCCATCTCTATTCCAATCTTGAATTTTATGGTTCTCATCATGAGTTTAGGGAGTCCAGTAGCTTCCCTGACATAGTCAGCTAGAGGTTCAATGCACATAATCCACTATTTTAACAGTCTGTATGCTCTCCATAGGTTTTAACAGAATTTCCATCTGATGCAGTTAGCCTTCAACCCAGCTTTGCTGGCAACTTATCCAGTTTGTCTCACAGGAATTCATTCACTTCCATAAATTTGAGCACATCTTCTGTTTTTCACCCTTTGTGTTTATTAAATATAGTAGCCCTGATCCTCTAGATAGGTTTTGTCGACTGAAACACAGCAGGTCAACCAGGTACAGAAATTCTCCAGGCAGCACAGAGTGATCTTTTAAGCACCAACAGTAGCCTCTTAAATACTTTTGATTTAGGTGTTTTTGTGAAAATCCTGATTTGTCGTGTGATCCACACATCTAACTTACTTTGACCTTTGAGCTGGCTGGTAAATATGGTGATACTAAATAAAACATACACTTCAACAGAGTTCAGAAAACGTTAGGTGCTGTAATTGCCTTTATCACTCTTCATGGAATTCTTTGTCTTTTCTCACCAGCAAATCTATAATGTCTTGTTACACAACTCTGACTCTGGCTTCACAGTTTTGAGAATAAACTAGTCACTCTTTATGATCCAGTTCCAGAGATGTAAAGCATGTTTGCCCTGCTTCATTCCACTGAAAAGACAATTCCCTCCAAAATATCCATATTTACTTCCTCAGCTTCTCACCCTCGCAGGTAAAACCTGTCATTTTCCCAAGTGCTCTAATGAAGCAATATCATTTTATTAGGAAGCTTAAAGGACAGCTAGAAAATATTTAAATACCCACTTACGCTTGAAGTTTATATAATTCTCTTTCAGTCTGAAATCAGTTTTTATTAAGTTTTCATAATAAGCCACTTATTGAGTATTTGTTCCTACTAGGGATCCTTTAAGAAATACAAAGAATACCTGTTTGGATCAGTGTTACAGGACCATGGGTCAATTATCCTTATGAAGAAATAAATGTGAAAGAACTGTTTGAATAAGAAATGTTCTTGAATTTTAATTCAAGAGTATATAGAGAAATGAAATGTTCTTTTGGCATCACTGAAATAGATTAGTGCTGGTCTGGTGAAGAAAGCACAGTTTATTTTGGAGACACTTTTTTAGATTTTGCTAATGTCAGTGAAAGGTAGAGTAACCAGATCTGGAGGGCAAAAGTGCCCAACTTCCATTTGCCTCAGAGCAAACTTCTGCTCTCTTTTTTTTTTTTTTTTTTAATCAATCTGGATGTAATTTGAGTGTGAAAATAATGAGTATTCTCATGAAAAATCTGTTGTAATGCTTCTTTTAACTGTCATGTTTAGGAAATGTGTTTTTGATTTATCCAGATAGGTATTCTGGTAGGTAACAATAGGTATGGCACTATATGAGGGACACATTGTCTCCTTGTCGTTCTTAGAGCAGGATAAAATGTGAGGCTTCTGAGGCTATGGGAAATGAGTTTTCAGTCCATTAAATGTTTTGACTTTTAGTTAAAAGATTGAGCTCTACAGTGCCACCATCTTTTAAAGATTAAATCCACATGGCACTATATAGAATACAATATCCATTGTTCATACTTCTTGAATGACTTGGAATCATGTGTTAACATGATGAAACCAGATGGGATGTTCAAACACTAAACTCCATTCAGTGGTAGCCAGATGTCTTTCCTGGAGGATGGGGGAGGGATCCTCCAAATAGAAATTTCAGAAAAGATAGCAATTGTCAAATTTTGAGCAATTTATTCAAGTGATAAATGTTATATTGGGATTCATTAACTGCTTATCTGTTTTTAGGCAAGTTTGATCTCTCCTCTTTGCTCCTGTCTTCAGATACAGATGTATCACCTGATGTAAAATGTTTGTTTCTCCCTGGCCCCTCTTTTCCCCCTCAAATGAAGAAGTAAAAGTGAAATGAACTTGGCAAGTATGCTGGGAGATACAGGGTTTGCTTTTGTGGCTCAACTAACTTCTTACTTAAAAGCAAAAAGTGGAAAAAGAGGGCAGCAGAGAACAAAGTAGGTAAGTCAAAAGCAAGCTGCAGAATGTAGTACTAAATTAAAAAAAAAATTTATTGAATGGTTAGTAGTTGCTCAGAAAGTTTGTATCTCTAGATTAGATTAACAAATGTTTCTATTATGAGCCAGTTAAATCTGCAGCTAGATTTGCAGAAAATTCATGGATATCTCCTTGTGTCTTAAAAAACAAACCAAACCAAAACCTCTTCAGTTGTGCTACCTTTGACCCTTAGAAAAATTCCACTACAGTGGGCTTGTAGCAGTGGGGAGAGACTGTAAATATGTTTAGACAGGTGGTACAGTCTGAGGCCTTCTTTAAGGAAATGGAAAACAATACAGAAGGCCTTCATTTAGAAATGTTCTCGTATAATGAAGTATGCCCAATATCTTTCAGTTCAGAATGCCTTTTCCAGTGAATCTCACTGCTTGTCATGAAATAAAGTACAAGTTTTCAAACAGAACAATTGAGAGGCAGTCTCCCCCACATTTGTCTTTAATGCTATCTTAACATCACTTATTTTACATTTGTGCAGTAAAAGAAATGACAGCCAAGTTAAGTTTCTAAATTTAAAACTACTGGATGACAAATCTTTGGCAAGGAGGGATGCACAATGCTAGTCTTCATTATGCTTGCCACCTCCTGTTGTAGAGAGCTAAGGAAAAAAGGAGCAGGAAGCTCATTAAGATCTTGTAGCCGAAGGCCACAAACCCCTCTCCCATAAAAGTCTCAAATTTTCTTGACTGTCTTCTCTTCCTTTGCAAAGTCCAAAACATGCAGAGGATCCTGAGGGCATCCACCAGGAAATCATTGCTGTCTGTTCTGTGTAAATCCCAAAGAAGGAAAGGAAAGGACAGGATATAGGCACTACATCGTGAGTTACCCATCAGAGAGGTGTTGGAGGAGGGCAGAATAGAGACCTGGTTCTTAATGCAATAAAAATTTTGGAATGCAGCCAGGTCCCACTGGTCCGTTCAATGGCCTTGATGTTCTCACAACCTGTGCATGCAAGGTATCATTCTCTTTTCTCCATTCTCTTTCGTTGGAAACACACGATGGAGGCCAACCCCACTGGAGCCTGCTGGGATTATTGCTAAATGTGATTCCTGGTGCTGGTTGCCACAAAGGTACGAGTGTGTTGCCATCTCCTCAGAGAAACAACACAGTTGTGCATCTAAGAAATAGATTCATGAACTTCATACACACTCAGTGTTGGTCCCTGTTCCCTTAGAACTACTTCTTAAAGTTCAGGATTTTTTTGTGGTACAAATTTAAACCAGTATTTCAGTAAAAAGCCATCTTGATTCCTCCTTGAAAAGGACAGGAACTTCATCAGCTTTTTAAGTAATTTAGGTTTCACTTCCTTCATTAGCATGGCGATAGATTTTTTTTTTTTCATGTAAAAGATCTTAAGTTACCCCAAATTTAATACTGAGTCTGAAAAATTCAGCTAGAATACTGATACTGAAAGAATAGTCCTGATTAATGATCCTCTAAATGAAGATATGTAATATTTATTCCCTGAATATAAGTACAAAACTGGCACAGGAAAATGGTTAGAGGGATATTTTCTCCTCTTAAAAAGAAAAAAAATCCAACCAAAAAACCCCACAAAATGAGTGTGTTTTGTGGATTTGACCATAAAACAAAGCAGTAAAAGTTGATAATTACATACAAAGACAACTAAAAATAAAGTTGCCAATGAGGTGAGGAAAGAGGAAGCTTGGATTTACAAACAAAATGTCAGATGAATCCCACACATTGAAATACTAATGTCCTATAAGTTGACTTAGTGAAATTTCATGAGACTCTGCTTGCTTTACCGTACTACTTTGTGTTTTGAGGCAATAATGACAGAAACTAATCAGATTGCAACCTGGTTGTTTTTTGAGGTTTCCACAATAATGAAAGTGTAGATTTGAAGTCTTAATCTTTCTTGTGTCAATTTAATGAAAGTATTTCTGTATCTTCAAACTGCTCCATAAAAAGGCACTATTTTACATGCATTTATGCTTTTAAGTAAAATTTTTAAAACTCTCATCGTACATAGGGCAACATTGTGTATTTATGTAACCAGTTCCAATTTTTACATCTTTACATTTTGCTGTTTGCAGAGGAATACAGCAATTCAGGGTAGAGTTGTTTAGAGAAGCAGATTGGATGGGGGTAGAAGAGATGGGTAAGAAGCTGCTAATCAGCAAATGGATTTCACAAGAGGAATCTGTCTCTAGTTTGAGAATTTTGTAAGCTGATGCTCTGAAGCAAACCTGAGCTCTGGTCCTGACTATGCAGAGAATCTGAAAGGAAGGATGATTTCTCTTCCTTGTCTGATATATTAGGAAATCATTTACTTGACGAAAACGGGGTTTTTTTTAAGTGTTATGCAAGACTGAACTATTACGTAAGAATTACAGAAGGAGACACCTGGTTGTTTGGGGTTTTTCATTAGGGCTTTTTTCAACTAACATGAAAAAAATTATAATGAAGCACAATTTAAAGATTTTTTGCTTTAATTTCCTTTCTCCAGGTAAAATGTGTAGTGAAGGCACTAGGAACGATTGTAAGTTAGAGAATGAGGGAAATATATTCACAGGATAAAGACGGTTCAGTGGACAACTTTCTGTAATTTAGGTGCACGTATTGCATGTAGGAGAGACTGATAATTCATAAGAGTAAATGAATCAAAGCACAAGAATAGTATCCTATTTCTGCCATGCTATTTTTTTTCAGCAGATTTAGTATGCTATCTGACAATTGTAACAAATCAGTTTAGAACTTACAGAGAATAAGATTGAGTCTCTTCTGAAAGCCATGATTTTGATGTTCCACAATAGCAAAAAATTAATTTATATTTTTGGTAATCTAGTTTTTCTTAAATTAGAATCTTGATTAATTTCAGTTTTATTCATTTTTATACTTGTAAATCATTGTAATGTCATTAATTTGCAAACATTGCAAAAACTTCATCTTAGTTTGTAGTTCTGAAAAAAATTTTAAAAGCCACCTAAAGAAAAATAAGTGAAACCACTTTTCCAGGCAGAGGTTTCCTGAACTTCTGGGAGTGAAGGACCCAAATTGCTGCTTTCACTGATACACAGCAGACTCAAAAGTGATGATCTTGATGAGATAGTAAGTGAAAACAGTGTGAAAATTCACTTCATTCTGCTTATTTCAAGTCCAGGTCTTTAGTGTTGTTTCCTTCACAGAAACAATGTCTGTTTTCAGTCTGCAGAAGTAGTTGAATTCTCAGCTGTGCAAAAAATACAATTATGACAAGTACACTTGACCTTCAGTGAAATTAAGGAGAGTACCACCTGCACTAAATATGTCTTGTAAACAGTGTCAGGAGCAGAGGGATACAGCCTGCCTAGAAGTAAATCCAGTTGCATGGCTTACTGCAGTAATAACATTTCAGGTTTTTAAAGCTTTGACTTCTAATTGTACCCTACTCTTAAACAAGGAGTGTTGATGAGTTGTTAGCAGCTGCACTGTGAACAGGAGCACTCTTTGTGCTGAGATAAAGCTGCCCAGCTCTAGAAATAGTGTGTAATGCAATAAATAACTTTTTTTTTTTTCATTATTCTCTTGTAGTCTTAGTGTTACAAATTAAATTGAAAAACATAAGAAAACTGTTTCAGGACACACTTCCCAGAATATTTTGACCCCTCGACCTGTGCCTACTCCTAGAATAAACTACTATATTAAGATCCATATTTTATTTTAAAGAAAAATCTCCCCCAAAATCAGGCCCCTTAAAACTATCTAGATTATGAAGATGGCCTATGCTAATTTTTATTTAGCAATGTTATAGGAAAACACCAAAATAATTTTTTAGAAAGGCACAGTATCCTGTAAGCAGTATCTTCTGCTTAGCATATCTGAAAGGCAATCCAGTAAAATAAATGTTTAGTCCAGATGCAAACACATCTCTGTCACAGCCATTCCCTAAATGTAAACCCTCATCTGAACTCTTTTCATGTAAGTCTCACCTTGAAGTAATGCTGTGCATAGAAGATGTGTTATCCTGGGTTATTTTGGCCAGACAGTTCTGACTAGTAGGGTTTTCCATAAAGCCTGCCTGCTGCTATTCACCTCTTTTAAACCAATCCTTTTCCTCCTTTCTTTTACTTCAATGTAAGGAACATTTCTCAGCATAGCTCAGTGAGGAAGAAATGTGGGCAAGTCAGGTATTTAAAAGTTTAAAATTTCTAAATCATAATTTTTAATTTTTGGGGGGCACAGTTAGCTAGTATGGATCACAAAGTGCAGGAACCATGACTGGACAGTTTTGGATTTCCAGTAAGCTTTATGCCACTGTAGAAGGATGACTTTTAGTACCTGGTATTATAGAGTGAAGATCATCTTCAATGCCAGATCAAACCCAAAGGAGCTGGAAGTCTGGCAGCATAGTGTGGATGGGGAAAATGGGTTCCTTGCCCACACTGCCAGGAAATGCCTACAGTACACCTTCCAGAAACAACACAAAATCTCAAGAGGTCTTGAAGATGATGGTACCCAGCTTATACTTTCTCCTCAGTGAAGTTAAATTGTAGACCTCAAAAATCTTAGCAACCATCTACTAAATATAAAGTATAGAGAAAAAATAATGTATGTGTGTACTGTCTTTTATGTTATCTTCATTACTGACAACTGTAGAATTTATAGGTGTAATACACTCTTTATTTTTGTAAATCAAATTTGAAATTGTACAGATCTTATGTAGTTTAGCTGTTTTTATTATTAGTTTCTAAAACTGCTGTTTTTCTTTAAAATTTATATCAGTCCCAATCTAATTAATAACTGTACAAGAAATAAGGTTTTTTTCTGAGGAAAATGAGCTGTATTGCCTTGGCTATTTTGTAGCAATGGGTTTTTTTTTTTTGTCTTCCATTTCCATAGCTAAGAGAATTAATTTAAGAGAGATCAATAATGTTGCTGGCATACGTTGCACACTCCTGGTATAATTCACAGTGCTGGGGAGCATGAGATGAGTTTATACTTAATCTTGTATCTTGTTGCGTAGAACTATGTAAATTAAATACCCTTACAAAGGAGCTTTTGTTTTTATTAATTGAATGCAGTAATAGTAATAAGGGAAAACATGTAAAACAAGTAATTGTGTGTACTTAGGATGAAAAAATGTGCTAACCCTTGATATTGGGTGGGTGTAATGGATGTGTAAAGTGCTCTGTGCACTTTGCAGCGTGTGAAACCTGCAAAAACTTTCCAATAATGTTAAAGCACTTGCAAAAATGTTGCACCTGGAGCAGGGAGGAGTGAAGAGGGCAAAGGTCAGCATTAGGCATTAAGACACTGACTAAACAGACTTTACACTCGGTGAAAAGTCCAGACAACCCCTGCAGTGTCATCTTACAACTCTGGTTTTCTTCTTTTCAGGACGTAGTAATCCATAAATGCACTCAAGTCACCAGCAGCTTAGCTCTTCCCCCTCTTCTCCCCCTTTCTAACTCTCCTTTCATTTATAATTCTTACATAAAGATCTGAATTTTTAACCCTTTCCAAGTCTTTTAATCAACCTTGAGAACTGCTTATCTTCACTGTTGTAATTCGCTAGACTTCTCTTTTTAAATCCTTTTCTTTGCAAATATTTCTCTTAGAAAAATGGTTTCAAATAAGCTAAAAACATAATACTTGAAAACAGTAGGACTAATGCAGTGTATGGAAAAGACATTCTGGGAAATTATCAGTTTTTTACTTCTAAAAAAAGGCAGTTATTAAACTGTAAACTACTTAAAGCAGTCTTTGTTTCTGAAGCTTACTAACCAGACATTCTATGTAAAATATCTCATGGGATGTAGTATAATTTTTTTTTCTACAACTACTTCTGAGCTTATTTGTTTGGATAGATGAAACCAGTTCCAGCTGGGATGCTGCAAGAAAAGAATCATCTTGCTTGCTGTTGTTTTTTTTCAATCAAACAGAGAAAAACCTCATCAATTTCTCTAAACTGGAAAAATGCAGAGGTAAAACAAAGAGGTGTTTGTACTTTTTATCATACAATTAAGTCTTTCAGTTTTGCATCTATTCCACTTAGTAGATGAAAGCATGAGACCAAACTGATTTTAATCATTTTATCTGATCCCATTATCCACATCCCATGGCTTAAGAGACTGGATAGAGTCCTAATATAGTCTGGAGCCTTGATAGTAAAAATAGGCTGGTGAAATACAGCCCATCAGTTGCATGTAACTGTGCACATTTTGCTCACTTCCTCTCCTTGTTCTGAGCACTGCACGAGGCTGTACTTCCATGCAGGATATTTTCCTCTCACCCACTTTTCACTATCCTACCCTATCTGCAAACCTGCTGAGATGTTCAGCAGCTCTGTCAAATTGCCTTTTTCATTAATTTTTACATCTTGTGAGCAACACTGACACAAGATAGCTGAAAGTCTGAGTATTTCTTTCATACTGTGCATGAGTATTGACTAGTAACAACATTAATAAGAAAATGTTTTCAATTTTTTGTTTTGTTTTGCACAGAGATCCCGTGTATTTACTTAGGGAGGGAAAACCAAGTTTCCAGTTCCGTGTGTGATATGGTCATTACTCAGTCACAAAATGGTGGCCTGAAAAGGTCTCCTGTGCAGTCTCTTGGCCAGTGCGGGCTCACTCATTTCTGTTCCTGTGCAGTGATTTTTAGCGTTGCTACCGAAGGGTTTCTGACTTGGTCTGTTCAGTGGTGGGAATCAAAGAACCATCAATAGAAACAGAAAGGTGAACGTGGGAGCACAATTTAATGGGGGCAGAACCCAGCAGAGGTATTTACTTTTCAGGGCAATGTGCTCTGTAGAAATTGAAGACCTTTTCAGCACGATGCTTTGAGCACGTGCTGAACTTCGAGGGTGGAAGTGCCTCGCTAGGTGGCCTTCAGGCTCTGGAAGTAAGAATATGCTCGAAGCCATTCCAAGATCAGCTCCTTGGTGCAGAATACGAAAAGCAATGGGTGTCTGGGGCCCAGGTTTGCACTCTGGTCATGCAGTGCAGCATTTAACTTGCTCTCAGTCTCACTGGTACCCTGGGAACACCTGTTAAATATGCTGTTAGGGGAGCCAGCGTTTTAGTGGTAGGCCTTGCATGAGTGTTGAATCTAGAGCATCTTTACAGATGGAGCAATATCTTCCATTAATCCTATAATCTGATATTTTGTTGCAGGTTAGTAAAAAATAAGAAATTAATGTTCAAGTACGTGAAGAACTTTAGAAAATTAAGCTAGAACTGAATGACATTGATCTCTTGAGAAAGAGGCTTTGTATCTTGTCTTTTTGTATCTTTCTTGTAGTGGAAATACCACACCAAAAACGATCTCTCTTAATAACAAAAACAAAAGACCATTGTTTTGTCTAGTATTTTATGTTGTTTTCAAGCATCTGAGGTCTCTCCTGTGCCCTTTGCTGTGGTATCTCATTGCTGACCTCTTAATTATAATCACACATTCGAAACTTAAATTCTGCTAATATGACGTAGATGAGAAGCCAGGCAGTTAAATGATTTGCCCAAGGCTATGAAACAACTTGCTGTGGAGAGCTGAAATCAGACCTTTTACCATGTCTGCCTGGCCAGACCCAAGGTCTGTGCTTTATGTTCTCAGGCATGTTTCTTCATGCAAATGTTATTTGGACTGCATGCTTGACATATAGCAAAGGCCATGCTGCCCACTGAATTTTCTCCTGGATTGTTTTTCACCTTAAGTTTAAAAAGTGATTGGGATTTTAATGAAACCCTTTTTTTCTTCAGATTATGTTAATGAAACCATCTCCATAACTATTTTTCAGAAGTTATATTTTACAGGTTTTGTTTATTGATTCAAGCTTATAGCGATAATATGAAACCACCAACCATTCAAGCCTAATGTTAAACTAAACTGTGAGGAGTGAATTTATACAAAATAGTTCAGCCATAAGTCTGTTGCTAATTTTTGTTAACCAACTAAACTTGCTCTATATTGCTCTCGATTAGTCTTTTTCCCCACCACCTTTTCTTCTGAAGGATTCATTTTACCCACTTACCTTATCTGTGGGCTACGTAAACACGTAGGTAGGACTTTGTGCATCCTTTGCATACTCTACTTGTTAAACCTCGAATATTATATAGTTTCACACACATCTCACTAAATCCAAGTAAAGTAGTAGGTAAAGCTGCAATGATGTCATCTGTGTGTCTATTTCTGTAGGTAATGTTTCTGTGTGATACATACAGTTTTTTACAATCTGTACCTTGCATGTAGATCACACAGACACAACTGAGGCTGATCACAACCAACGCGGTGTGGGTGGGATGCGTGTGGGTAAAATCTGGCTAGGCAAATTTGAAACATTTGAAGATTACAGGTGTTTTAAGGGTCAATATTTTGGTCGGTGGAAAAATATTTTTTTCTGACTCTTCTAAAATGTGTTTTTCAAAAATTTGTTTTGGTACCATATCCCTCAAATCTTCTGCCTTCATTAGAAAAGGTAAAGCAGTTCATGCTTTAATTTAGCCACCCCTTCCAGTCTTTTTGGTCATTCTTTGCTTGAGTTTGTTTTGGGAGGTTTGTTTCCAGTTTTATCGGTTTTTGTTTTGGTGGTTTTTTTTTTTTTTTTCAATATTTGGCCGTTACATGATGTCAAGTACCTGCTTGTCTCGTGTCTGACAGACATACATCTTCCTTGTTACACGCATTTCTAAAAGAGGAACTCGTGATGAGTTTTGCCTGAATTCTACTAGATTTGCTGTTGTACAAATAATATAAATTAAATATTCTTAATTATTTTAGCTCATACTAGAAAAGATCCAGGACAAAGGAGAGATTGATGCAGTGTGCCTTACAATGGTCCTACTGATTTCTCTACTGGCCTTTCCTCTGCACATGGTCAATTAGAATTGAAAATCCTGTGCTGATTTCATTCACTGGAATTTTTAAGCAGGTCAGGAAGAAAGATGTTATTGAAAGGAAAAGTCTCATCTAAATAAGAAAAGAACACGTGGCCATCTGGTCTAACTGTACCATGCTGAAAGTAATTTTTACTCCGCTCTAGTTTGAGCTGTGCAACAGTTTGCTAAAATATCAACCAGAAATCTGTTTACATTAAAACACTCTGTGCTTTTTATCTGTAAAAATGTAATGCGCAGTTCTCTTCCTATCTGTAATGCATGAGCTCATTTGACCCCGTTACCTTATTGAGATTGTCTATGTTTCTGGTAGGTTCTCAAGTTACTTCAGCTCTGTAGATGTATAAGTGAAACTACCAATCTTTTGAAAGTTTTGGATGTAATTCTGAGCACTTTATTCCTAGGACTAAAAGTCACACTTCTGCTTGAACTAGGAAAGGCTCAAACAAGTCGATGCAACAGGAAGCATGGGGGGAAGAGGGGAGAGGAGGGTTTAAAAAAAGGAAATTAGAACTAGAAGTTTGTATGAGCAGCACCATGGAACTTGCACAACCAACTGTAGGCCACAGGCTAAGAAGCAAGCTGTAATAGATATCAAATTTTTAAGGAATGGAGTCCTAAATATGCATGAGCTTCCATGATGGCATTTTTTCAGCATCAACTATTAAAAAGTTTAAAGAAGTCAGCAAAAAAACAGAGGTCAGCAATTTTCACGTGATGAAAATAAATTCTTCTTGTAAAAAACTAATACACATAGCTCCAAATCTAAGGTGCCTGGACAGCAACAGCAGGAGGATGATGCCATTTTTAAAGTAACACTGGTGAGGTATCTCCTCCCTACTCTAGTCAGAGCTGTTGTACCCAGCGCTCACAAAACCCAAGAGACCTTACATGGAGAAGGGGAGAGTGGTGAACTAAACATGGAGGCAAGGATCCTGTATTCATATTCTCTGGCTTAATGCTTATCTCTAATGTGATTAGACATTACTTTTGCACTGACAAACATTGCATAAATTGCCAGTTGAAATACCCTTCTAAGACAAGGTAGTGTGTAAATCACTTCTGAAGCTGAGGAATTGATTTGCATAGGATTTCAGCCTTTAGGAAAGGATAAAAATATGATTGCCTTGTCATTACCTTAAGAAAATGAAAGTGAACACTTTATAATTTAGCTACAGGCATTATTTCAAAACACGTTTTTTGAAACAAGTGACAAATTTTGTTTTAAACATAATATGCCGGGAAAAGTAGCAAGGAAATGATCACCTTAATACTACTGAACATGTGTACATACCTGTAATTTACAAATATATACTTCTCATGTGTGACCATTGTGTAGCGTTTGCTTGTATGTTTCATATAAGGTGTATAAACTGTTCCTTCAGGAAAGCATTAAATCCCTTATTTGCAAAAAAATAAAATACAAGAATACAAATTTGACCACAGTTCTGGATTCATTCACTTAATTTTTCTGAAATCTCTATTCAGGAATTTCAATTTGCTGTGGATATTGCTGTCACTACATGCAACCTTTTGTTTGCATGTCTCCGCTGCTATTTGGAAAGGAAGTTTTTTTTAAAATTAAATTTATGGGATACTTATGCTGGGTTCCTTTTCTCAAGCAATATTAGAGAAAAAAGCTAAAAAAATTTTTTATCTTTCCATTAAGATACCTGTTAGAGTGACTAAAATATAGTTTAAGCCTTTTCAGGGAGTAAATTAAAAGAACTGTATGTATATGTATGTGGTTGTGTGTTTAAAAATTAATTTTTTTTAGGTCGTTTTCATACAAAGTTCATATTGAAAAGCAAATATTAGTCATCATGCAATCACACCATAATTTGTACCGCAAGACAATGAAATTCCAAAGAATTTAGAAAATAGGTCCGCACAGCATACATTTAAAAATTAAATAGAATACATGCTTTGAATCTGCCTTTCCCCTGATGTCTCTGCTAACCCCACCCATAGCCACACCAAACAGAGAGCAACTATTTTGGGGAGTACTGCATTCCCAAGCCCAACTTTGTGGCACGATGACACTGGGCCACTCGACATTTCTCTGGGCTGTGGCAACAGGAAGGCCAGGGCTTGCAGGGCCAGCTCAGTCCCCTGCCATGCTTCCCTTCTTCGGTTTGAAGACAACCTACTTACAAAGCATTTCGCTACTGCCTTGTTTAAAACTATCATAAAACTGTCTACGAGCTCTTGTTAATCTCTCTAAAACCAAATATTTTCTAATATTTCAGTTTACTGGGCATTCAGGTATGGCTATATGTACAGTAGCTGTTTGCCTTTTTGTAATATATCATATGCGCATACAAAATCTTTACGTAGTGTTTGAGAGCTACACAGCAATTATGTAAGTGATGCATGAACTTAATGTAAAATACTGCATTGACTGTAAACCTAGAGTAGAAATCACAGTAAAATGGGAAATGGATGTCCCTAGTTACACTGTGTTGGAAAGTGTGTGTGCGTGTGCATATGTTTCGTGCAATAATGTGTATATATGTTTACAAAGTTTCTTATTTTGTATTTTTCTTTTTGCGAATCATAACAAAGTTGAAACCGAGCCTGGCTGACATAAGGAGGAAAGGCTTGTGTTTGTCTTTAATCTTTTCTGCAGCACGGTTCAGACTTCTGTCTGATCTGCACATAACAGAGCAAGGGGCTTGCCGTGCATTGCGTGCAGGCTCCTTGATTGTGGAAGGGAAAAAAAAAAAAATCTGGCTGGAATCCAGACAGGCGAGCGCAGTGCTCTGTTGATCATTGTGTCTAGCCTTCAGGTGTCTCAGCTCACAGTGGGCGGCGGTTGGGGGAGGGGGAGATAACAGGAGGGCAGACAAAGAATAAAATGGTGTATTTACCAAAAAAAAAAAAAAAAATCATATGTAGGAGATCTGTGTCAAATCCTTTTTTAAAAAATGCTTCTTTTAACGTTCCTTTTCCTGCAGTGGGAGCAAGCAAACATCTGTCCAGGAAGATTTATTTAAGCCGTAATTAGTAGCGTCTGGAGTCTTTCAACAATTTCTCCTTATTGCACTTAATATTTTATTTTTTTTTTTTTAAAGAAGTCTGCTCATCTTTCACTTAGAAACTGTTTTCACTTCATGCATTATTAGAGATCCAGCCCAGCCAGGACAGAGTCAGATTTCTATTGTCTTTGCTTTTTCCCTTCTGATCGTAGTTTTCAGAATCTAACTTTTGGTAGGGAAGGGGGGGTGAGAAGGATCGTGCAGGCAGCGGGGAAAGATCTTATTAAAGGTCTTACGAGCATGTGGGGGGAAAAGAAAGAGCAAAAATACAAATCAGTGCTGTTTATTATACTGTTATTCATTTGGGTTCAATTTCTTTTCCAAGGAAGAAGAAGAAAAAAAGCGCTGCTTTGTCTGTTGCTTCTGTTTGAGAACTCTCATAAATCTTGCCCAGAAAGCAACTTGGTCTTAAGGAGATCTGGCCAGTAAAGCTCTGGGAAACAATTTCAATGTCTCTTGCTATGGATATTCTCTTCTTTCTGCTCCCTTCATCCCCACTGCCCCCTCCACCGCGACCTTCTGACGTTATACCGTGAGGAGCCCCACACCCTTTCCCACCCCACCAGGAATCTCAGTGAATGCAAGCCGCAATCTAGAGGTAAAGTTGCTTATCAAAAAGCCTCTCCTCCTGCTGAGAGAGTCCAGATATTATACTAGTTGTGTATTTTCAGTCCAGCCATAACCCTTTCCTAACACTCCCCCCTTGCCTTGCCTCTCCCCCTCCCCCTGTGGAAGGGGTGGGATGGGAACCTTGCTCGACTTCATTGTTCCAAATGTAAGAGCTATTTGCCCCAAAGTGTCTTCGCTGTCTTTCATAGCTAATTATAATAACTGTCAGATGTCTGGAAAGTCTGGGCTGCCCTTGCTGGCGGACTTAAAGTTTGCCTTTATGTTTTCCCCTTGGGGACAGATCAGGCCTGATTAGACACAGAGTACAAATAAAAGTGAACAACATACGTGTGTAGGGCTTTTTGTCTTTGTTTTTCTTTATGAACAAAGCAGCACGCTGGCTATGTCAGGAAGCAGTGTGTCATGCAGCGTGCATGCAGGCACTGCCCTGGAGGATAACTCGCTTTTTCTTTTTTTTTCCCCTCTTTCTTTTATTGAAGCATGCAAGAAATACTTCTGAATTTGAAAACCACTTTAGATACTTGTTCATCTCATAAGAAAAGTAATCATTGATTTACTGCACATAGCGTTTTGACATTTTTAAGAGATTTGCTTTTCCTGGTGAAAATAAAAATAAATAGAGTCCGTACTCACAGTTTTGTTGTGCTGTGCAGGTCGCTGTCGTATCCTGCAGAGACAAGGAGGGTTGGAGAATGTCAAGGGTGCAGAATCCCAGTTTAATTCAGGAGAAATGTACAAATGTGCTTCCTGAAGTCGCCTGGAAGTCAGCCACTTGTGCTCAGACATCCCATTGCTGCTCTGCACGCTATACTATCTGCAGTTCTGAATTGAACTAAATACTGCCCATGTGAAAGACAGGGGAAACACAGTCATGTGGGACACACAAATCCACTCTATTGGCTCTGAAGGCACAACTTCAGCATTCTTGCATTTCCACCATTGGTTAACAGTTCAAGCTGAAAGAGTCTAGGTCCTCCTAGTGAGTCCGTTTTCCCTTTATGTTGGAAGAATGACTGTAGGATTTTACAGTGACAGGATTAGTTAAGAAAGGGACTGAAGTCATCCCTTTGACTGAAGCTGGTGGGTGGGGATTGGAAGCTGTGCTTTTCTCAAGTCGACGTTTTTCCTTTTTCTGCCTGCATTCTCAGTGTCAGGAAATGCTTGCAGTTAACTTGGGCAGCAGAGAGAAACTGAAGTGACTTTTTCGGGTTTGGGGTTAGGGACCTGACTTTTAGAGTAACTCAGTGTTACAGACAGTACAATGATTTTCATGGGAATAACTAATCTGGCTTACTAAACTGTGGTTATTTTGCCCTTTTCAATTTTTTTTTTTTTCTTTTTAAGCTCGGGCCGGGCGGGGGGAGCTATATCAGGATCATTTATCCTGAACTTTTGCATCATAAGCCAGATAAATGAATCCAGCAGTTTGAAAGCCTAGACTAATAATTTGACAACAGAAGAAAGATTTTACAGAGCTATCGGATCTCTGGGGAATATTATAATATGGTCTTTGTAATATTTTGAAAGAAGCAACAAATTCCGGGAAAATCTATAATTGCTGATATTTGAGAATAATGAAGTTATAAAGATTAAGTAGGAGGGGAGAAGATCGACTATTCCCTATTTTGGTGTTCTGTCATTTGTCTGATTTAGTTATGCCAGGGTGAGCAGTAATTTGAAACGGTACTCAGTCATGTGTGACATACTTCTCCAATTAACCCTTATTAAAAAGACCTTTCCCAAATCCCACATGCATGTTTTCCTAGAACTACAGAAAACAGGGGTATGACAGATTTGCAGAGTTTGTGTCCATCTTTCTCTCTGGGCAGATTTATTTCCTCTTATGCGTTTCCAGGGTTATGTCCAGTGTAGTTGTAAATGCACCCAGCGTGTGACTCCTGTTGGTGGACTGTTGAACTTGGGGCCTAATTCAGCAGTTGAAGTGCTTAAATATGCTTGGAAATTTCCCAGAATAATTAATCTGGAATAGTAAAATCATTATATGTCTGCGGTGTACACAAGGCCAAGCCCAGACTGCTCTGCTGGCAATCCTACTGTGTTCAAGATCCTATTTAGCAGCTTATGCCTGGCCCTGGCTGTCAGGGCATCTTTTTGTTTCTACCCATCAAGCTTGTTCAGTCCACCTTAAACCAGTGCTTCTCCCTCCTCAGAGTTCACCCTCCTAAGCTATTTATAGACTTTTATCATCACCTCACTGACCACCCTTGTCATCACTTAGCTGAACACCATATTCCAGGTGTAGCTGCGTAAGATATGGGAACATTCCTCCATATCCTGTGACCTGGTATGGCTGCAGCAGATCAATATGTGTTTGCTTGATATGTGAGCAGGAAAAACACATCTCTTAAAAATAAACTGACACACCTGACAAACAGGATTTCAAGGAAGATGAAGACAGTAAATATTCCACTCTGAGTCAAGAAGGCCTTGTAAAGGCCTTCTTTGCTTCTAAGTGCTAAGAAGATGCAGAGCGGGTGTTTTTTAGCAGGCTCACTTAAAAATACTGTTTAGTAACAATATATAAAAGGTGTGGTTTGCTAGCTGTTGTTGTTTGGCTTTTTAATCTTCATGAAGAAAGATAATGGTCTGGTTTGGATAAAATAAGGCCACAGCAGTAGCATCAAAACTTTCTCTCCACTCTCCAAAAATGTTTTCAGCTCCACATCTGGACTCCAGAACACTGAGGGAAGAGAACTGAAAACCCTGGGAGACATTTTCTTTTTTTCACTGTGCTGGTGGTCTTCATAATTTTGGTTGCTTTTTTGTTGTTGTTGTTGTTTAATTCAATTAAAGAGGGAAGAAATACTAATAAAAGAAACCTTACTCTAGAGAGCAGTAAACTCTTTGGTTTTAAGACCAATACATGGTCTTGTCTTAAATACATCTTTTTCATGAATGTCAGTTTTTGATTTTAAAATGCTGAAAAGCTCTTTAAAGAGAGGGAATAAACATCTGAGTTTATTTATTATTGTTTAGTTCTTTACTCAAGAGTGGATTTGAGGAAAATCTAGGGACTCTGGAGCAATGATTATTTACCTGCATTTCTTGAGCCATGAACCAAAGACTTAGATGGCATAGACATTTTTGTGACTTGTGATATTTCGGAGACCAAATTAATACTTTGCATCAGTATTGCCTCCAGAGAGAGAAGTGCATCTTTATATGTATTTGTGTATCTAAATGGACATTTTATTCTCCCTATCTCATCCATTGAAAAGAAAACAAAATGGAGATTTAGGCTATGTCATATTCACTCTCCTTGAATAATAAACTGCTTCTTTCACCACTATTGTTACTAAAGACAAATTCATAATTGTAAGAGGCAAAGAATAAGAGCATCACGAAATTATCCTAGTGTGGAAAATAACATTACTTTGCAAATTCTGTCATTGTCATAATGTTTAACACATGAGAAAAGATGTTGCTGGATGAAGTGGGCTGAGTCTGGAAATCCTACTGTTACTGCTCTGTGGTCCTCTCTGACTCCATCCTTTGACACCACAGGTCTCCATTTCTGGGTTTGGGTTAGGGTTTTTTGGTGTTGCAGCTTTTTCTCCTGATCTGGCAAAGATTGGTAGAGACACTTAACTCCTGTCTAATAGAGATCCTGTTCCTGAGAATTTTCAAGGTTCCCTGGCCAGGAACTCTAGGAAAGAAAAGAAACTATTGAAGGTAGAAATTAGAGTTACTGAAGGAGCATTTTCATTATTTAGAATTATTAGAGAGCATATGGTTTGTGTGAGGGTGAAGAAAAGTAGGATGGCCTTGAACATCTTGTACAGGGTGCATTCACAAAAACTTTTAAAATCAACTATTGATTTTTTTCATGTGGAAATATAAGCTCAATGACTATTTGGGAGGAGGAGCAGATATGTTCCTTGGCTTCTTCTTAATAATACATACAACATTTAGAAAGATAAAAATCAAAAATTGAGATAAATTTTTTTCAGAAATACTTAGAATAAAGGCACTTACGCAGTTTGCATGTTGATGTGTTTAATGGATACTTCTGAAAATAAATATTTTAACTGTTCCTTTAGACAATCCAATGCAGTCCTATCACGTGTATGATGTAGATTTCATGTTGCCCAGCATTTTTAAGCCTTTCCATTTTTTTTTTTTTAGAGGAAAGTAATTGAACTTTATAAAGTGTGTATTTTCTTACAACTTTGCCAGAGAATTTTTGCTGTTCTATACACCTTTGCTTTTTATAATTCAGTAGGTGGTATTTGCTAAAGTTGCAAGCTTGTATTAGTCACTGCTAGTAAAATCTCTTGAGGCTGGTAGTGCATAAGCAAAGAAGAAATCAGTCAAAAAAAAAAATATCCCAAGAGAATACTGGAGAAGACAGAAAAAGGCAGAGAAGAAGCAAAGTCATTGAAAAATCACTGAGGGAGAGCAAGTGGATGAAGGGCACCCAAAAGCCATTTCATGGAGAGGAATTAGCAGAGCCTGGAAATATGCACATGTGTGTGCACATATTCTGGAAATGGTTGTATACCCTAGTTAAGAACAGCCCATGGCTAACATGAGGATTTTTTTCAAATGTGTCTGGTTGTGAATGAAGGTTTGTTCTCATCTCTTGCAAAATGAGGGGTGAAAATAGCTGAAATGTTCTCTGAGCAAATCATCTCTGCTGTATATGACCCAGCTGGCCAGGCAGCAGTATCTACCATTTACACAAAGAAAAGTCATGAGTTTAGCTGTTAATATCATAACAGATTTTGTGGGGCTTTTGCGGCGTGGATGTTTTGCTTTTGTTTTTTTCCAACTGAGTTTTATTCCTCAGCCTCCCCTAAATATTTATGTAGGAGAACTGAATGAAGCCACATGAGATACTGGGAAGATTTTCAGCAGTCATTAGAGGAAGCTGGTATCCCCTTACTAGTGATTGTCAGAAGAACTTACTCCTCTTTCCTCTGCAGGTCTTCTGTCTGCTTAGGGACAACTTTTGGTGGATAGCTTAGATAACATGGCTGTAATTTAACCACCACAAAACAACCCCCAGATTCAGTAGGTTCTTGATCTACGTACTGGAATTCATGCATATGTTGAGCTCGTAGCTGCTGTGTATTTATAAACCTGATTTTGATTACAGGACTGTTAGTGAGGAGTTCAGATCTCATGAATAACTCATTCAGGTGAACTTAATACAATAGGAAAAAAATCCAGAATTTTTAGCTACTCAATCCTGAAATTTTTACAAGTTTATTCAAGTGAGAATTAAAATAGTGTGTTTACAATTGTATTTGTAAAAGAAAATTTCTAGATAAAACGAAATGTTATTTAAACAGTGGGTTGGTAACTGCAGTATACCTCAGATGAAATTGAGTGACACAAGTCTTTCAGAGCTTGGCTACAATTAGACCACCATAGAATTAGGCTGGCCAGAAAGATTTGATCAATAAAACTAGAACCAATCATGCTTTTGATCAGATAAACCTGAAAATGAAAGTTATTGAAACAGCTTCTATATCAATCACATCTGTGTGTTCCAGAAAGTCTTGTCATTTCTTTTAAAAAATGCTTTTTTTCTTTCCTAGGTCATTTCCTCAATTTTTTTTTAAATCCTTCCATTTTTGTCCCTTTTCTTTAATCACTTGTTCTCTTAAGTCCTTTCAGCATAAACAAACTATTTCCCCTAAAAGGCACTTGCCTCATATTCAGATGGCTCAGTATACACCCTGAAACAGTCAGACTTGGTGACCATAACAGAACTTTTTTCCTTCAGACTACTCTTACAAGGTTATGCAGCTTTTTCTGGTTTCAGATACAAGTTCTTTCATCTTCAATTAGCCCATAGTAATATATAAACATATATTTTATAAATTATTTATCAAACTATCATTTCCTTATAGATGTCTGTAACTGGCACTTTGTATTTTAATTTCCTTATAAAGCAAGATTGGTTTCAAAATTTAAACTTATCAAATTTTGTGCAATCTAATATTTGGCGAAGAATGGTAGTATTTAGCAGTTCATGTTTCAAATGGAGAAGTCTTTTCACTGAAAAAATCCTACATGGTCTAATTTTGAGCATTTTTTTATTGAATCTATTATTCCCTGGGATAAAGCATCTCTCTCTTCACGGAGATGAATGTTTAAGTATTTCACAGTATATGAATTCACACTAAATTAAATAGTGTATTTCCTCCACTGTCCCACCCCTACAGCACTGTCTGCACAGAACTGCAGTATTCTAGATGAGGTTAAAGCATCACTAGGATACAAGCCTATAGTAGTTGCAACATCCTTTTCAGTAAAAATATATTGAAGTAAAAATATATTCCAAATTTTTCAAAGTAATATATTTTTTCTGGATTAGTATAACAAATCTCAGAGATTATTTTTCTTCTTTAATAATTTTGGTCAATAATTTTGATCTAATGAGATTTCTCATTTTTAAATTCATAATTCTAGTCTGATAGCTCAGTCTTTTAGGGATTGAGGCAGTAGATAGTTTGCCCCATTTCTGTTCCAGTTTTGGGTGGTCCTAAACTGGGACAGTTTCAAAAGGAATTGTTTTTTTAAACCATCTGCCTTCCACATTTTACTCCTTAATGAAATAATTTATTTTGTTGTTTTCTTAAAGGATGTTAATACTGCATAAAAGCAATAATGATGCCATAGTTTTCCTTACAAGAAGCCTGACCTGTTACTTTAAGGAAGTGCATTTTTCCTCTGGTAACTTATGAAAATTTAAATTAAAAAGATTTAATAATTTAAGCAGTGTAGTTTAGTGACTGAATGTTGAAGAACAGAGGAGTTTGAAACTGCTAGCAAAACACTAGGCGTTTCAGAGAATATAGTTCAATACTGCCTACAGGCACTGATCCTTGCTAGGTGCATGCAAGGTAGAGATGCTTTCAGAAAGAAATTATATAGTTGAACAGAACTGCTACTCCAGGAATGACATTTTATCTTTAATTATATATTCGGTATTGATTAATGAATTTCTTATACACTACAGAGCAAAGAATTCATTTACCAGGAGGGTTTTGATCTTGGTTAATGAACAAGGTGTAGACAGAGGGAATGAAAGTGGCAGGGGCAGAGGGAGGAAGTCAATGCAAATTACACTTGTTCAAATAACAGATTCCAGTTGCGAAAGTATGTTTGCATATTTGTCTCATCCTTGTAGGGGATAAAATAAATAAATAATAAATAATATTTTATTAATAAATATCATAAAATAATATTATAAATAAAATCATACCCTGAGCCCTCCTGCATGTCATCTTTAAATAATCTCTATTGTGTTTTTTACCCTTTTTTTTTTTCTAATAGAGCCATCATGATGATATCTAAATATCCTATTACTCCGTCCCTCGCCCTGTATCATTTGTTCCTTCCCACTGTTTAATTATGGACCTCATTTGTGGTATATCACAATCTAAGCTAGAGGTTTCTTGCTTGAGGGACCTTGACTGAGATCCTGACCTTAGTGAAATGAAGGAGAAGAATGGGTTTCAGTGTCTTAAGTGACACCAGGATCTCACCCTGCCTTTATTCAGGACGCCTCTGGACAAAGGGAACAAGTAAGAATGAAGTGCTTGAGTATTAAGCCAATTATCTCTTCTAATTAGAACACGTATAGGGAACTCTTAAACTGAAGAAAGGGGGAAATCTGCTGAATAAATTATTCCCAGTAAATAGTCCACTCAGCTCTAGTCCTGACAGAGATAAAGCTGCAGTGGCATCAAAGTGTCTGCTCTTACAGGGTGTTGCTCTGACACAGATGTCAAATGACAAATCAACATGAGGTGAACAGATGAGTCTTATTCCCTGCCTTGCTCAGCTGGAGAGATCACAAAGGGTGGTCAAATAGGCTCCAACAATGCTCTTATAACCCCCTTTAGCTGTAAAAGATAAATAAAACTGGCCAGGAGGTAACTTCTGTAATTCCTTAAATCTGCTTTGCAGATATTACAAAGTGTAGACTGTAAATAGCTTGGGAGCTTTTCACCACAGCATGGAGGGAGGCAGGGAAATCAGTGAGACCTTGTGGCCACCCCCTCTAAGACTGAGAAGAGACCTGAAAATTAAAAACAGTTCTTTTTCACTAGTGAAATAGGTGTGGCTAAAAAGGAGTTTAGCTCTGGTTCATTTCCGTAGTATCGAATCCACCTCCGTATCTTTTGCTGGGCTGTGGTGAGATGTCTTTGAGACTAACAGTGATGGAAATACTGAAGACGTGAATAAAAAGTGATTGGAACGCTGTGCAGGGGACAGTGTTCTGACTGTCCATATTTTTGAAAAATGCCATGAAAATAATAATTTTGTTTGGGCTTCTGTTACCCTGGTGAGTGGCACAGGTACTCTTAGCCTGTTTCCCATAAAACTGACGGCTTAATCGGGAAAAAATCAAAAAAGTATTGGAGAAAAAGTGGTTTGAGTGTTTTCTGAGGACAGGCATGTAGGGGAGGCCCTCATTCATAATATTCATAATTCTGGTAGGACCCTGGTAGAGCTGTTTGAGCGTGTGCTGCAGGAACAGGGCAGTCTACGTGCAGAACCTGCTGTGGCAGCTGGGGCACATGGAGTCGGGCAGCAGCAGCTCCAGCTCTGCAGCCTCAGAGAGGAAATCAGAGAATTCAGATCTGATGCCTCTCTATCCATCAAGATGTCATTCATGCATATTAAATGGCATAACACTGATAAAGTCTAATTTTAGCTGAAATAGTCTTCACAACACCAGATTTTATTTTGGGTAATAAAATGGACTGTTATAAAAGAATTAGATTCTTTCACTCATTTCTTCAAAAGAAAAAAACAAAACAAAAACCAAAACCAAAGTACTTTTTCTTGCCTTTTCTCCCTCCTTCTTATACAGCGTTACCTTTATAGTCTTTGTCCTGAATGTAACATCTCAAGCCATAATTTAAAATCAGCATAATTTTATATCAGATTTTTGGCATTTTTAAAGCTCTTTTAGAAACTCTGCAATGAAGTTGAAATGCAGTTTGCAGTCCTTTAAAACAGTGAAAAATCTTTTTTGCATTGGTGGATTTTCACAGAGTAAAGATGAAAATTAATATATCTTGGTTAAATTTCTGTAACTTTAATTCCAGGATGCTAAAATTTCTAAAAACTAGTAACTTTCACAAAAGTAGAATTATTCTAAAAATTAATTTTATCATAGTTGTTAAAAACTGTACATCATAGGCAAACAATCCATGTAGAAATATGTGCTTGTTCCTTTGAGAGAGGTGAATAGATAAACTGTCCAAGGTACAGGGAAATAGAGCATGGATAATGCGGGTTTGAGATATTCTGTTGCTTAAGTGATGCATTAAATCAATATTCTGCAAAGCTTTTTCTTGTTAAGTTATTTACTTGGCTGCTGTCACAATTCACCATTTAGGCCATCATCTTTTTAAAAAATATATTTTCTTGTGGCCTAATTTAACTTCATTTAAATACTCCAATTCCTCAAGTAATAAAACTGCTCCAAATGCTGAATTTATAGCACTGTTTTAATGCCAATACTTGCACTCAAATTCCTTACTTGGTTGCTATGTTAAGGAAAGAATAGAATTTCAAGTGAATTACTAGTTTATCTGCATGGAAACCTATTACTACAAGTTAATACCAGAACAAACAAAAAGTGGTCTTAATAATTTAATAAAAAGGGAAAATTCTTTAATCAAGTTCTGAAAAGAGAATAATGAAAAGAAAGACAAGTGGGGGGTTTTTTTCAGCTATTTTCACTTTAACATAATAAATGCATAAATGAAATGTCAGAAGTTGCTTCATTTCAACAGTCAAAACCACTCAAAAATGATTCTGGAGATAATCAGTGCCTCGTTGCAACAGGAGCCAAAGGTATGCACCCGGTGAGGGTACCTCAGGGAAACCCTCAGCCCTCACATGGCTGAGTAAGAGCTGCACAACTTCAGCACCCTGGAGGTATTTCATTTGTCAAAAAAGAATAGGCACATCCTGGATCATGAATCACCTCTGTTGTGCTGAGGTTTTACTGAATTCCAGATACCAAAATAATTTTAGACCAAGCAACCTTTATAATAGTGTTTTTCCTTAATCAAGATTCAAAAGGGTAAGATCACTCGCTTCCCTTTGTAAACTGTCCTAATGGTCTCATCCATACAGTGCTGTCTGAGAGATACTGTTTATGTAACATGGAATTAGTCACAGTGTCTACACAGGTGTGGCTAAGCCTGCACTTCAGTTTAGTTGGTTTTGTACCTTTTAAAATAATTTTTGATTAAATTATAATTAAAATTATTCGGTGGTGGTGGTTGTGTTCTTTTTCTTTCTGAGCAGTTTCTTTAAATTTTAAACTAGACTAACTGTGTTACCAAAAAGAATTTACTCATCCTTTTTAGGGTATTTTAAAAATATCAGTTTTTCAAATGATGATGAAAACTGTCAAGTAAATGCAGGGCATTTGTTTGGGTGAAGGAAACTACAAAGATTATGATAGACTGTTTAAGAAATTATAATTAAAATGGGTCGTGACAAAAAACAGTTGCAAAGTACTGAAGCTTGTAGAATAGAGACTTTGGGAATGTCTGCTTTCCTTACCTCTCACAAGGGATGATTCAGCTTGATCTGAAGAGATTAGAAAAAGATAGAGCAGATTCATTTGTTATGAAAGGAAGTGCCTTTTCACACAATGTGTCATAAAATTGCGGAACTCACTGGCAGGATTACTAAGGTTAGACCTTTTTTAATTACTGTATGAATATCGACTGGTTTGGTGCCTTTGCATTTTTTCCTCATAGTCTCTGCCAACCCTATCAAGTTTTGTTTATCTGTTTTTAGGATACCTTTTCTCATGCATCTTTTCCAGTTTGTGGGAACTAAATGCAAAACAAAACATCTACTGTCTGGCTAGCTGCTTTTCTTCAAGTTGCAGAACCTTTCTAAGAACGTAGACAGATCAGGCAGCATTGTTGTATTTCAGTGAGAGAAGTTAAAATTGTCTGGATTTAATGCAGAAATACTTATATAAACAACTAAGTATATGTATATATAAAAATACTTAGTGAATAAATAAAAGTGTCAAGGCCATCTTCAATCTTTTTGCCCGTCAATAAGAATTGGGTTTTATACCTTTTATAATCTTTTAACTATTTTTATAAATATTGTATTATTTTTATGAACGTGAAGTATGACTATCATGAGCAGTGGGAACTCCATCCCCTGTCTAGATAAACTTAAACTGCATGATGCAACAGTGTGTGTACGAAAAGGGCTTATAGGGCAGAAAAATACATGCAAACTTGAAGCTCATTTCAAAGCAAAAGCTTTTAGTGTGCTCTTTTCTGGGCTAGAAGGGCAAGAGGATGCTATCACTGACATGGAACAATATTACAGACTACCTGAATTTATGATAACGTGAAGTTCCAATGAACAAAAAATTCACCAAATCCAAAAATATAAAGTGCTGACCCCCTTTGACCTCAACAAGTTGTTAATTAGCAGAGGATTAACACCCTTTTCATGTGGTGGCAATCACTAGAAAGTAATGTGCATGCATCAAAGAACTTTGGGGCCTTCTAACAAAAGATTAAACACAAAGATTCTGTGGATTATGAAAGTGGAATCTGAAAGGGTCACTACACTGTCCAGTTTGCAATTTTGAACATATTATTGATACCTCAGAAAGTAAAATATTTTGGGAAGAAGACTTGAAACAGAAATAATTTTTATATAGAAAAATTATTTCTATCGCATTCATTTCTAAATTTTGTGTACTTAACAATTTAGAACAAGAGTTATTAGAGAAAAATCTTAACATATTTTAAAATATTGTCAGTTTATTATAAGGTAGACAATAAGTTTTATTTTTTTAATTAATTTTTCAAGAGGGCTTTAGAAAGTTTCATTCCTATTATAAATCGCTATGAGCAGCAGGGTTTTCAGTAGCCTATATAAAGCCACAAGCTAGGATGAGTACTGTAAAACAAGCAAACAAAGCCAGAACTTTTTCTAGAAGAGAAAGCTTTTCTCTAAAATTTGGTTGCTTCTTATTTCTGTAAATATGGCTAACTTTGTGAGTGCACCTGCTGCAAAATAGAACTGACTGCCTTTCAAGATGCACCAATACTTCATGATTTACTTCTGTGACAGGTTATTGGGTTTTGTTCTGAGTTGAGCCCCTGGGGCCACGATGGTACTGGGGTGTTGCCTGTGTGCTGTGCTGGTTTGCAGGTGGCCAGCAAGGTACAGAGGGTGGGCTGTGTCCCTCCAGGTTTGCTCTGCTTTACAGCCTGTGCCGCAGTGAAGTGCACATCTCAACCAAGTCGAGAATGTGAGGAAGCTGAAACCCTGTAAATTTAGCCAAGAATTGTTTGGCTTTCACTCCTCCTAGAATTGCCAGCATCAGAAACTTCTGCAAGTCAGCTGTCCATTGGGAAATTAATGCGCAGCCCTGCCCTCCCCCAAGCTTGTGATTTACAGCAGGAAGCAGTGGGCTGATAAGCACTTTCCTCTTGTCATAAAGACCCTCTCTAATTTCAATATCCAGGCAGATATCTGGGTCACTAAATAAGTGAAACTCTTGGTTTTCCTAATCACTTGTAGGTGGTGAGTTCTGCAGGTTAGTTTTGTTGTGAAAATGTATCTCTCTCTTTGTAACATAAAGAGAGAACTTTTGTAACTTCTTTTATCAACACTAGGGTATTTCTGCTTTTATAGCATGATAAATGCTTATTAGAGAACTTGTGCTTTTTATGTTTAGTTCACCCACATCATGTTTCATCTTATTCAAGTCCCTTTTCTTTTGTTCTTTCTGCATTATGGATTTGGTATATTTAAGACTTCGTGGTGAACAGGTTATGGAGTAAATTGTGCCATGAGAGGGAATAATGGTGGTTTCAACAGCCATTTTCAGTGGTGTGTTCATAGTTGCACTCACCACAAGGAGCCCATGCTTTGATTTGTACTTAAGGTCAGTCTCAGGGCTGACAACTGAGAAAAATACTTTTCAGATAGATTGAGTGAATCAGACCTGGAAGTTTCTGAAAGATCATAAACAGGAAGCTTTGTAACTTTTAGACTCATTTCTTGACAGAGCCACAATTGAAGCACAAAAGTGCTCTCTCTATTGTGAATTTTATCTCCTAATACTAGTGGTAGATTCTGTATCTCCAAGGAGATTTTTCATTCTTAGTTATACTCTGATGCTGACTAGGACATGTTCTCTTTGTATGTTTGGTTCGTGTCACTCCCCTGTTCAACCAGTGAATTAACTGAAGCCTCCTGTCAGTGCATAGGTCTGCCAAAATATACTACATTGCCCAGTTAATTCCCTGATTTTCGAAACATAAAATGATTCAGCTTCAAACTTTATATGTTATTAGTTAAAAATAAAATTAAAATATTCAATCTTCTTAAGAGGAAATTAGCATAATGGTCTCTATTCGTATCTAACTGTAGATGAGACAAGCTATTGGTAGCCTAAATAATGAATGTATAAATAGGCACTAATTTAACTCTTCTTATTTCAGGTAAGTAGGAAGTTAATTCAGAAAGAGATCATATTTCTCAACCAAAAGCATGACTGTGTTTGATTCTCTATTATACTTCAGGATTCTGATTAAATACTCCCTGTCAGTTATCTCTCTTCCTAATTAGATAAATGTTTCAACCGAAATTCTTGGAGGGTCAGGCTTAAATTTTGTTTCCAGAAAAGTTCACATAAGCAACTTTGACCTTTGCTTTCTGCAAGTGTTCATGCCAGCATAGTTGATTATTTGAATACAGTTGGAAAGCAAGCAAATTCATATATCTGTTCATGAAAGGTGTTCCTCTCTCAAAATAAGGAGCCAGGAGTACAGAGGTATGTTGTGTTAGACGTTCACCTGTAACTGTTTCCAGCAAAATCTGTATTGGTTTATACTGCATTAAACTTCCCTCTTCTTTTATCTAAGACAATGATTCTGTAAATACCTCGAACTACTCAAGTCCTGCCTCACTGAAAGGCAGCACTGCCCTTTACAGCAGAATATGTAAGTGGGGATGGGAGAGGTGGGACTTCTCCGTTCCTTTTGCTGGTATCATTTTAGAGTGTGTAAATCAACCATGAACTCCATCTTAAAAGATAGAAAAGGAAAAAACATAAACAGGTAAACTCTATTTCATATGATTTCTTACCACTTGAAGTCTTTAAAATGAGATGAAATATTTCTTCAGAGTTCTCATACTTTCAGGACTTCTCACTGTTCAAAGGTCACAAGCAGCATCTTTTGCTGACAATAACTAAAACTCAGAAGCGCTATCTAAAAATATTCTAAACCAATTTTTGAATTTCTAAGATTCACATTCTTGGAACTAAACCCATATTTCACTACTTCTTGTTTGTTTATAATCCCTTCTGTTAGCAAACACAAACGTAGTTTGCTGCAATAACTAAAATCCACAGGCAGCGAGGCATGCACTACTTAGAATTACTTACAATGAAGATGGTGGCCACAAACATAGGTTTCACTGGCTTCCCTTTTTCCTTGAGCACTAGATCAGATACATCTGAAACAACGTGTGCTGAGAGGACGTGAAAGGCTTTCCATGTCTGATAAGAATAAAGAATAAAAGCATTAATATGTGCACAGTTAATGAGTCTATGAAATCCTGAGCCTCTCTTCTAAAACAGTCCTGCAGAATTCAGTATTGAAGTGACTGTGAAGTGTAGGCTCAGTTCGATTATGAGACTGTGAATGAGTCCAAGGTTTTTTCTTGAAGGCACAGGCTTTCACAATTTTGCACTCTTTTTCCCTGTAGAGGAGTGGGAGGGGAGTGAAGGAGCCCATTTCCTTGTTTTTCAGAAGTTGAGTCATGGAAAGCCTAATGGATCAACAGAAATAAAAGTGTGGGGAAGATGTTAATGTATAATAATCCTACTCTTCTACTGCTCCTGCTAATTCCAAACTTACCTGCTGCTTATCACATGGTGGGAGCTATTCTCGTTATTATTTTCCTTAATGCTGTTCATGTTCGAAGTTAGATTAGTGCTGCGCATCCCATTTATCGCAAACTCTGTATGGAAAAGCCATATGGTGATCAAGGCTGGGAATTATGCCCCAAGTTTCACACTAAATGCACTTATATGGTCTTATGGCTACTTACGCTTGGTGCCCATCTGTTAGGATGGCAGGAGGCCCACTGCTAAGTTGGCCAGACAATTGCCCTTGAGGATAGTTGCCAGACAATGTTTGAGCTTCCGTGGGCAACATAGCAATGGAAAAACCACCGGCTTTGCTAAAACTGCCTCCTTAAACCAACAATGGCATCTTACATAGTTATAGCTTCTACTTCATGTAGAAAATATACAAAGTAAAAATGTGGAAATGAGGTTTTCTGACCCTTGCAGAGATACAGGTTATACTGCAGTGAGCAGTTGTAAAAATCATCCAGGAGAACTGTTTCAAGTCAGACTGCAGTAAACTAAAATTACAAAGGTACAGTATGCAGGAGATTTCCCATCAAACAGGAAACTAGAAAACAGACTGATGTAACACATCTGTGGCAAAAAAGATGGAAGTTCTAAATATGCTTCAGGGAATTTAGCACTCAGCTTCAGAGAGAGAAGATCCTATGATTCAAGTTGGTATTCACCACGTAGGAGGTGGGATGAGCCTTGCTATTTCAAACAACCAAACATATTTTGCTTCATACTAAAGCTAAGGAATGAAAGTATTATTTTGGGGGAAGAAAAACCTTAAACCTTTGCAATCAAAAACGAATTTGGATTTTGAAGGCAGTGCATGAAAATAAAGGTCAGAAGAGAAAGAGTAAGGAATAACGGTATGCATGGTATAGCAAATGCATTTTGCAGAGTATAAAAGTAGAGGTTAAGCTACGGAAAGAGAAAGAAATTAGGCAACATCAAGAAGGTATCAGAAGCAGGGAGAAGTGAAAAAAGCAGGCAGATTTGTTTATATCAATTTTTAAAAGTACATTGTACAAAAAGTCTTTGGTTTAGACTTGGAATTGACTACATTAAAGATAAAAGCAGTCATGACTTCAGGAAGGAGAGGGAAAACAAGCAGGAAAAAGCATTTAGTCTAAGAAAGAAAAATAAGCTTTCATGTGTAGGGGAGCTGGGAAAAAAAACCCTAAGAAATTAAAAGCAGGTGGTAGCAACTGAAGTTCAGCTCTTCCATTGACTGCATGGATTAGGCCTTAGAAGCTCTGAAGCCTTGATTGCTGAACAGTGTTACTGAGAAAAAAAAATTCTACTTAAGTTCTTTCTGGTTCTGGCCAGCTCTCTTGCAGCTAGAAGGTCTACTCTGTCAGAATGTCATCTTTGCCTATACAGACGACGATTTCTTTATTGCTTCAATAGCACTGCCTTCTGTACCTGTAACTTTTCTAGGAGCATTATATTCTCATTTTAAAAATCAAATTAAGCAGATTTTGTGTTGTTGCAAAATAGCAAGAGCTTGACATTAAGACTTCTCACAGGAGTCTAAGAGTTTGGATAGAGATTTTATTGGAAAAGATTTGTGTCCAGATGGACAAAACTGACTAAGAACACAATTTGGTGGTCAGAATAATCCCTTATGATGGAGAAAGTTGCATGCCAGGTCTTGAACCTGATTCATTCCAGGAAATATTGATTTCCTTCATGTCAGATGGGTGGACTGGTCTCTGGATTTTCTGGAGGAAATGGTCACCTTTTCCTTATCTTGTTTTAGCCTTGTCTGGGATTGCTGGAAAATAATATTTTTTAAAAAGCCATAAAACCTTTTAGGGTTGCAGATTAAAGGAGGCACACTCTGTGAAGCTTTAATGAAGAAAACGAAATGAGTCTAGGATATCATGGACTCTAGGACCCCAGAAGGGTCCAGCAAGTGAAACTGATTGTAGATCCATTGTCAAAACTCCCAGTGCAGTTTTGGCACAAAGGTCTAATTTCTGCTATGAAGGTGTTACTAACCAGGTCACCTTCTTCTGTCTGAAAGGGACACCGTTCCCTGTTGAAATGAGTTGGCCAAGGAAATGCTTGAAACAATTCCTCTTAGTGCATCTGCTTACTTTTCTGACATTTCTATCATTTATTTAATAAATCTGTATTTTCTACAGTAATCGTGCCAGATACTGTTGTGTGTTCCAGGAGATTAGGTTAAATATGCTACGTGAAAATGGAACCCCTGAATGAAAACAGTAGATTTTCTTAGAATCATATTTTTATAAGACACCTTCACTGTAAATAAGTTTGGTTTCTTTGTGTTGACTTTATGGCATTTTGTAGCAATCATAAGAGGTTAAATCTGTAATCTTTAATATGTCTTTTGGTGTGTAACATTCATAGATTCACATTGACTTTCTAGGAGGTTTTTTGGATGTGTACAGAAATGTGAATTTAATTTTGATCTTGGTCCAACATCTAAGATTAACACATGATAACCCAGTTAAGTAGTTCATTCTGAACCTGAACTCTAGTAAGAAATTCTGTCTTTTACATTTCCCTGAAATAATTGAAACACAGCACTTATTAGTAACCAGATGTAATTGAAGTAAAATACTTTCAGTTTTAACAGATGGGCCTTTCAAAACCAACTATACAAAACTAGTTTATTTTGAGCGTTTTGTTCCTGGAGGGACAGCATTTTATTTAGTCATCATAGCTCTAATTTGCATATTGTGTTTCATTTGTTTCATGACCACGTTAATTAGAAGAAAAGACTGTCTTGCTGTAGATGACATTTCAGTTCCTGAATGAACAGGGACATGAGCTTCAGGCAAGTTGCATAAATTTGGTCTGTATAGAAATTAATAACAAGTGTACTTCAAACTTTCCCTTCAAAAATAATAATTTGAATGTTTATGCACAAGAAAAGGCCATTCCTGACCCTTGGCCAAGATATTATTTTGTTGGTTTATCCACAAGAATATATTTTATGTTGACAATCCATTACATGGTGATTTTTTAAACAGAACCAGCACACACAGTTCTTAAAAAACCTTGATCACAAATTTGTTTTGTAGAAGTTTGATTATGACTTGAGAGAGTACTCTTGATCTTGGGAATGAAATGTCCAACGTCCATTTCTACAAAAGGTCTGGATAGAAAAAGCACACTCCCTAACAAAAATCCCAAATGTTGGGTAGTGGGTTATGTAATGATCAAAGTAAGACAAGAAAAGGAGGAATGTTGATGTAATTAAAAAATTTTTGAAACCGGGAGAGACTATAGCAAAGTTGAAACTGCTTCCAAAACTGCTTGGATAAATGCCTCAAAGTGAGGGTTCCCCTATGAACTCCCTGTTACAGTGACTACACTGAAAAAGTGCAGTATTACAGGGACGTGTGCTAATGCTTCAATGCCATCCTCGAAGAGGCAATTCTGGTGGGTATTGCAAAAGTAGAAAAAAATTTGCTCAGAATGAGAAACTTCATCATGTGTACCTCATTTCTGGAATGTGGACTTTTAAATCTTAGAAGTTTTATTAGGCATTATTGACAAGAAAAGCAGGTTCAGAGGGCACAGCTTCAGCAAGAAACCTCAAGTAGTCTGTAAAGCTATGTTGACACAAATATTTTTCTTTGAAGATATTGCAGTCTCATGCTTTCCACTGCAGGAAAAAAAACTCCTTTTCCCTCTTCACCTTTCATGAAGTGCTTTATATTTGCAGAATGCATGCCTTTTTGAGGCCAAGGAAACCTACAGTTGTCCTTTTATCTGCGGCTTTCAGATTATTTGTCTGGACTTGGGACTAAACATCTTGCTCTAAACTTTACAAGGTTGTTCATTCTTATGCACTTTACATTAAAAAAATCTTATCTTTAAGTCATTGTGATTAGGGCATATAAATAGATTGTGTTTAGAAGCTATTTCTTATCATAGTTCTGATTTTGGCGGGGGAAATTTTGTAGCATGTCTATGTTTTGATTTTATTGACAATATGTTATTTCTGCCTTTCACTTCTACAGGTATTTAAGGAATCTAACTATATTCCTACAATGATAATGTCTTTCTCAGAACCATCTCAGAAAAAATAGATTTCATTTTGACTTTGATTTTTCACTATGAATTTTCAATAACTTTATTTTTTTCCTCTTTTCCTTCAACCTTATTTTCCTGGCAGTTCAGTAATTCTAGTCCCATTTCCAGCTAAATCTGAATGCTTTGACTTTCAGATGGATTGCAAATGGCATTCTAGACTCTCAAAGAGGGAATGACCTGAGTCACAGAGAAAAGGGCAATAGCTCTTCATACTCCTTGGTGTACTTCCTCCTTACCTTAATCTGAAGACAAAATGTCTAAAATTTGATTATGATAATAATAATTTAAAAAGTCATATCCCCTTTCATGTTCATTGCAACACCAATTTCTCTAAATGAACAACATAAAGAATCCCCCAAAGTAGTAGAGATGAGGTTTATTTGGCAATAATGGTCCATCTTTTGCACTTGATTTTACCTGTACAACTAGAAAGAAGGGCACCAGCTTATGGCAGCTCAAATGAGGACAAAATGTGATTTGTGACTTGAAATATTTCCTGGGCAGCCCAAAGAGAAGCCTCAGACACTCACAGCCCCTCTACTTCAGCACTGAAGTCACTGATACTTCATCTGCTTCTGCAACAGTTCCATGACTTCCATTCATTATACCTATATGCATTTTTTTTTCCATTCCAGGTTTCCCAATGCATTTCTTGCAGATAATTAAACAGCTTAAAAATCCAGTCTATTAAAACAATTGTATCAGGTTTTACACCCAGTCTGTCTAGGTCCCTATTTAATCTTAGAAAATGAACTGTACTGCAGAAGCCATTATGTTGTTAATGCAAGCAAATGATGTTTAAGGGAGCTGGGGTACCCTGGCAAATCTCCTTTTATTCTGCAGCTCTTTTCTTGCTTGAGTTTTGTTAATTTTTGAGTGCTGCTCATGAAGCCAGGAAAGCAGTAAAGTCTTTGAAAAGCATGAAATAAATTCTGTTCAGTGAGTGGGTAATTGTTCAAGGTCATCTGTTCGTTGTCTTTGTCTTGATTGTTTGAATTAGTAGCTAATAATGGGGCTGAACCGTGAATGAATTATTATCCATAGGGCATATTTTGGGGAGTGTCAGGAAATATTACAGGGTAATTAAGGTTATCCAATAGCAAGGCTGTGTTACCAGCAGATGTCTAGTAATTACTATGTTTAAAAAGTGTGGGGATTAAACTAAGATTATAGCTTTTATATTGTCTGCCTTTACAAGTCAGACTTGGAATTTATTCAGTTTATTCTGCTGCCCTTTTTCTTTTGTTCTGATTCTGTCACTTAAATTCCAACTTAAACACAGGCCTTTCCTGGTGAATTAAAATAAACATCAGCAGATGGTATGCAGTACATGTGTATACAAAATAGCAGTGTGGTTATTGAGGACTACAAAGATAACTGCATTGATAAATACTGCTACTATTTATTTGTTAACAAGTTCTGATTCCATTCTAGGTCTTGAACATTAGGTCTTTCAGGTCCTAAAATAGTGCAAAGATTATTTTCTCTAAATATTTTTCAACACTGTAACAGTATTTAATATGACAGGAGAGCTCAATTGTTCATTTAAACTTAATTTGTTGAGTTGGGCATCTTCATGCAAAACCAAAAGTCCTGAGTTCAAAGTTTTGTTGTTATTACTGACCCTAAGCTGGCTTAGTGCTACCAGAGGCCAGGCAAGGGGAAGCATTTGTTTAGTCCCCAATCCAGCAAATTTGATTTTAGCAGATGGGCTGGAGGGAGATAATGTAATGGACAAGTATCTGTGGCATCTGGAATGTCTGGATTTAGCACAGTTGGCACTGGGGTGGGGAGGGCAGCATGGAAGCTGTCTGTGAGGAGTGAACCTCAGAGGTAATGAGAAACCTCTCAGTAGAAAAGGGTGATGACTAGGGAGAAAATGTCAGGACACTGAGTGTTTATAGCCATAAAAGAGGAAAAGCAGGAGGTCTGAAAAATGGAGGAGAGCTACAAAATGAACATGACAGAAAGGGAAATGTGGACAGCAGTGAGTAAAGGTTTTGAGCAAGTGTTTATATGCTTTCTGGGACCTCTTCAAAGAGGAATGCGCTGGCAGATTGGGTTTTTTCCTTAACATTAGCATAATTTCCTTAAAATTAACAATAATTTTAAAACACAATTGAAATAAAAAGTTCACTTTGCAAATTGTAGGTAACATCTAGAAGTTTAAACTTCTTTGATTCTGGCCTACCACACCTTTGCATAATTTTTTCTTCTGACTAGCATTTAGCAGGGTAAGTTTTTATTTTTTTATTTTGCATGCTGCTGGCAGTGCAAGAGGGTATTACACAGGGGCACTATAGGTTTGGAAGTCAGGCTACCGTGTTAGTGATTTTTATTGGTGTGTGGCTAGCAGCAGGTGAATCAGCCGATGGCAAATGCAGCTGGTTGTTGCAGTCCGAGCCCCTGCTCACTCTACCTGATGCCAGAGATACTCATTGATGCACAAGCCAGATTTTCAGAAATTATTATAGCCACGCTAGAAGGAATTCATTAATATTGCATTGGCAGCTTCTTTGGCTTTAAAATAATTATGGTAAATGTTACATGTTTATGACAAAGGATTGTGCTGATTTGAAAATGCTAATTATGTACTCACATGTGGGAGCAAAGAAAAATAAGCAACAGTAACCTGATATGCCAGTGTGGGGAAGTGGCTTACTGTGGACATACAGTGCTAGGATGAAACTTTTTCATTAACTGTCTGGTATATGCAATGCACATTATTGGTCTTAATTGCACGTGGGATCTCAATAAAGTCAAAGGCATTTTTCAGTATCTGAAATTAAGGGCCATATGAAGTTTTTTCTACTTGGCTAAAACATTCCTACAAAATTCTCACTTGAAGTTATTAAAGCTAATACATGTTCAGAATCAAATATAAAATCTTCTGATATTTAAAGAGTGACTATAATCCAAATTTTTTCTTTGATATTAATTTTCAAAGAAACCCAAGTTAGGACTTTTCACTTATTAACTCCTGTTGGAATTAATGCTTGACCAGTGTAGAGGAAAAGGTAAGAACATGGAAGGGGAAGGACAGGGAAGGGCAGAAACAACCAGCAAAACATTTGAGATTTGTGCAGGTAAAGATAAAGGTGAAATACGAAGTGTCTCTGAATGTTTCTGTTTGTGATTATTCTGAGTTAAGGTCCATGCTCATCCATGTAAATTATAATGAGATTTTTATCTATTTAGGTTTCCTGACTTTTTAAAGGGCAGGCCCCTCATCAAATCAATTAAGAACTTCAATATCTATTAGTCCCTTCAGTGAAATACTGTAATGCCTCTTGTTTGTATTCTAAGGAATTGATATCCATATGTTAACATGATAAATGGCAAAATCTGATGTAAAATGCTTCAAGCTTTGTGAAAGACTTCCATATTTCTTGGTTGTCCAGTTATTACCATACAAATGTTTGAGTCACAGCCTGTTTAAACTTAATGAGAGTATTTTGATTGACCTCATTGTACTTTGGATCCAAAAAGAAAACTATTCAACTCTTTTTTTTTTTTTTTTTTATAGGAAGTTGTTAGTTTTATTTAAAGAAAGTAAGATTGACTGTTTTTTGGTGGAATTAGTTAAAATACAGCAGTGGGGAAAGAGAAAGGTCAAACACCTAATCATACCTTTTGATCTGATTGTAAATTAACAACCACCAAATTAGTAAAAAACACTGCAGTTTTTATAGCATTTGGTATATTTGAGAACAGAACTTGATGGAAAAGCAATATTTTACCCTAAAGCTTTTTTTTTACTTTGTAAGAAAAAGAAACACCAATGACCAAGTGTCCTATATTGTTGCAGCAGTAATGCTTTTACTGAATTCTCAACACTACCAAACATAAGCAGCAGCAGTAAGCACACAGGGCACTGCATTTCTCCCTCAAGTGTGCTAATAATGACCTTGGTTGCCTCAGAGAAGAAAAGCAGAGTCTGCAACTTCATGAGGCTCTTTATACAAGAAAGAGGATAAAATCAGAGTGTTCATTAATAATGAAGGAATAGCCAATGTAATGAAGATCTCTCATGTGTGAGACCTGGACAAACCCAGCAAAGGTGGAAAATACAGTGGTAGCAGGGTCTAATTTTAGGACATTTGCAGGTTTCCTCAACCTTAGCCTGTGGCAAAGCCATGCTTTTGCTTACTTTTTGAAAATTGTGTGCTTCTCTAAAACAGGGAGTCTTCTACACTCAGATTAATGTTCAACAATCTTCAACATGTGTAACAAAAAAAATCCATTCTTGTGATGAGAGATCTGGTTAGAGACCTCAGAAACTGACCAAAGCACTAAAACAACTGAACAGTAAAAGTTGATTGAGCTAATGAGGTACATTGAGCTAATGAGGGATGGTGCAGAACATCTCTGGTTTAAATGTATGCTGGTTTTGTATTGGCACGTGTCATTTTACTTTTCACATTGATGCTGTTATCCTGAAGCAGATTGTAGAGGGGTTTTGAACCTTTATTGTCCATCTCTTCCAAAATGAGAAGAGTACAGAAGAAGATATGCAGAGTCAATACTTTGTCGCATGATTTAAAGTAGAAGAATGACCACTGGTTTGGTCCCACCCCATTTGAGTCCTGAGTGTAGTGAAAGGTTGCTATGAAACAGATATAAAATAATGATGAAATTAAGGAATTCTAGTAGACAAAAAAAGGTCTTGTTCATTTTCTTTTTTCAGCATTGGTTAGATTTAAGAAATGGAAGAACTTTGAACACCCTGTGTTTTTATTTTAACCTCAGAACAAACATTTAAAAGCTGTAATTTTGGGTGGATGATTACTAATGACTTTCTTTGATTTAAACCTTAGATATTTCTAAAATTATCTCAACAGACATAAAATTAACTATGCATGGAAATGAGTGAAACAAAATTGCTCACATATAAGCCGCTAAACATGTGTTGGCATGAGTGGAATTAGAGATAGGGAAGTTGCACTGAAGCCCTCAATTTGCCATGCCAAGGTTTTTGGGATTGTATAAAATGTCTTTTTTGTCTGCAGTCTGGTCTAGTGGAAGGTGTCCCTGCACATGGCAGGGGGCTTGAAATTAGATGGTATTTAAGGTCCCTTCCAACCCAATGCATTTTATGTCTCCCCTAAATCTGTGTTTGCACACTGACCCCATGGCATGGGCCAGCCCCTATCCCAGGCTTCAAACCAGACATTTATATCTTGAAACTGTTCATAATCAAGATGAAGTTTTAATAAAGGTTAGTTTGAAAATCAAATAAAACATTCTGTCATCATTTGAGCTAAGCCTATTATTTATTAAAAGGTTTTGGTTTGGCCACTCAACTAAAAGTCCAATTTTTCAGTTTCATTCTTAATATCATTGCATGGAATTTGTGGCTGTAACTTTTGCTCTGAGATGAGAATTGTGCAAACAGTACAGCATGTGTGGTAATTCCTCATCTAAAACATGAACTCTAAGGTAAAACATCTTGCTGTGAAAGCCTGTAACTTTAACTGGTTTTAATTTCAACACCTTTCAGATTATTACAGCTTAAATCTGAGCATTTATATTAAGCATTTTTGTGGACATTTGTTTTTTATCAGTCAAGAACGCGTGCTCCAACATAAAATCTTATGAGGAAAAGAGTTCGCTGTAATTTCTTCAGATCCCTTTTCTACTTTTGTAAATATCTTAAAAAATATCCCACCTAAAGATTGCTTTCTTTTTTGACTTCAAATACAACGTGTTATAGCTGGGAGAAGAAATAATTTGATGTTTATTTTTGATCTACAGTGCTCTCATCTGGCTCTGGACTTCATGAGCAATATGGCTGGTGTTTATTTTTAACATGTTAAAACAGAAAGGAAATAAAAATGGTCATTTCTTGAAACATGATTTGCTGAACTCTTAAAAAGAAAAGGGTAATTTAGGAGGGTATCCTGTGGCAGGAAATGACAAGCTGCCTTCATCCTGGTATATTGATTTAGGAGAGAGATGCTTGCGCAGAAAAAGCAATGCTTGTTCAAGTCACCGGACAGTCTGAGGATTTGAGGAGGAGGCGGGGAGGGGCTGAGGGTTTACACTAAAAAGCCCGGAGTCACCAGACTTTAAAATAGCATGTGTGGCCTTTTTCAGTGAAAATAGAGAGTAATGTGCCTATAAAAAGCAAAGTAAACTACCAGTTGACTGCCTCTTTTATGCCATACACATCTTTGAAGGTTAAATTTGTTATTTTAGAAAAACATAGGGTAGGTTTGAAAAGAAAACCCAGGTTGTTTGGCTTCGGTTTTTTATTATGTGAAATCAAAAAGTCATCTCACGCTGAAGAAGCAAAAATACTCACTTTTAATGTTGTTGTGTTAATGAACAGAACTGTGCTATCTTTTAAAATTCCATTAATAACATTATCTAGTCTTTAATACTTAAGCATAGTTTGTAAACATAAATTTGACTGTCATACTAACTTGCAACTATGAAAAGGAAATTCACCAGAGTGCTAAGAACTAAATGTCCATACTGCAAACATTTCCAGTTTTTTAAAACTTTCTCTTATGCATCCAGTTTTCAAATAAATGCTGGGGATTTTTTAATATTAGTGTTTGTCAGATATGAGCAACGTGCGAAGTCACTAGTGACCTTTTGATTTTATAGGATTATCGAAAGAAAATGAAAGAAAAAAGATGTAAAGACTTGAAGAGAAAACTGAAAGTAGGCATCTTATTTTCAACATGAAATACCTGTAATGAAGGCAAGCCTCATAAAAGTTAGACATGCCTCTGGATTGCCTGAAATAATAATGCTTAAAATGTGATTATCTCATTTTGTTAACCTTTTTGGAACCTTCTGTTCCTAATGCTTAATCCAAATTATATCTAACATGAGGAGGATCTTTTTTCTTTCTGTCTGAGCAGCAGTGGACTTCAGGTATGTAAAGACAGAGTTATTAAAATATTTGTATACACTGAAAATCACATTTGGAAATGGGCAAAAATGCAGGAAACTTTTAAAGTGTTTTAAAAGATCTAACACGTTATTCTTCCGATGTTGAAAACACACTGCTTGCTCTATTTTATCTCAGCCCAAATATAATAAGTTGTTCAGAGGTATTAGGACTTCAGCTCTTTAAAAACCTCTCTTCTCTCACTGACAGGTCTACTAACTGTCTATCTTTGCAAGGACTATTCTTTGGCTCCTTTAGAAACTTTAGCTCTTTGGATTTCAAATCATCTTTGGCAATTAGAATTAGTAATTCATGTTCTTAAAGCTATACAATACATTTACCCTTGATTTCATCTAAAACAGGGACCAACTGTTTGAGACATCATTTTGTCATGCGAATTTTATTTACAGCTAAAATCATTAATTATAACCTGATTATAGCAGGTCCAGGCAATTTGATACTGTTGTATCAAGTTTTTGCTTGTTATGCCTCTACACCCCTTCTTAAATACAGTGAAAATGACACTTTCAGGGATTATTCCTGTTCCTTATCTTTTTTCTACTACAGCTCAACTGCCATCCTCTCTCCTTTCTCCTATAGGTTATTCTCCGTTCTGAAAGTGTTTTCTAACACTCAGAAAATTGCTTACCGAAATATAATGTTTATTTGGGGAGTATTAGAGCTGCTGGAGAGCAATATCTTGTCTGTCTGAATTAAGCATGAGGTGTTCTGTGCCAGAAATTGGTGTGCTGTTTGAATTAGGATGCTTAGCTAATCTTTGTAATGATGCTTCTGTTCTTCAAGTGGATAAGTGCTCAGATTGCAAACAGTTTTGCCTAAACCTGAATACTCTGTATGAATGTTCACATGTGTGCCTTTGAACTTGCTTTCCATACCATTTGTGCTTGCAAAGCTTGTAGACTCTTTCACCTCCCTGAATACCAAGGGGACATAGATCCACTCTAGGAGCATTAATCTTTTAAAAAATACCCAGGTACTGAGTTATTAAGAACTCTCAACTGATTTCATCCCTCTCAAGTACTTGTATCAAACGTGGATGTTTGGAAAGAGTGGTTAAATTTAATTTATAGAGCTGAGATAACACTGTTGCGTGAAGTATTTTCTTTCTTTTCATCTATGTAATTTTCTGGCTACTCTTTATGTCTCCTTTCCTCCTTTTCTAAAGAAACTTGCTTTTATATCTCAGGCCCTTTTTTGTGTGTGTATATATATATATACACACACTCACACACAAAAATGAATTTTAATAAGAACTGACAGCTTTTAATTATTTAATGAACACACATTGTTAAAAAGCAACTGAGTCATAGTCATGGTTTAAAACATTTGGGTGATCTTACACTTTTAACTTCTTTGTGGAGGTCAGTAACTAATCAGTTCACTCACGAATTAGAAATTTTATCCATTTATGGGATTTTTTTTTTCTCAAGGTATGGTCATAGTTTATTCTATTATTCAATCTTCTATTTCAAAGAAACAATAACATTTTTGGGATAGTTTATTGAAGTGAATGTAAAATAGCTTGCAAAAACATATTCACTTCAAAAATGTAGCTGGAAAAGGAGCACAATGATGTACAAAAATGCAGGGATGAGAAATATTACTACTTTTGGAGGCTGTGGCACTAGGAAGTTCCTCCCTGCTATGATTATACTGTGATCTGCTGTTTGGATATTGGTTTGATGCAACGTGATAACCTGAACAGTTCATGTCTAAATAAAGTTTATGCATCTGTTAATTAGTTTAAAATATCTGCCTTAGGGTATGAGATCAATTAGGCTGAATATCTCATACAGCCAGCTGGTAAATAAACATACAGGTGTTTCTGTATGAGATTTATAAGAAAATATTTTTATTATTGAAAGTCCATTTCTAGGGCCTCTGTCCTTGACCTAAGATAGTGAGTCATTTTTCAGGGCCTGCAAGGCTGAGGGTTTTTCCCGCTGGTGTTGACAAGTGGGGAGTGTTCCCCAGTCTGTGTTCCCAGAGTGGGAGGTGCAGCAGAGCTGAGAGTGCACGAGGCACTGAGCCTAAAGTGAAAATATCCCTGAATGTGGACTGATGGTGGGAACGACGAGGCAGCAGTCCTTCAGCTGGGCAGACAAAACAGGAGAAAGAGGGAGGAGCTGGCCCAAGAAATAGAATAATATCAACTATTTCTTATGGGGCTATATCTAATGACATAGAATGACTGTGCCTCTCTGAGGAAGCCAGGCCAATATGAGAGCATAACCCAGCATTCAAAAGATGATAATCATCATCTCCATCTGTGCCTGTGTGTTTTCACAAAAATGAAATAGAATCTCTTATTTTCTCATGTAAGTGATATGTGGTAGCCTTTTTCTGCCTTTTCCCTCTGTTATTAAAAATTCCGGGGAGAAAAATTTTTAGGTATCTGTGAGCTAATAAACCTCTGGTTATTGCAAGCTAGAAGAGTAGAACAGAAACTATCACTGAGTGACTGCTTGGTGCTTATGCACTTCACTAGCATTTGCTGATAACCAGTGCTGGAAGCAAGCCTGAGACCACAACACACTGACACCACCCCTCCAGCAGGGTCATTTTACCTACTTATGAACAGGCCTGTCCCACACAGACTAAAAGGACATGGCTGGGATGTTGGGGAAGTTGTTTCCTCCAACTTAGTACTGGAAGGAATCTTCCAGGTCATAGCATTTAGCCAGATGCTGCTTCATGTCTAGAGGGCTGGGAAAGGTGAAATTTTGCAACAGCTGAAAAAGAGGACAAGAAGCTGGATCCCCTGGGGTATTTCCCACAGTGGAACAGAAAACTAAAGATGAGAGAAAAAGATGAAGCAACAGAAGAAAAAAAGCCAAAACCACCACCACCAAACCTAGAACACCTTCCATATTTCAGTAAAGGATGTGGAAAGATTTCTACCCTTCCAGGGGCCATTCCTCTTGGAGCACTCTGAAACAAGGCACTGTGTATTGCACCACCTTTTTTTTTTCCCCTGGGCCAGTGTCCCTTTTGTTTTGGAAGTTTTTGGGAGGCCTGTCAGTCTCTGCTTTTATGGTTTCATGTACTTAAAGAGGTCTCACTAAACCGAACAGCCCATAATACCAGAGCACTAGAAGTTTTGCTTTGAATCTGCCAAGTGTTGAAGTGCCACATTGTGGGCAGGGTGACAGACTGCTCTGAAAGCAGAAAATCTGCCAGGAAGGCAAAGAAAGGAGGCAGCTGCCAGGATATAGCAAAGGAAGGTCAGGAGGATATGGGATGGCAGTCAGGAGGATATGGAGTGACAGGCACCCAAGGACGGCTGGTTTGTTTAGTGTCCCATGGGGACTTCTCTGTTGAGGCTGGATAACAAGAGAGTACAACTTGGGTTTTGCCAGACAAAGTGGGATCTGTGGTTCACCAAATGTTACACCAACAGTGAATCACAGATGATGTGTGTATTTTGACATTTTCCCACCTATAAATACTGTTTTTACCTCACAAAACACAAACTTTGTTGTTTTCTGACACTAGAGGGTCCTTTATTGTTTCATGATCTGTCTTACAGATTTGATAAACTCTCCCTCAAGACCCTGTAAGATGATATTAGCCAATAGTGCTAACATCAAAGGTTCTTTATTGAATATGATCAAGGAACCTCTAATGTCAATACAAGGGGCGTTTGTTTTGCAGCTGGTTGGCAGCCAGCCAGTTGCTGTGCAGTTATGGAGTTCCTTAATGCTGAAGTGGCTTTAAAAGTGTGGTGAAAAAGACTGATGGAAGGCCTACAACTCCAGACCGTGCAGGAAAAAGATTGCTTGTGAATTACAAAGGTAATATTTTTTAGTTTATGTTTAAAAGGGATGGAAAGGAAAGAAAAAAAGGGAGAAAAAAAAGCAACTCTGTATTTTTTCAGCTGTGTATGCCAACCTGGCAACCAGTGTGAATTAGTGAAATGTTACCAGTGACCCCTTTTCTCATCAAAGATGAAAAAATTAAGTGAGGTAGAAAATTTAACATTAAATATACAGTAGAATAGCAGAAACTCCTGTGACCCTCCTCGCAAGGAATTTTGTGCCTCTGGATTTCAGTTCTTGTGGTGGCAGGCAGAAACATGAGACACTTCAGTCCTGACTTGATTCACACAGTGAGGGGTGCAAGTAGCATCTGTCCATGTGAATGACCAAGGGTTGAATTCGTCCACTGTAAATTATGCATTCAAAGGAAGCTTAACAGCAAGTTATTTTGGAATTTGTCACATTTATATTCTAGGCTTGTGAGATGCAGCAGTACCTGTACCTTGGGCAGTTGCACATGTTGTTTATGGATGGTTTTTTTGGTACCATTTGGATAAATCGCCCTAAAACTGCAGTGATGTTGTCAGGCATCTTCTAGTGGTGTTGGAGGTATGGAGCTGGCTGAAGGCTGTTTTGATGAGACAGCTGAAAGACAAAGTAAAGTTCTCTCTCTGCCATGAGACTTTGGAGCAGTGCTGCAGGAGTCAATGTATCATCCATCTATATAAAGATCAGATAGAGATGGTGGCATAGAATAGCTGCAATATGGACAGGTTATTTTTACTCAGTTGTCTGTGTGAATGGATTCTATTCAAGTTACTGTGTTGTCTCCTTGGATTATGTATGTTAATTTTTTACATTCAAAAAATGTGTGTATCTCTGTCTCTGCTAATGCTCCATCACCTATACAAAAGAAAGTGTGTGAATAGTAAAATTCAGTCTTTGCCCTGCTTTCTCAGCCCAAGACCAAAAAACCCACAAGTTAAGACTTTAAGCTACCCTGAAGTGAATGAAATAAGACTCTATTGGTTTGGCATATTATCAGCTGATGCTATTGTTACCCCTGAAAACAGGGATAAATTTTGAATACTGCAGTGCATGGGAGCAGTGAGTGAGGCCTGAAAGGAGCATCAGTGAAAGCTCCTCATCTCGCTGCAGTTGCTGGCACAGAAACGAGAAAAGTTTGGTTTATAATCTTAATGCTTTTATGCTAATATTGTTTACAAAAATCTAAATTCTGTCTTAATGTTGCAAAATGAATTTGCACAAAGTCTGGAGGTGCAGGATGAACGCTGTGACACACAGCGCGTTTGGAGCGTCCCTGGTGAGCTGGGGACAGGACAGGGACATTTGTCTCAATGCACATTTTCTCATGAAGGGAGAGAAGCAAAGTGTGAGAGCTGACAAGCTGGTGTTCGGTGTTCACACTGACAAATGCATGCATATCTATGGATGTGAAATTTCCAAACAAGCTCTTACTGATGTATAAAAATAAAAAATCAAATGCTTACGGTCTGATAAGGGCATATATTTACTTTGGAATGTGCGTGTTGAAATCTGCTTCTTGTTTCGTTACAAACAATGAGCTATTTCTAATTTTAGTGGTTTGCGTGGTCATTTGTTAAAAAATGAAACTAAAATGTATAAGCTGGTTTCTTTACAAGGCTATTTGCATGCACAGTTTAATTAGGATGTGGTAATTTTAAGATTTTTCCAAGGAAAATAGTCTTTAAGATCTGTTATAATTGGTGAATGTACTCATTAAATGAAAAAGATTATGAAATAAAATTTCTCACTAAAACAAAATGTTTAAATAGGTTCTTAGTCTCTAAATTAAAATTTTGAATTGAATTTAGGTCATATCCATAGCTTTAGTTGGTGTAAAACTATAAAATTGGGAAACTGCTTTTTTGAGAATAGGAAACGCAGAAAATCAGCTTTTTGTAATAGAAAAATTTTGTACATGTTCTACATTTTAATGCTTATCTCATTGAATTTCTTGCATGAAAAGAAAATGAGATGTTTTATGAATTAGAAAAGTGAAAAGAAAACATAAACCATAGGATGAACTTGTCTGATGTTTAAACACAAACATTAAATAGATGAACAGCCTTGACATCAAACTAAAAAAACTATAATTATGCATTGGAAGTAGAAGGGAAGCTATTTTCACTAAATTCTATAAAAACATTGCTGATAATCTCTTCTGATATTTACCTGATAAAAAATTTAGTGAAAAAATAGAAACCAGGGATTTCAGATTTTTCCTTTGAGATACTCTCCTAAATAAGTAGAGGAAATAAAAATAGTCACCTACTTATGTTATTGTCTTTGTTGCATCTTTTTGTGAGTGGTTCTGGATACTGTTCTTTCTTCCCTGCTACACTAAGTTGTTCAGTCTTTTTTCTCCTACTGACTATCCCAAATCAGCATCCAAAACACTTTTCTGAACTGCTGGAGCCGTCAAATAAGCCCAAATGGCTCTTATTCTTAGACCATGAAAAGCTTGCTAATAATGGAATTAACTGTGAATTTCCACTTAGATTTTAATTGTTCACCTAACATTTGGTGTTATCCTCTTTCTTTACAAATTCCACTTTTTATTTTTCCTGCACTCCTGTAATAGGGAACCTGTAACAAAAACGGAATTAATATACTTGAATCCATGCTCTAGCCACACAAACTGAATTTGCAGCATCTCATTCTACGGTTAAGGTGTATTGCTTCAAAAGTTTGGATGCATTTAACATAAAAACCCACGTGTAAATTCGCACACTTAGTAATATTAGCAACATAACAACAGTGTTATCAACCTTATTATTAATGCATTTGTCATGGTTTTTGTTGGAGGGAGAGGAGATGCTGACTGTTGTGTTTGTGCAGTGGCACAACCATTCCATAATCAAGGGTTGCTAATAAACATGAACTGATTAGAGTGCCCTTTTTCCCCTCTGAGTCTGTCAGAGCCACAGAGACCAACCTTGAGATTGCTCCTGGCTGCCACACAAACCATATCTGAGGCTCTTGGTTGGGCATGGTTTTTAATGCCAGAGCACTGGGCTGTTTGGATGTAGGTTCTTGGATGATTCTCCATAAACCCTCAACATTCATTTTGCTGTTTTGTTCGTGAATACTTCAGAGCTAACCTTTCTGATAAAAATTATTTTCTTTTTAATCTAAATTTAATTCACTCCTCTCTATGGTTAATTTGACTGAGTGGAATCCTGTGGTTGTGAACAGCCTTCTATTTTCAGCTGGAAAAAAAGTTTTAAAATAGGTCTTTTAATGTTTTTTTTTTCCTTTTATTGAAGACAGTGTCCTTACTACTAAGTAAATACTTCTGTAGTACTTTTCAAACTTAGTCGTTGCAGGCTATCTACTTAACATTCTCCCAGTGATGTTAACAACCTGTGCTTCATGAGGTCAGAGGATATGATATCAGCAATGACTTTATATTATATTCTTTTTCAGAATTAGCTATTGATTAACTGATTTTATAAATGCATTTCTGTGACATTTTGTCACCACTATCTTCATGACATGGTTTATATAAAAGCATTTCTCTTTCTTCAGGGGTGGGGGTGGCGACCTTTAACATTCTGTGTGGAAACTTTGTATTTTCGTTAGAGACGGGTCTAAAAACAGGTGGCAGTTTAGAATGTTTGAATCCTGTAATCATCTTTTACCCCAAATGAAGTCTGGGAATATTCCATGAAATAATGGTCTATGTGGCCAGTTACCAGACTGTGTCGCCTACAGGTTCTTCTGCTGTAGCCCTCCTTGTTCTTTTTCTTCTAACAAATAAGTAATCCAGATGAGAGTGTGCACAATACTTGTAATAGTTTAGAGTATATGTCACTATTAATACACACTGATTTTCTGGGCTGTTACGATAGTCTCAGCTACTATCTAAAGAAATACCAGTTAGTTAAATATTTTACTGCAATTTTGAATAATTGTGTAGGTGAATAATTATCCTAATAAGGTTAAAATAGGTTGTTGTGAATGCAGTTGGAGTTTAAGTTGTCAATTGAGTGGATTGCCGGAGTCCTCTGGAAAATGAAACAAACATTAAATTTCCCAGAAAAGCCAGTAGATAGTGGCTCTTGGAAAAACCAGAGCTTTCATGTGTTTTGTAGGTTTTGAGAAATACTTTTTTAACTTTCTTGTAATTCAAAGAAGGTGGGATTATTCAGAAAAATGGACTGTATATAAATGTATAAGCTATTCACCTTATAGTGCATGGAAAAAGAGCACTTATTTTTTTTCTTGCTGTGAAGTTTTCAGTAAAGATCACTGCAATCTTAGAATGGGAGGGGGTATATACTGAAATTTTTGGTCACATCTGCTGCCTCCACACACTCAGGACCGTTTTGGGCTTTTTTCACTAGAGAAGAATTGTACGCCTAATTTTAAGTTCTTTGAGATATTATCTCCTTCAACAGCCTGGTGTGCAGGTATTTGTAAACCTACTCCCAGAGGAGGTTTTTTTTTCTCTTTTTTTTCTTTTCTTTTTTTTTTTTTTTTCCGGAAAGGTGGAAGTGGTGAGAGACCGTTAAAGCAGTGGTTAAGAAGGTAGGTGTCTGTGGGTATTGATGGGAAATAGTCGTTAGAGGAAAGCTGCATCACCGCACAGGAAGAAGCACAAAACTCTTGAAAGCATTTTCTCCAGCTGTTGCGGAAGAACAATTTAGACAGTAGAACTTGAAAGCCACAGATCTTATACCTCATTTCTAGCTGAGAGAGTCCTTCCAGAAAAAGGACTGATTAGCTGCAGTCTTTTAACAGCTCTCTCTCAAAGGCTCAGCAGTTTCACAGAAAAGACGGGTTTAACAGTAGGGAAACAATAAATTGCAAATGCGTAATCAAATTTATACAGGATGGCCTTCAAACTGCAGTGAAAAACACAAACTATGAAAGAAAATAGTGAATCTTTGATTTTTGAAACAGAATATGGCTCCATAATTTGTTACAAACCAGCTTGCCAATAAATAGCTGCCAGTGAAACTTCTGAAAAATTACATTTAAAACCATTGGTGAGTGTAACTAACTCCCCTGCCCCCAGTCATACAATTTCTTTATTCTTTCAGCTATTTCACATTAGGAGCTGGGCAAAATTTCCATGTGACTTGGAGTCATTCAGTTATCTGCAGGGGCTGTGAGCTGACAGCTCGGTGCTCCTCTTTCTTCCCCCACTTTCCTTAGTCTGCCTCAAAAAGTAGACAAACTATTTTTCCCATATAAATGTCCAGTGCTCTGCCATCAAGTAATTTCAACACTTATTTCCCATGACGTATTGTTGGTAGCTATTCTGCTTCTAAAGGATTGCCCACTAGCACCCTTGGAATAAATATTTGCAACCTTTCTTTGAAGTATATATTTGGAGACAAAGCAGACCAGTATGCACTTTAAGCCAATATTTTTCTTTCAAGTGAGATTTAAGGGAAACAATATTATAGTTTATAAGAGTAGTACATGATTCACTTAACTGATGGCACATTTTATAGTCCCACTTCTGTTACTGGCCTGTTACATCACCATAAGCGAGATATTTCATCTCTGCTTTTGTCCTTTCCAAGGCAAGGGTGGCCACTATTTTTTTTTTTTTGATAAGCAACATTTAGTGAATTCTGTCTTGTGTAGTGAATGTGTATTCATGTGCAATGTCAAGTTTTGCAGTCATATTTTTGCTCATATTTTTTTTCCCAACACATTAGAGTGACATTCGTTTATAAAAAGCAGCTTGTCCCCGCTCTAACCCCAAGTAGAAGCCATATCTCGTTGTTCTCAGGGACACCCAAATCCTGGTGTCTCAAGCACGCAGGAGCTTCTCCTCCTCAGCGACAGCAAAACTGAGCTGCACTTGGGGTGGTGTGTTTTTAGACACGTTCTGAAGTAAAAATATGGCCCAAAAATACTCTCCAAAAACTAACTACCCTCTAGTTTATAGCAGTTTCAAATATTCAAGCTTTTTTTTCATGCTCCCTCTGTAGTGCCAACCTCATGTTTCTCTATGAGCTGTGTATTTCCATAACTTAATTTATAATAGCTGGGTTTGAGCTGCTTGTGGCATGCTGCATTGATAAACATTTCTAATTTAAGAGATATACATTTTATATAGGAGCAATCTGCATAATTTCATATGCTAAAGGATGAAGAAGAGGGTAGAGATGTGATAGTTCACACATATTGAGAGGCACAAACTGGCAAGCTGTGCTGTGGTGAGAAGCTGGGGGGCCTAACTGAGAAAGGGAAACCTAATGACGCCAGGCAGGATTATTTTGATCATCTTTGGTACTCAGGATCTCAAGGCAGTAATAGACAGGAACTTATAGGCAGTTTTGTTTGCAAAATAATCTGTACTTCTACTGTAGATTACTTTGGTCATTCCTGCCTACAGTCATAGGAAAGGAGGCACATCTGCATTTTAGACCATATTGTTTTTTCATCATTCTTTGGAAGGGGGAGACCATGCTACAATTGCTTACAAAAAGGCTCCTGAATGGTAATAGGGATCCTAAAAGCTTTGACATGACTAGACAAATCTGAGCAAATGTATGCTGTCTGAAGAGAAGGACCCAGGGTAAGGTAGAACACTGAATAGTCTGCTGTTCTTTATGATATTCAGTCTCTGCAAGAATAATCTTAGGAAAAGCAACTTTTCTACAATGCAGAGAACCTCAGAACTATAAAAATACATAGATGATGATGCATTTGGTATGCATTAGCTTGACTTTAATGTTCTGACCCAGAAACACTCACTCTCATACTGACAATCTGCTTTTTATGTGAAGGAGAAAAGTAATGGGGCTAGTATATACCTACCATAGTGCAGATGTTGCCATTTGATACCAAGAACCAAATCGACTATGCTGTCTTTACTGGAAATCCTAGTTAATGTTTTGCTTGTGTTAATATTTCCATGTGCTGATCCTCTTGGGCAACACCTCAAAGTACTTGTGTTTCATTGCTAAAAAATTTTAGTCTTGTTGAAAATCATTGGGATTTGAATTTTTGAGGTTGGTTGTTATGTTTTGTTTCAAGTTTCACCAATTGCTACATCAGAGCAATACATAAAACAAGGGATTTAACTTCTTTGGGCAGATATCCAAGAGGTATGTGGTCTGAAATATGGGAAGCAAGACATGATTCTCTTCTCTGCCAGAGATACCAATGTCATTTTGAAAAAGCCATTCAATATTTCTGTTCCTCACATCTTCAGTAAGGAAAGGAAAATTGTGGTAGCTCTCTGCTTGGAAATACCACTTTTCAGAGGCCACTGTATTTAAACTGCCTGTATGTAAAATATCTTTGGTTGCCTTGTTTTCCAGATGCTCTGTTCCCCCATTCTGAACCAGTATTATAACTTTGGAGAAGAGACTCCTGCCAAGGTCTGCACCTTGGTGGGTCCACCAGGTGTTAATTCTGTTCTCAAAGGGTCATCTGAAAAATGTTTTAAAGGCAATGAAATTCTGTGTCACTATCATTTAATTCTTCTAATTCAACCACCAGAAGAAAATGAGTACCAAGATTTTTGTCCCTTCTGCAGAGGGGATGGGATGTAAGGTGCTGCTCTTCTGTGTCTGTATGCTTCATACATGAGTACGATGACACCCTAGAGATGTATATTCTTATACAAGCAGATGGTATCTGTCCATAGCTCAGGCAGCCTGTAAGAGCCAAAAACTTCTGAAAATCTTCCAAGAATAATGACTTGTTTCCCAAGACAAACTTATTCAGGATGCAGTTACCAGACAGAATTCAACAATCTCTCTTAAGAGAAGCTGTTTGAGCAAAGGCAGTTATTACATGCTATGACATTTTGAAAATTTAATTGATGGATTCTTCTCACGTCTGGAGCAGACACTAATGGAAACTCCTGTGAAAGTGCTGAGACCATTTGAAGCAGCCGCTCAAGCGCTGACTGCTGAAACAGCACAGCTCAGCCAAGTCATACCACCAGTTCTTACTCTGGCGTTGTTGATGCATGACTCCTCCCCACCACCCGTAAAGTCATCCTACAAGGAATCTTATTTGTTGCCAAAACCTTCAGGGGAGAGAAAAAAGATAGTTCAGACTAGGGAGACCTTTTTTTTTTCAGGTTTAGAAAAAGTTTGTTTTTATGGAAGTTTGCTTCTAAATCTCTTTCTTCAAAAAACTGGTGGAAATTTAGTGTCAGGGGAGTAACACAATTGTTAAGTGACCAAAGATATCTGAAAGGCTGTGGAACACTCATATTCCTTTGGCTGTGACTTTTTCTATAAATTCTCTTTGAAACATTGCTCAATGGGGTAGGCAGAGAAAATTTTATTTGTTAAAGCAAGCAAAAGAGAGTTGTATACTCTCGCTGTCCTTTGCCTTTGCTAACTCGTTGAGCCCAACTTAAAGCAAAATTCAGATACTTATCTACTGGGATTTCAAATAAACCATCTGGCTAACTAATGTGATAATTAAGTGTCTTGAATTCCATCCCACTAATTTGTCATTTAAAACAACAATGACAACACTTTAGTCGTTTAAGCTTTTTTTATTTTATTTTTTTTTAATTCTATGCGGGTCATATTTAAATCTCAAAGTCTGACTAGCTGGGCTGTCAGACTCTTCATTTTGAACTGCTGACACACATTAGTTGAAATCACATAGACACTATAAAGGACTGTTTAATTATTCGTTAAACAAAACCAAAACTAAGCAAAACCTCCAATACTAAACATAAAAATTCCATGGGGCCTTCTTTGGAAAGTAATATTGTTTTTGTGCATGTACTTATTATTCCTTAATTTCACTGAATGGGTAGGGTAAAGAGTTTTCTTGTATTGTTTGCAAACTGCTCATAAACTCTGTGCAATTATATTTGTTTTGTGGTTGTTCCCTGTTGACACTTGGTTCTATTTGAAAATACATAGCTAAAATTCTGAATTTTTCCAGTACAAACGATGAAATTTTGGGGAATTTAATTTATTTTAATGCTATATAAATATTGTGGAGTAATAAAGTCGTAGAGCACTGACCAAGCATTGGGCCAGCTCTGTGCTAGAAGATAAGAACACAGGGCTGAAGCCAATTTCACCAGTGTTTCCTCTTTACACAGACCCCTCTGAACACAGTACAAGCTGTTCCTCACAGTACTCCCCGATGGAGCAGTTGGAGAGTTGTTGATTGACTGAAAAGTGCTGGCTTTCACTAATAATTCTAATAAACTTAGTGAGGAAACTTGTGATAAACTGTTACTGGAAAAATAATATCTTCACAGTTTCTATTGACTTTTGTGATTGGCACAAAAAGACTTTTATTTTTGTGGAAATCACACAACCTAGACAAGATCTCAGTAAAGCATTAGCTAGTGGGTGTGCTTCTGTGTGTCTAGGACCTATGGATGGCTCCCTTTTAGCTGACATGTTTTAGGGAATAAAGTGAAACAAGTATGTGATATAAAAATCAGAATTACACAGGTGCTGGCTTGAAATTATTTACTGTTAGTCACCAGAGTACTCCTCCTTAAGCAGGGAGTTTGGACTAGATGAAATCCATTCTGTAACTCTGTGATTTCTGATCATTACCATGGTGAGGAGGTGAACAAAATTATCAAACACAGGATGAGAAAAGCCTGTAAAAATGTTATCAGTATTCATATTTTAACCAATCATATAGCAAAATGAAGTTTTGAGCAGGAAGTTGGACCAGATGATCTTCAGAGCTCCTTTCTAAATTAAACCATTTTATGGGAGATGTATTTTAACTAAATATTACCCTGTCCACTAGTCTTGGTTACTTGAAAACAGAACTTCTTGTGGAGAAGGAAGATCTTTACTTTGATGAGTTATGCTGGATTTAAGGAGAGGGAGAATAGAGGAGCCTCGAAGACCCAGGTATTTGGGTTAATTACCTGACATGTGGTAATACAAGTGAAAGTCTGAACTTTGATCCAGAAAATAACCTACCAGCTTCTCTTGATCTTCCTTTCTTTTTAATTGACTGTAAAAGGTTTATTTGTTTTTGATGTGTAACAAAAAAAAATTACGGAACATCAAAAAAATGCTGTAAACCTGGCAATTCCTGGTTTCTTGCTAGCCATACGCAACTGGACCTTAGACTATGTAGTGCTATTGTTTCCTTTTCTCTCCTGACTATAATAGAGAATTGCTTAATGATATTTATTTCAAATTATGTCATTCTAATTAGAAATGTCTATTAATTACTTCAGCATGTGTTCTCAAGAAAATACCTATGTATGTATGGTTTCAAAAATATTTTATGAAAGTTATTACTTATATTTCACTCAAAACTGGGCTGAGGGGGTGGTGGTACAAAGACCTTATAAGGAATATATGGTGATCTAGCCAGTTTTAAGTCTGAACCAAAAATATGAAAATATGAAAACCTGTCACGAGAATTTCAATAAAAAGCATAAATATTTTTATTTTCTGTAGGTAGATAGACATAGGGTAAGAATAGGTATGAAAATCTCATATGTCTGATTCTTTAGCTTTAGTAAAGTAGAGAAGGGGTAGATACAGCAAAGTAAATTTATAACAAAATTTTTTATAGGGAAGGGTCAAATGTTTAAACCTTCCACATCCTAATTGAATGCCCAAACCAAAGGTGTCTATAGAAACAACTTCTTCTGTAGCCCAATAAATTTTTGAGATCAAGAGACTTAGTAGCTCACTGCTTGGCTTGCAACAAATGAGAGCTATGATCTCACTCAGCATTGGATAAAATGAGGGAGCAGCAGGCTGCCAGAAAAATAGCTGCAATTGCTACTGGTGCTGGGACTATAGCTCTGAACAAATGATGATGAGACAGTGCCTCTCAGAAGTAAGATGGAACCAAATTAGGACACATTATTAGGAAAAACACCGTGTTACAATTTACGGTCTAGTCCTAAACTGAATAGTTATCATATGGTGCTAATACCCATTTCACTCTTCTGTGGAGCAGGTTTGGGATTTAACATCTTGAGACTGGCTTAATCTAAAACATATGTGTTTTCTTTTATTTCACATATGTGTTCTGCATTTCCCTTTTTCCAAGAGCTAGGATCAGCATGATAATATGCTGTGATGAGAGAAATACAGAGAGCATTGTTGTGATATAGCTACAGAAACAATATGGGACCTACTAGAAAATGTGTATGTTCTCTTTTACGGGTTTATTTTGTGGCACAGGTGGTGTTTTTGTTAAGATCAGAAAGAAAAGTTTCCCATGTTGGTCATGCTAAGTGTGTGTATGTATGTCCCATCCCCAAAAATGCTTTAGTAACTTAACTGAATATTTACTAAAATTTGCAGCAAAGGTTGAAGCAGCCTCAAATTATAAACCCCGAACATGTGTCTGTCTTCTACCATGGGAATGCTGTGAAGGAGGATTCTGTCACAAAGCTTGGGATCACTTAGATTTTTGCGGGTCTTTGTGTCTGGATCTATTTAAATCTAGCATTTTAAGACAAAGGACTGAAAGATTTTTTTTTTTAAATAAAATGCTGATTTATAGTATTAGTTTATCAAAGTGGAATAAAAAAAAATCTAACTTGAAAAGCATTTCATGTAAAGATGTCATTTCCTTTCAGTACTAAAATATAAGTATATCCCATAATAAATTCTTTTGTTATGTAGAGCTACGCTAGAGTATAGTACAAAATAAATTAATTCCCTGTCATAATAATGTGGTGTATGCAATTCTAGCAGAATTGTTTGTCCAGCACAATTTTCCTTCTAGTCAGAAACCCTATAACTGGCACGCTGAAACTGTCTTTTCTGGCAAAAGAAGCTCCCTTGATCAGTGCTACATACCCACGAGGGATTTTCTTTTGTCTTGTTTGGTCATAAGGTTGTCTTACTGTGTGAAACTAGTTCAGTATGGTAAATGAAGTCTCAGCTGAAAACTGATTATGTAGCACAGTGCCTCTCCCCAATGTGTTGTTTCCTTCAGCTAGAACGTCTGCTTTTAAATAACTGAATATGGAAAGTACATTTGAACTATAAATAGCCTGTAAAGGAAAATCCAGAAAAGAGACTTGCTGTCTTTTCTAAAAGCAGTCAAACATCTTTCATGTGTTTGAACTGTTATATTTGCATGTAAACTCCTCTTTACCCTAGTGAGAATTCTAGGGAATTTATTGGATGTATTTGAGCATGCTCACTGGTGTTAGGAAGTAATGACAGAGGTTATCTGAACGAAACGTCCTATTTGATCTAACCTATAGTTTTCTTTAGTCTTCACGAGACTGCAAACATAAAATTCTCTTTTATTATAATAGGCACATAACAAGTCTGGGGAGACCATTAAATCCTGTTGTATAATTAATATTGGACATAGAGTCTCTTTGCTAATAGTCTAAATGAAAAGAGTTGGAAAAGAAAACAAATAAGCCCCTGGTATCATCCTGCACAAATTGAATGGAGGAAAGGTTTTAATACCTGGTTACAGGCAGACACTCAGGGGGTCACCTGCTGTCCTGCCTGAGGAGGTGAGCCTTGTTGCTGAGTGTTGACCAAACATGCAGTGAGGCAAAGGGGCAGCCATGCAGCCACATCTTCACTAGAATGTGAAATGTATAACAGGAGAAATATGCAAGTGCCAGCTCTTCTCTATTTATTCTCCAGGTTTTACATGGTAAATTTTTACATGATCATTTCAGGGGGTTGAGTCTTACTTGTACAGATCACACTAGAAAAGTCTAGACTAGATTGGCCTCAAGAACATTATTTTCTGAAACTTTTTTGCATCTAAAATGGAAATCCATAGGCAGCCTGCACTGCAGTGCAGCAGACATGGCTTCTGCTGAAAGGATAGTACATAAGGTGTACATTGGTTATCAGTAGTATACAGTGATTAATTTGGTTGGTCTGAGATTAAACCCCTAAGTGGCATTTGCCAAATAAGTGATTTGCACTTTTTTTCTTAGACTGTTACTGCTTAACCAGAGGAGTGGGTTCTTTGCAGCACAGTGTCAAAATCTACATTCAGAAACCTTATAGAAACATTCTTAATGTACAGAAATTCACAATCTTTTGTTATAGTGCTACCCAAATTTGGTAGCTTTGGCCACTGTGTTGCATAAAGCATGAACATACAGTTTTATTATTCACTGGACAGATGTTTGAATTTTATTTAGCAAGTGAGTTTTCCAATACAGAAATGCATGTTCTAAAGATGGATCAAAATTTATGGATTTGTATACAAAGGGAGTGGGTAGCAAGGAAAGATCAGTATCATTTATTCTGACTGACTATTAAAATGTACAAGCTTAATTTTTTTGCCATTATATTGTCATGTGACTAGAAAACATTTCATGATGGATGGCTCAGTTTGTGTTATTATATACACAAATATGTTTGTCAATCTCTTTGTTCTCTGAATGAAGCAAACAGGAAGCTGCACGTCAGGTCCTTTGATGATGTGTCTTCTTATCACAAGAAAGTCTGCATTCCAGTCAGTATTTTTTCCATCTCCTGTTTTCAGGTTCTGTGTCCAAACTACCCCTACATTTTAGAAGTCAGCATAAATCTATCCCATACAAATATTTCATTTCTATTGTTATGAGAAAAGTAACGAAAGTTAGTCCTAGTTATTCTGAGTTAAGACTATATTTTAGCAAAAGAAAACATTTCCAGACAGAAACATAAACATGCTTTACTATCCATATGGTTTATCTTGCTGAGAAGCTAGGGGAAGCTTGATTCCTTACATCCATTTACAAGTATTTAAAACCTTTCTAACTCCTAAACTTTTTAAACTTTAAAACCTTTTTAACTTTTCAACTACTCAAAACTTACATTGCAGGGAACTGCCTTGACAACAGATGAATAATTTATGTGATGGGATTCCATGTTCAATTTCTGTGCTTCTGCATGTTATATGTGTGATGTTAGGAAATGCAGCTCTTTCTTTTAAAGAGGTTGTTCCACATTGGATGATAAGGCATTTTAACCATTGTTTTTAAGCCATCTGTTTAAATAGAATGAGTTGTTTGAGGGTTGGAGTTTTTTTAAGCCTGATTTTCCTTGTGCCTTATCTCTGAAGAGAACTGCTATGCAGGAGAAAAAAAAAAGGTGGATCTATAGAAGGTGCTGCCTAGAGAAAACAAAAGAAACCAGGAACAATAAAGAAATCAAAAAATTGAGAACATATTTTTTTCTTGTAAGGAAGGTGGGTTTGCAATTTACAAGTTAGAAACTTGAGCAAGAGAAGGACCAACTGGGCTGTCAGACTGACAATTGCGTAACGAGCAGTTAATCCAGTCGGGCCTGGGGGACATCATCTGCTCCTCCTCTCAGAGACTGCACAGCACTTCTAATACCCTGTAACAAGCTTAAAACTGTGATAAAAGATCTGTGGTCACAATTACTGTGTGCCACAGGAAGAAGGCAGGAGACTCAGCAGCTTTATTGGTATCACAGGACATGGCAGTGGCAGGGACTTGCTGAGTGAAATTGCCAGGTGAGCCTCAGATGCAAGGCAGGGTCTGTGCAGGGGGGACCCACAGCCCAGGCACTTCTGCCAGGCAGCCCTGTGGGGAAATGCCTTCCTGGCTGCAATCTGGCAATCTGTAAGTGCTTGAGCCAAGCATCACACAAACTTCAGGGATTTTTATATCAGCCAAAGGGTTCTGTTCCTATTTCTAGCTACAGCTACATTTCTTCAGAAAAATACCCCAGGAGTTAGCTAATGTGTCACCTTGGGGGAAAGTGGTGGGGGAGAATAGGTGATGGAAAGAAAAGCTGCTAGGGCCTGCAGCAATCAGTGAGAGTGCTGAAGGAAGGGGGAATACAAGCTTAATACAAAGGTCCTATTGAACCATTTTGTCACCACCCTCACAGGATATACTAACAAACTGTGTGGTTTTAGAAAAATGCTCTCTATCTGTAGAGAGCTGTCTCTTGCTCGCTCCATACCCCTCCCCACCAAGCAGTTAGGTCAGACATATGAGGCTCTGTGGATTTTGGTTGCTGTGGCCATAAAGTATGGGACTAGAAAGAGATGTAGAAAGGGGATTTTCTATGTTTTGCTGAACATCAAAGCCAATCCACATCTAACATCGGCAGCTGGCTTCTGTTATGGTTGAATGAAACAAGAAACAGAATTCAAGAACACTTGTATCATTAGGACAGTCTCCTCATTAAACACTTCCCAAAATACTCGTGCAATAAAGAGCTAAAAATAAATGTTAACTGCAAATTTGAGATATTTAAGTATTAAGTATTTTGCTTTGTGAATATTTCTGAGAGAGGCTTGTTTTGGAATAATGCTTGACCAAATAAGTTTTTAAGGTGGTTGTTAATCACGCATGTGTTAATATTGGCTGGTTTTAATTGAGACTTTACTTCATTGAAACTAGTATGTATTAGCCTGGCTTTGGTCTTTCTAAGCTGCTCTGAACTTTAGGAAACCATATGATAAGGTCATATACTAGGCCTTTATTAGCAACACCTTTGTAGCATTAACACTGAAGTTGAGCACCTTTTTATACCTGACACTCTGCATTCCTATTTCGCTGTTATTACCTTAACACGTGGTAGCGAGACTGTGAGAGAGCAGCATGGCCAGGCTCTCTGCACAGAGCCCATTGTTACCTGCACAGGCCTGAGCAAAACAAAAGCCTATTACATTTTATGCCTATCTCACCAAAACATTGGTAATTTGCACTTAACCTTAAAAAGTTTGGTGCATCTTTGATTATTAAATCAAAACCTGTTTATTAAGCAGTGTGTGTTTGATACGTGTCTGTCTCTAGATGCCTGGTTCTCATTACTTCAGATATTTAACTCGAATGATCAGTCAATTCCCATGAATGATTTAAAGAATTTGATATAAGCTGAAATAAGTTAAATGCCTAATTTTAAGCATAGATAATTGAGTGACCCACTTCCTTTCTGCTTAAGACGTTCAAAGAGGCTTAATTTCAGTTTCTGATGGATGTGTTGCTGTTTTATCCAACTCTCTTAATCCCAGCCTTATATAAACCCCACACTGGTGTATTTCTGAGCAGAGACGGAGACAGGAGTTTCTGTGTGTACACTCACAGAGTGAATGTCATTTGGCAGCCTGAAAACTTTGAATGAGACTTAGTGGTAATGTTCCTTAGGCCTGAAGGGGATCCAGCATCCTGCAGACAGGTGCAGAGCAAATATTCCTGTGCACTGTCTGACAGAGGGTGGATAAAGCCACTGCTCTATTACTCCAGTCCATTCAGGCCTGGCTTATGTGTGGCTGTTTCCAGGCCTTAATCCTCTCGGTTCCCATATGAATTGCTGTATAACTCAGTGGGTTTACATTCAGACAGGGACTTTTTTAATCACTATTTTAAAGAATTAACGTTTCAGTGGTGCTGAAAAAGAACAGTAGTAATGTGATCCTTGTCTTCAGTAATGTTATGTGCTCTCCACGCTATCTCACAAATTATGTAAGCCCAGGACCCCAGAAGGTCAGCTCTGAATCCAGACTTTTCCCAGTGTGAGAAGTTCTCTCCCTGGATTTCAGCTCTACCCACTCTAGAAATAAAGGCCAAATGCTAAGATTGGGAGGGATTGGAGTTGGGTGATGTATAGTAGTCTGTGACTGCTTTCCAGTTCTAAAGATAGTGATCCTTGAGCTTTGATGGAAATAACTCTGGAGCACAGCTATAACTAGCATCAATCCAGTGTGGCTCAGTGCATTTTATAGGATTGCCTTATCAGAAGCTGTGCCATCCAGTATGTGGTTTACCCAAACAAGCTTTTCTACAAACACCAGAGTCCAGCTTTATGGACTCTCTAAATCCAATGGATTTACATCCCACATCATTAAACCCCTTCTGCCATTATCTTTTGTTTTCTTTCACTTTCCCCCCTTCTTAGTCCCTGGTCCCTTTGCTATGGTGCCAGGTATCCCCACATCTCTTCACCTTGATGGGCTGAAAATAATTCTGCAGAATTATTGGTATATTTGGTAACTGTGAGTGCAACGTAAATGATAGTATAGGTTTTCATCTTAAAAAATTTAATGCAAATACCAAACAAACTGAAATATACTAAAATTTTTGCCAGGTTTTTAGTTATCTTTTCCTCACAATCTTTGAGGGGGTTAAAGTGTATCCAGATCTTAAATTATAGGAGCTCTGAGTAAATGAATCAGAGTTGTGAAAGCTGAGAATATTAGAACACTAAGTAGCAAATAGTTCTCTGCAGCACCTAACAGCATTGGCTGATTTAGAGAAAATGTCTATCTGCTTGCTGGGGGTGGTATTAAACCGTATAACTTCTCTTCCTTTACTGGAAGGAATGAGGAAGCTTTCATATAAAAGTGCTGATACTTTTTCAGCCTCAGTAAACTTCTACAATGCTTTTGTGAGCTTTAATATAGACATAAAGCAATGGAGGTTTATACTATATCCTAAATTTGTATATTGTGTCTCAAGTTCAAGTGACATTCTGGAAGCCCTCAAGCTTTTTCAGAAAATTGACTTGGGTTTCTTGTGCATGAGCACTTTTCCAATCTGCTTTACAGTAAACTTTTTGATTGCTGAGATTTTTTGTCCACCATGACTAAAATCATGTAAGTTATTTTTTTTTGCTTTCCTGTCTAAGCCAATTCATTTCATGTCTGAACCAAGACGCTGTTTTTTCCAAAGACTGTAGAGGCTAGCAATGTCAGTTAAGACTGCAGGAGCAGCAAGAACAAGATCAGTTAAATAATATCAGAAATAAATTTGGTCATAGACTTTTACAGCAACAACAGCAGACGACATTATCTTTGTATGGAAAGGTTCCTTAGTACCACTATGTCAATAAATGACTTTATTCTTGTTTTCTTTCTTTCCCCCTAAGGCTTTGTGATTATAATTTTATTCTCTAACACCTAAATTTAGTTCTGAATCAAGTACAGTAGCTCAATAGAACACCACACATTAGGATCCACATTGAATTTCACATGACAGGCTTTACATTTGCTGAAGGCTTGGGGGCTATGGTTTTAACAGTCATCTCACATTTTGGTTGAACACAGTTTGATGCACGTCTATGAAATTTGTGTTTTGCTCACACAGGGGATGATTCAATTCTACAGCTGTCGCAAACAGTATGTAGGACCTAATTCGTGAATAAGCTGTCAGTTACTATGATTCTAAAATAAAAACAAATTACAATCACAAGAGGAAATTGCAATGAAACATAAGAGTGGAACAAAAAATTAATCACATTAGCATTAAATTTGGACACAGAGTCACCTTAAAAATTAGTGTACCTCCCTCTGCCTCAGTCTGTATTATTGGATTTGGATTTTTGTAAAGCACACCTCACCTGTGAATCTAGAATTTTGCACACGTGAATAGTATTATTTACCCTTAGAAACACAATAATTCATTTAGAGTGCTGTTAAAATAGCTATAGTGGTAAAAAGAATACATTCACCTAATCGTGCTGTTGTCCCTGTATTTGTCAGCAGTCTACATGTAAGACAAGTACTAAAAAATACCTTGTAAGGAAGTTACCCTTTCATAGCTAATATCAGTGTTCCTCAAGAACTTAAACCAAACAGTCCTTCCTCAAAGTGTCTGACATTGTCTCCCAAGGCCAGGATAGAAACATCCAATCCAGAATGTACTTTGTAGCAGATTTAATTATGTCACCCTTCTGTGTGCAGGACTCCTCCCATTTGGCCATAATACAGTGTTATTCCTTTCTTTACAGAAGTTTACTGATGTAACATTTCAGATGGTCAAGTGACATGTCTAGTCTTTTTCTAAGTCTGAAAATAAGCATGAAGTGCCTATTTTATGGAAGTCCTGATGCACTGAAGTATTTTGAAAGCTATTATTTGATCCAACTAGTATGTGTTAATACCCAGATAGTAGAAAAATATTCTTTGTATTATTCAGATAAATATGAACCAGAGTTAAATATATATGTGTGATATATAACTAATTAAGCTAGTACTTGGTGAAGAGTAAAAACTAATAATGTTTTGACACCAAAAAAATGTTGTAAGGGATTAGACAGACTTTATTTTTACTGAAGTAAATAAACTTCGGAAAATACCACAAGAAGCCTATTTATTTAGTAGTAATATCTATGATTGTGGGTTCTTTAGCTCTATTATTGCAAAAGTTGTCCCCTAAAAGACCATTTCCATTCATCTTATCTTGTATGTTCGTTTTCACTTGGGCTTCTCTGGCATGGTATTTTTGGCTGTTTGTGTGAATGCCATTATGCTTTATTTCTAAATTGTAATTTCTAATCTAGATTCAGAGCATCAACATGAATGTAATTCCCCTGTTTTTCTTCCTTCTGTGTCTCTTGAATGATGGTCTCCACCTTTAGCTCATTCTTAGAGAAAAAACTTTCTGTGAAAGCCTCTTCAGCCAGAGTTTCAGAGGTACAAAGGTGGTTCCTTGTCATATGAACTCACCTTTCTCTCTTATGCTCAGAGTTTATTTGACAACCCAGTGGGACTGAGAGTATGCGTGTGGTGACACATGTGCCTAGGCTGCTGCAGGCTCAGATCTCAAGGGACGTGTGTGCCCCAGTTTACACCAACTGTTGGGTAAGAACAGTTAAATACTAATCTGATAATTATTAGCACAACATAAGAGTTACAGTGCAAGATAGTCTGGCTGGTAGAAACAGGTGCAGTTCATAATCATCTATTTTTTTGTATGGGAAAGCTCCATCTGTAGCCGTTCCTGAATGTCATGTGTTGTACAGGATTGTTGTGTGGCACAGTTATTTAAAATCATAAATTACTGCATTTAAAATGAAACTAAATTTGAACAAGCTTGGAAATGAATATTTCCATGTGAAGTACCTGTCACCACATGATACCAGCACAGTTTTTTGTTGAAGACCACTAGCATGCAAGCTGTGTGCCTTGAAACATACATGAAATGAGAACTTTGGAAAATGGAATATCATTGCTACAAACAAGACCGAGGAATTGTTTGAGGCAATTAAAGCTGCACCACATAATAGTTAATTCATGTATGTAACTTCACTTCCAGTTCAACTGTCTCTGTGTACAGATCCCTCAAGTGCTCTTATCTAGTTTTCTCTAAGCTTGTTCTGACAAGTTTGAATAGTGGTGGTTTGTTCTGAAGCAGTCAGTCCTTCTAACAATGCAAAGAATTAATCTTTTGTCAGTGCATACCAAGTGCAACAAAGGCGCCGTTCTGTACAGCCTGATTTGGTGGCTGTTTTTCAGCAGAACTGATGACTACATTTCCAAATTGTGAAAATTTAACACTGCTGGCATGGCTGGAGATTTATTTTTTCTCATGTGCTCAGTGGCAAATAAGCTCACAGTTTAAATTGTTGCTATTTTAGAAGAGCTCATTTTTTAATTATAGTTGTTGGATTTTAAAAACTACATGCCTTACTTTATGGATATACACAGTCATACTTGGGTTTATTTGGCATTTAGGGGAAATATCATACCATTTTCTGAAATGTCTTGAACTATTTAAAAAACACTTCTGGCCATAGTTTATTCTTAATTCTGAAAACCTTTAATTTATATTTTTGTATTCAAAGAGAGAATCTCAGGGAAGTGACAGTTGATTATAGTAATAGTTATCGAGATTTATTTTGGTTTATTTTATTTTAATCAGCTTTAGCATAATACTTGTTTACTTTTTTTAAGTTACACCGATGCTTATTTTATATGTAAACAGAAATTGTAGCTTTTGATTCTTTAGATTCCTATTTTCATACTGATATGTGTTCCTACATCAGAAATTGACCCTACCTCACTTATTATGAAGGCTTGAGTGATTTTACTTACAGATGTGTGAAATTTTCTCTGTCCCTGGAAGTCTCCAACCCTTCGGAAAGATCTTGCTGTAGGTCTTGAAAGACTATTACCTATAAAAATCATATTGTGGGCTGTAAAGAAATATAACTTGAAGAGATATGAAATAGACTGTGAAACTTTAATTACATCTAATCCAGCAGACACAGACTGACAAAGACCAAGCTTTATTAATAATTTGCAGATGAAAACCACCAAGTAACCTGAATAGAAAGATGGACTCCTAAACTCGTGGCTGTAGGTATAGAGTGGATTCCAGGTAGAGAACGATAAGCTTGCAGTAAGGATAACACTTTTAGTTTAGTTTATTTAGGCTGGTTTGGGGGTTTTTTATGAGGTTTGTTTTGGAGTCAGAGGATACATCTGTGTTCACATTCCCTAGAATTATGTCTCCACTTTGTACAGGTGTCAGTGATTCAGCAGTGACTGCCATGAGCTGATGTTGAGAGATGCACCAGCAGTGTTTGGTTTCCCTTCCCACTTAGTACCAGAAAAGACCATTGTGGCTTCCAATGCCTACATCCTGTGCACATCTCTGAAGAGAGTGTGCTATAGTTACCTTTGTACCAGCAAACATTTAATCATTTCAATCATCTTTGCTCTGTTACTGTAGTTGTTGTCCCCAGAGTGATCTATTTGATATTAGTCCTCAAGTGCTGAGCATTATACTTCTCGTATTTTATTCCAGAATTGGCTGGGAAAATGAAAATTTTGTTAGAATATCTCCAAACTTTTCCAGTATGTCAGAAAACAATAACAATAAAAATTCATACAGATCTTGTGAGCAGCATAATCTCCAAGTTCCTTTAGTTTTAGTATCAATATTTCAGATCAAGTGGTTTTGAAGCTAATTCTTCCCTCTTGTGAATGGGAATGTCATGAATGGACAAAATTAATGACTCAGAGCTACCTCTTCCACAATCTGCTTCTTAAAACACTGTCTTTGAAACTTTAAATGTAACCTTCACAACTAATGGAATTAGAAGCTTCAGGCCTTTACCTGAAATTTCAGTTTTGGTTTACCAAAAGCTTTTCTATGAAATAGCTTAATTTAAACTTCTCCCTAAGAGAGATTTTTGCCAAAATTTTCATTCTTTTCTCCAATGGAATTGTATGGAGAGTCAAAAGGTCCTTGTGAGATTAGTGACCTCTTGGTGAGTCCAGATAAACTACAAAGGTTATCAGTCAGCTTATCAAAGGTATCAGTCTCACAGTTGCATTTCATTGTTTTCATGTAAAGACCCTGCCACAGCCCAGCGCCAAAGCGGCTGGGCAGATGCTTGGGAGCAAAAACCATGGAGGTTGGTGTGAGGGCTTCCAGAGGCTGCAGACATCGAACAGAGATGGAAAAAGGGGAGCATGGGCAGCCTGTGAATTTTCCGAAGCTTGATTTAATACACGTACCAGTTTCCTCTTAATGACAGGGGTTGAGGAGAGTGTGTTAAAGCAGTGCTGTAGTACCTTTTTCCCAGGCATATGGTGAGTAACTTCCAAATGGATGTAAATGATCCCTTCTTTCCTTTGATGTGACTTCACTGAACACAAAGCACAGATAAAAGGTTCTCTACAGCTTATTATAAAATTACTAGGCCAAATTGGAAACCCTCAGGACATACTCATATCCTTTAAAATTTGCCAAATGTGTTTAACTGTTCCTGATTCCCTTTGCAACAGTGTTTGTTATAAGCAAATCGAGGGCCTCCCCTCTCTTACATGACAAAAGTGGTGCTCTCCAAGCATCATAAGACTGCAAGTCAGCAGGATTTCATTCTCTGGTTTGTTGCTTTTAGGTAAACCCAAAGCATGCTCCTTTTTACTAAATTCTGCTTTTCTTATTTGTGTCCTCTCTCTGATTCTCACATCTACTTTACTGAACTATTTCAGGTCAATACAATTTTCTGGCTGGTCAGGTACTGATGAAATGTTGGTTTAAAAAATATTTTCAGAGTGTATTTCTCGTGGGAAAAGTTCATTCACGGTTACAGAATGTGTATTTAGTGAAACTGGACAGAGAAATTCTTATCATGTCTAGACAATCAGAAAATTTCCTAAAGAGTGGAATAAAATAGACCACTGATTTTCTGTAGAAAGTCTTGTAGCAAACACCAAGTCCTTCTCTTGTCAAGTTAAAATGTGATCATTGATTTGCATTTATTCAATTTAAACTGTCTTTACAGGGTGAACGTAAGTGAGCTTTCTGAAAGGCGCTTTATCATTAACCAACAGCATTTAGTAAACAGGCTGTATTGTCTGGAATATCAAAGGCAGATACACGTCCCACTTGGAAGTGTATGCACAGATCCCACCACTGTGAAATATAGTTACGTGCTCAAGGCATGTGAGGAGGAGTAGAGAAGATGCCTATTCAGTCCTCTTCAAGTCAAACTACTGCATCAACCTGCTGGAAATCAGCTCTGCGGAGTAGGCCCTGGGGGTTCTGGTGGACAACAAGCTGTCCGTGAGCCAGCAGTGTGTCCTTGTGGCCAAAGAGACCAATGGGATTCTGGGATTCTGGAAGAGCATTGACATCACACAGGGGGTGATCCTGCCCCTCCACTCAGCCCTGGTGAGGCACATCTGGAGTGCTGTGTCCAGTTCTGGGCTCCACAGCACATGAGACACAGAGGTCTTGGAGGGGGTCCAGCAGAGGGTGATAAAGGTCATTGGGGACGGGAACATCTCTGTTACAAGGAAAGGCTGAGGGAGCTGGGGCTGTTCAACCTTGAGAAGAGATGGCTGAGAGGGCTCAGAGCATGGGCCAGGCTCTGCTCCGTGGTGCTGGGCAGTGAGACAGGAGGCAATGGGAAGGAACTGATGCACAGGAAGTTCCACCTGAACATGAGGAAGAGCTTTACTGTGTGGGTGGCTGTGTAAAGGAATGGGTTGCTCAGAGAGGATGTGGCGTCTCCCTCACCGGAGAGATTCCAGAACTGCCTGGCTGCAATCCTGTGCCATGTGCCCTGGGATGGCCCTGCTTGAGCAGGAGGTGGGACCGGGTGATCTGCTGTGCTCCCTTCCAACCTGCCCCATTCTGTGATTCTGCGATACTGGATATATGTTGCCAGTGTGTTTATCTTGAGGTGTCTGTGTACCTAGACAAGGGTCCACATTTCTGATACATAAATGATGAAAAAGTACTGTAATTAGTAGACAGTGTTATGAAATAAATAAAAAAAACCAGCATTTTTTCTTCAGACATGATAATTACTGGAATTAATCTTGGGATTTGATTATTTTTGTTTAACCTTGATTAACACTCTATTTAGACTAGGCTGAACTGAAATGTTTTGTTTACCTACCTCAGATTGCACAACCACTAATGGGAAAGTTAAATTTGAGAGATGATGGAATTATTCAGCTACTTACAAGGCTGTTTGACATAGTAGTTGCAAGGTTTTACATAATCTTTTATTTGAATTACAGTTTATATGCAATCTGACAAAGCATAAAATGAAAATGGGCATTTATCTAAATATGTTTAATAACTCTAGTGCAATGTAAACACATGATATGGCCATCCTTTTAGTTAAAGTGACCATTGTAAATTCCTCAATCCTATATTCTCTTTCTACTTAAAGAGGCATCTGTCATTTTCATCTCACTACAAAATCCGTGATTCTCCATCATTTTTCTATCCAGCAAGCATAGTTCATATGTGTTGACTGGTTAAGGAATGACATGTGGCAGGATGCATGATGTTTCAGTTAAATAATGTGAGCACATTAATTATCTACAAGAACAGTCTAAACTCTGGAGTTTGTAGATGCTAACACTTCATTTTGTTTTCCTATTTGTTTCTTTGATTTTTTTTTTTTGGCATTTAATTGATTCTTGCATTTTCTTTTAGTAAGAAACTTAGTGAAATTTGTTTGCAGCAAGTCAATTGTTTTTAATATGGAAAATATTTTCTTAATGGAACAGAAATTTTATTATGAAAATGCAGACTCCTTTGTGGTTGTGGCTAAGACATTTGATTTCAATAAGGCAAACTTCACAGTTATTTTTCGAATGCAGGGTTATTCTTGGTCATATTTTTAATTGCAGGGTTTCTAGTAGAGAATTTATGTAGGCTGCTATGTTTTGTTCCTCCATTTAGAATGGTAAATGTAAGAAAAGGTATTTGAAGGAAGTCTCTAGCCAAGAATAAGATAAGGCTATTGTCATTTAGGTCTTTTATTCTGTGATAAAGTTTTAATCCATTCCACAAAGACTTAGTTGTCTCTTAAAGAAGCAGTTGTCTATGGGAATGGGTCTGTTTCTGGTGATATTTGGGGCGTCTCTGAGATACAAGCAAATATGAAAAATTTCTTGTCATGCCTATATGAAGACCAAGAGCTGTTGCAGAGGGCTGTCCTGTTCTTTGGCATTCTCAGCAACCATTTCATTGGCTCAGTCACCAAAGGAGGAAGGCAGGGAGCTGTTTCAGTCCCAACAGGAGAACTGTTAGGTGACGATCAGGTTCATAACTTAAACTGGTTCTACTGGACCAAGAAAGTGGGGAAACATACCCTAAGAGATGATGAATATGTGGAGTGTTAGCAAGACAGCCAAAATACCAATTCAAAAAGATGGGTGCTCCTTCTGAGAGTTTACCTGGTCTTCTCCTGAGAGATGCACTGCCAGTACTTCCTATCTGTGTTTGGAGGTGCTGCAGTGCAGGGAAGAGCTCTACTGTGCAGCCAGGGCACATCTTGACTCCTGTGCAACTGCACAGCAAACCCAACTCTCGTTGACCATAGATACCTCTGGAAAGGTTTCAGTTTACACTGTATTTGGTATGAGAATTGCCCAAGAAATAACAGTGAAGCGCCACTGTGTGTGCACAGGCACAGGATTTATCTTCAAGGTCTTAATAGGGCTCTCCATCCAAATACCCTCCTGAAAGCACACAGGAATTTTCCTTCCTCCAGTGGCTGCAGAAATAACCTACTGTCACCATGCCATCTACCAGCAGGGAAGCCTCTGTATTCACACTTCAGATCCTCCTCCTGCTCTGCCTGCCTATTTTGACTTCTGTAAGGCAGTGGAATCAAGGTGATAACTGATGTTTCCTGTCAAGCAACAACCCTGAGGATATCAGCCCTCCCTAAAACACTCCTCTGGCAACTGGGCCCAGCCACTCTGGCACAGCAACAAGGGCTTGAGCGAACCTGAGCCCACGTGCCTTCTGCCTCCCTAGCACTGGAGATAAACCCACAGGAACCTCTCTGCACACCACCTCATGTTTCATCTGATTTCATTCCTACACTTGCTAATATTTTTATCAGATTAATGGAGTCTTTATATTAGCTTCATGGAAGCTCCAGTCCTTATAAAATATTGCAGTAGAAACCAGAGGTAAAGGAGATACTGCTATTGGGGCTATACATAACTTTTCTATTCTATTTGTGATTTCAACAGATATTTGCTCTTAAAAAAAAAGGCTTCAATTTTGACTTAAAGAGGGATCAATGTGGCAAAACTCACCTTCGCCTTCAAAATGAGAGGTGAGAAAGCCTTTTCATTGCTCTGTTTTTGGGGAGTCTTGGTACTTTATTTCAGTCCACAACTGACTACACAAGGACACAGCACAGTAAGGAGGGATGGCTTTAGCCAGTTTATCTGTTGGCAGTCTGGGTGCATTTTTGCTTATACTGTAATAAAAAGTATCTTGCCTCAAGGCAGGTCTTGTTAAAGGTTGGAAAGAATACAGATTTTTGACAGATAATTCCATTTTTTGAAGTTTCATACAGAAAACTATATTGGAAATTTTACATGGTGGATTCTCTGGCTATTATTTATTTGTGTTTGTCTGTCATGGGTAAGTGAGAACGGTATTTAGCAAGATGATGTTGATGATAACACAGGTAGTGTGGTATCTGGTGGCTTTGTCTCTGCTTGGGGAATGCAAATTCCATGGATAGATTTCTGCTCTGTTGTATCCATTTTTATTACATGCTGTCATCACAAAATACCGTACTGCTGCATTGTGTTCAGACTTCTGAGTCACAGGAACTTTGCAGCTTCACCTCCGGTTTCAGTGTGTTGTTCATCAACTTTGTAGCTTTGAGACCCTGTTATAAATATATCAGCCCAATTTTTCAAGAAACTTTTAAGTACCTTTTACGTGGTTTTGTTGCCCCTTAGCAAATATGGCAAATTAAATCCAAAGGCACAGAGAATTAATACAACAATTTAAATGTAAAGGCCCTGAAGAGCTCTTAGCTAGTGCTGATGGTGCAAAGCTCACAACACTGGTACTCAATGTAAAGTGTCCTGGCATGTAATAGGGAACTGCAGGCCGTGTTTGGGGGTGGCAGATACTCAATCGTTTGAAATTAAATGTGTTTACTTACAGAGAAGAAGGAGAAAGAAAGTCAGACTTCTGCTACATTCCTAGTTTCTATGGATTTTATATGTACTTACAGAGTGCAGAATCTGAGTCAGCTAGGTTGGAAAAGACCTTTGAGATCGTGGAGCCCAACCTGTGACCCCACACCAGCTTGACAACAAGACCATGGCACTGAGTGCCACACCCAAAGTCCTTCCTTAAACACCTGCAGGGACAGTGACTCCACCGCCTCCCTGGGTGGCTCTTTCCAATACCCAGTTACCTTTTCCAACCTGAATGCTATATTGCATCTTTCTGGATGATATCAAAGATGGCTGAAAATAAGGAGTAAAAAATAAAATATAATTAGTCTGCAACTGCAGCATTTATAAAGGGCTTGAAATTCTGTTAGTGCTGAAAAGGTGGCATTTCCAGATGATGCAGAGATTTAGTGGTTTTCTTTATAAAGCCTCTTATTGAGCATCAGCTGCAATCTGCTTTCTCCAATGGAAATATTTTAGTAGAAGCCATAATTATTTTCTTTGTCAGACAACTTTGTTTGGGTTTTATGGAAATTTATTTGTTTGGAATGTCATTGTTCAGTTATATTTGGACAATAGGAAATATTTAGACAACACCTTTGAACGAAAAACTTGTTAATTTGAATGTGATTATTAATAGATACCTCATGTATTACACATTATAATGGTAGAATTTATTTTTCAGACAAATAGGATAAGATTGACAAAATCATTCCCTTTCATGCTAAATCTACTTAATAATAGTTTTTTTTATTATTATTCTTACAGTCCCTCAAGCAAATCAGGCTCGGATTCTGTCTGATGTGCATTTGTTTGTATTTAAGGCATTAACCTGTCTAAGAAGTGAATATGATAAAGGATCATATTTCAAAACTATGAATGTATTCCAGCTTTGTGAATCAAAGACCTTCTGACAGAGCTTTTACTTGTCAAAATAAAATATGTATTTTAACATTTCTATCTGCATACTCTGATGTATATCCTCTTCCAACCCATATTTAAAATGTCAATTGCCTAACCCAAATTGAGAACATCCGTATATGAAAAGACTTTGTCTACATGTTTGGAATTATGTCATTTTCACTTCATAAATGTGTAAGTTAAAAAGAAGGCTTTACAGTTTGTGTGTACAGTTAGTGTTGATATTAAAAATCACAAGTATTGCTTAACTGCTTCACTAATTCTTTTATTTTAATTGTAGCAAACTTTACTGCTCTGTCACAAGTTCATGTTTTTCTATCAGTGTTGTACTCTCCTGGTTAGGGTTCTGTATGAACACATTGTACAGATGATCACAGGTCACAGAGAGCCACACAGCTATGTCATGATGCACTGGTTTCCAAAGACTTTATTAAACAGTATTATGACTGCAAATTTTCTCAGTTCCAGCAGATTGTTTTAACCAAAGGACTATTATTATCTTGAATTAGCGTATTTCAGGATATATATAGATAGGCTCTCAGGACTCTCTTCAACTACAGACCTTGGAGGAGATTTATCCCTTCTGTTCTGGTGTCTCTTTCTTTAGAAGCCCACAGACACAAACACAGCAAACCAAGCAGGGAATCACAGGAGAAATCTCGGAGCATTTTCAGTTAAATACCAATGGCGTGTTAGTATTCATTTCAGCCAGCTTGCAAATCTCACTGATTTGGCAGAAAGAATAGTATAGGCCAAATTTGCAACAACAGCACTGTGCAGGACCCTTTTAGGTAAAGAATAAAGTCCTTAAAATCCTAAAACACCTTGCTGGCACTTGAATAGAGATCACATAATTTCTTCTCTATATAAAACTCATCTTTTTACCAACCTGAGAGTGTATTTCTTGTTTGTCAAAATGACAGCAGCCGGGTCAGCTCTCTGTACCATGACAAAGCACAAAGGGAGATAGAGTCTGCACTCAGAGAGCTGGCAGCAGGCAGCAGCAGCCAGCAATTCGAGTCTTGCCCTGCACAGGGGCACTGGAGTTCAGGGCTGCGTCCGCCGGCTCCGGCGGCTCTCCCGCGGCCGGCGCTGACAGCGGGGCTGCCGCAGAGCGCCTCGGAGGGTGGCGCTGGGGAAGGCAGGCTTCCAGTGCTCCGAAGAATATTGTCAGGATAACGTGTTTTGTTTGTTTGCCAAAGAATATATTTGATCAAAGATCTCAGGGCTTATCTGTCTCAATATTTTTGTCATTGATTATACAATGTCTGTATTTTCTAGGTCACTTACATATTATGCTTATATATGAGCATGTCACAGAAATGTATTAGCTAATGTATGTTTAATGTGAATGCATCGGAACTATTGTTCAAACAATGAATATTTCTTACTCCTTAACATGTTCCACTCAACTCCTTTTGAAAATTAACATCTTTTTCTATATTATCCATAATCCTGAATACTATCACCAGATATAATAGGTTTAAAAAACCATAACATTTACAGTTGAGCCTTATACTCTGATGCATGTTTTTCACTAATTAACCCATTTTAGTTGTTTTGTATCCCAAGACGCTCTGTATTCATCATTTATATGCTCTATTTAACTCTTTTCATGCAGAAGACAATATGAATATATACAAGCAAGCTCCTGCATTGCATATGTTACCCTAGTGAATTGCTCATTCTTTGATGAATGTGCTAGCTGGAAAGTGATTATTGTAGCTGAATAGAAAATTGTTGTTCTCTTGTTTAAAAAAAAAAAAAAAAAAGGCATTTTTTCCAGGACATGGTGTTCCTAAAAGAGACAGACTGACTCTACATGAAATAAAAAATACATAGACCAAAATTCCCATTTTTTTATAAAAAGAGGTTTTCAAATTTGTTGTAGGGCTAATATATAATAGCACTGGAATACTGTAACTGAGTACTGTAGCACTCCTAAACAACAGACCCTGCACAAACATTGATGTTTCCTCTCTGTTGTCTCCACAGAATCCCTGAATGTATTTACATATTTGGAAACCTGTTTTACCAAAAATACTTGAATCTGAAATGTGTGATTCCTATCGCAACAAACTGACATGGTGAGTAGATGCTATTTCTTTTGCATAATTCAGTAACTTTAAATTGATTTTTTTTTTTATTTTAATTTTCTGGATGTTTTAAACAAACAGTGTTCCTATAGGAATTTTTCTTTTCACACCTGGAAAGCGAAATGCCACGGACCTTAAGAACTGTAGTGCAATGCTAACTATCTCTGGCAACCAATGTTTGTCCCAATTGTTCCTCGAGTGAACAACATTTTTAATGTTCAAGATCTTTGAATGCCTTGTTGTGGTGTACACATCCTTAAAACAGACTTGAAAATCTCAGCTTGCCTATGTAATAGCACAGTTTCACCTTGGATGAAACACATTATTAAGTGAGTATAAGGTAATCTCCAAACCTGTAGCTTTTGTTTTTATTGAGATGTTTATCTGTGGTTGTTTCATTGAACATGGCTTTCTTGTGACTAGACAGACAAACTGAGATCTCTCAGTACTTAATGCCTAACAGGCAGATAAGTCAGAAAAGGGGCGAAGGAAGAATTATGGTGCTTATGGAAACCACATATTGTATGCTGTAATGTTCTGAAAAATATATTTGAAAAATCTAAAGTCACGCAAGAGTAAACTCCACTCAGTAATGCGTCACAAATATCTGTACCATCCCCTCGGAGTACAGAACATGTGCTGGCTGCTTTTTGTTTTGTTCAGTAACATGAGATGTTACAGTTCCACGGTGGTAGTTAGCCTGATGGACATTTCCTGAAGTCACTAGTACTAAATTTAGAGAAAATACATATGCAGGGTGATTGTTTTGAGTATTGAGAACTTTTAAGTGGAGGGGGATTAAATCAAGTAAAATAAATATTCAAGTTTGGTTTGTGATTTTCTTTTTTGTTTTTTTCAACTATTGACTGGTTTAGACTGAATGGGAAACTACGCTCACTCTCACTATTTTCTTACCCTGTACGCAGTGAAAATATTATTGTTATATAGTTTATTGCACTGAAAATGTGAGTTATAATTAATCTTGTTTCCATCAAAGCCTATCCTAAAGCTCCTGTTAGAAACAAATAGATAGATTTCCTTCACTAAAAGGGCAGCACAAGAAATCAAGTAAAATGTGATTTAATGCCTGTAAGCAGGTGAATGAGAATCTTAAACCACCCTTACTCAAAGAACAGAAATTAAAATAATTCCCAAATCAAGCGCAGACAGAAAACTTCAAAAGAAAAATTTAAGACTGGCTAGAAAAGGGAGTGAGAAAAATTTCTGTTGGGAGTAGGTAATTATCTTTTAGGATTTTACCCCAGATTATTTGAATGCACTGGTACCCAATTTAGCTTGGAGCACAAGTCTTTCAGTACTAAACTCTCTCTGTTTCTGTACATGAATTACATATTCTGAGGCAGCAGCATGCAGTAACAGTGTTTTTAATATAATGTTTTACAACTTTGCATTAATTTTTGACGTTTAGTAATCATCAATGGCTTAATAGCTGTCTGCTTATTTTAAGGGAAATTTCTCTCTCTAATATAGCCAGTAATATCAGATTAATCTGCAGTTTGAACTTTGTTGTACAAACTGTAACAATGGTAGCTCTTTGGGAGAACTCAGCTTCAAATTAGAAATAGGTAATTTCTTCAAGAAGTCACAGAAGTAGCAGAAATTCTTTCCTCCTTTGGCATTTCGCCCTTTTTCCTTTCATGCATTTCATATTACCTATGTGCATTTTTTTCCAGCACTCAATTTTTACCAGTATGTTAGAATGGTTTCATCTTGCTGTGATTTATTACATACTCATGTTTTATTGTAATTGACAGTTCAGGGTAGCGCTGTCCCTTGAGCTTTGTATTTTATTTTCTATTGAAATGTTTACTACAGTGTTCTGGTAATCTCTGCCAGTGAAAACAGAACAAAAAAAAGGAGGGTTGGTGTCCTCATCTTAGAAACACTGCAAGGAGACCAAAGATCAGAAGGACGGACACTGGAGGAAGAGTTATTCAGAAGTGATTTGTGAGCAAATGTAAGAGCTGCCTTCCTTCCTGGTTAATATTAGCCACTAAATGTGTGAAAGCCAAGTCTTCCTTTTGCCTGGGGGAGCTCAAAGGGATTCATAAAGGAGACCATAATTCCTAAAGGAGATCCATCATACACATCAATAGCTTGGGCGAATTTTGACTGTTTGAAGTTCAGCAAGGTATTTCAGGCTGGATGGCCCCAAATAGAGATTTACCAGCTTAGCATTTTTCAGTGTTCAAGTTTAAAACTTTGGGCTTTGCTCAGAGTTAATTATACACTGACTGCACCATGTTATACAACTTGCATATTTTTTGTTGCATTTTAACTGACCCAAAAGGGGAAATATATTGGACGTGAACAGATCAAATTATTTTGCCTGGGGAAGCATCCTCATGGTTTGATTTTTGAGAGTTGCAATCAGCTAGGTGCAGGGAATACAACAGTAGTGGGAGACAGATGAAAAGGACTGGCTGTTCCCCAATGTTCCATAAGATTTCCTTCCTTGGCCTCACTGTGTACAAGATTTGAGCCTTATGCAAGGTCTTTGACATTTCTGTGTGCACTGCAAGTCACTGGGGAAGGCTGCAGGTATCCCTCTGCTTTTCAATTTTTTTAGTCAAAATATTTAGAGCTTAACAACTGAATTCCAAAGAAGCAGCAACTGCTGAGAGCATCCTTATTTCACACAGAGCATTCAGCATCTTTAAGAACTGATGCTTTCCTAGATGGATTTGGCATTGTCAGCTTGCTTTCACTGTTATTTTCTGACTGTTTCATCTGCATTTTTCCTCTGGTTGTCATTGGTGTCAAAAGAGAAATAAGACAACTGATTCTAAGGTCAGAGACATCATTTCAGATTTGATGAGTCAGTGCCAATAGAGCTCAGAGAAGTAGCCCTTGGCAAGTTTAAAAGCAGTGACAGTTTTGACGGTGAAATGGTTACGGGCGGCTGTGAAGGCGGCTTCTTTCCACATAGAAAGATAAATAATGAACTAATACTTCTATTGATGATACATGCAAAAGATTTATTTAGGGACAAGTTTTGTCCTTAGTTTTCACAACCTGAAAAGTGATGAAGGTTTGAATATTCCAGCTTGCTCCTATGGTGCTCAGCAGCAGCTGGTAGGAAGCAGATCCCCTAGGACAGAGTCTCACCCCTTTTATGATACAAAAAGGATGGAGCCTATCCCAACCGTATCCCTTATTTTGCCCAAATATATTTTTAGTTCAAGAGCTCCCGTGCAAGTGGGAGACAACCTGCCACTTATATGGCACCAATAATGTAATTTTTTTTCCCAGAAGTGAGGAAGAAACCAGAGTAATAGTGAAATGTAAACCTATGTTAATAAATGCAGGACATTTAAATGTTGAGACCACTTTTATTTGCACTTCTTCAACTTAAGGTACCTTTTAAAATGAAGGTAATAAGCTGGTCACAATTTTTCTTATGTTATGGGTTCTCAGCTGGCAAAAGTGTGTGCACTGCTCTACATCCTAGAAAAAATAGAAGAATCATCATCAAAACAAATTTCTTACAGGAGAAACTACTGATTGTGTGACCTCTGCATTTTGGTGTGCAATAGAATTTCACCAAGAATTTCTACATCAAGTGTCTTTCCTGTTGACTCAAATGTCAAAAAGTCTAAACCAGAGAGGGAATCTTTGATAACATTAATAAAACTTTCCTGCTTTATGCTTTTATTCTTGCCTAGAGTAGGAAGCTGGTCACAGAAAAAGTAGGTCACTGAAATAATTACTGTACTGAAAATAATATAGCCTGACAGTTCTGGGGTTGAGCTACTGTATGTCCATTGGGCTGCAGCAGGTTTGGAGTATGTGTACTAACATGAAGATGTAAGTCTCTTGTATTTAACATTAACGGGGTACTTGTGTCTAATCTTCTATAAGAGGCGCTTTTTTGTCAGCTAGATGACATCTATTTTCATTTTCAAAGCTACCTGCCAACTATGCTAAAAAACCAAGTGAGATCATCTATAATTGATCTTGCAAGTACTACATTTTTATTTACCAGGCTGTGTATATATATTTCCTGTCTGATATTTGCTGCTGTTGTCCAGATTTGTCCAGTCATTTAGCACTTATATCCTCTAATTCTTGCACAAACTTTTAAAACGGATTATTTATTGTAGTAACATTGAGATTCACTTATGTACCAGATGTTTACATTGACTGGAGAAAAAAATAAAAGGTGATGGAAGTCTGAAAATGGCATCCAAAGGACAGCTGAAGGTCAGGCTGGACAGTCTTTATGTTGCATTAATTTTCAACCATTGCCTTATCTTACATACAGGGTTTATCATAGGAGAAATATTTGACTGTGGGGGATATGTTCTGCATTTGTGATCATTTTGTGACACTCAATTTTTGTATCAAATATGTGCCGTAATAAAAAAAAAAACTGTAGCTCAAAGGAATGTTACCAGTAAACATACTCCTTTCTAAAGCCTTCCAGTAAAGATACATAAATCAACAGGAGAAAAAGGGTCTACAGAAGATAGGAATGAGCTCCAAAACATAGGTTTTACTGAGGACAATATTAGGAAAATAAAATGTGATTGTAGTCTTAGAGACAATAATACTGCTTTTTTTGTTTCACAACTCTATTTTTAGACAGCCAAAAGCTCTAGTGTGTTAAAAAGCTATTCCTCATGAATTATACATATGTTCCTTCTCATTTGGCTACAGTGACTTTGTCATATGAGTCCTGAAGATACTGAAGATGTATGTGTGGTGTGCTGAGATTTTCTGTTGGCAGTGTGCACAGTTGTCTGTTTGTGCTTTTTGACTTGTTTTGTGTATTTATATGTTAACTAGATTATACACTTCCTTTGTGACAGTGATTTTTTTGTTGGTTTTTTTTTAATCTGTGTTTTCAGATAGATTTAGTGTATTCCTTCTGCCTAGACTTTTTTTTTAATTAAGAGTTTAAGAAGGTAGGAATCACAGTTAAAAATATTCCTGTTAATTTTTAAGGACTGGTAGGACAAAAGTGTTCTTCAGTTATCCTTCTGGCTGCCCTTGAACCTTACATGGAGATAAGAGAGACCATTCAGTTTGTTGTCAGCATTGGGCTAAACCTGTTAATCAGATCATGTTGTAAAGTATTTTAGGCAAAAATCTTAACTCCCAATTTCATGAAAAAGAACACAGCCTGCTTATGCCTGTTGGAAAGAATTTATTTCCCACTTGGTGTTTTATTCCTGAGGTTGTGTTACCAAAGCTGTACATCCTTGTCGTGGTACGAAGATGTGCACGGCAACCTCAGCTGTTCAGCAGAGCCGGTACTTTTCCTGCCAGTCACAACCCCCACATGCTAAGGAGATGTTTGGTGTATTAAAAAGCAAAGAGAGAGGCAAGTAACCTCCAAAGCTGCTGATCTATTTCTCATTATGGTGTATTTAGTTGGTGGCATAATTCACTTTGAAAGGATGGCTTTGCAGTGGTCAGTAACATAATCTAGGCTGTGGGCTTCAGTTTGTGTTTTAGCAGGGATGATTTGTGTCACATCTGTCAGTAATTTAGTTTCCCCGTCTTCTCTATCTGCCCTATTTCACTGAAATAATCTGGAGGTAAATAGATCATCTTCTGTGAAGCATTCAGAGTCCTCCTCATGGAATTCAGATAAGAATCTATCAGAGATCAACAAATTACATAAAACAACATTTCCTACCATAGAGAGGATAAATGAACATACTTGTTTCTCATTTTCCATAAGAAGTTTTACTTTAGTCTTGAAGGAAAGGCACTATCTCACTCAAAGTTCTTCTCCTGACCTCAGCTTCCTTTTTTCCTTAGCTATTTCCATCATTTCAGATGCCAAAGATTCCTTTTCACAGTCACTTGTTATCTGTAACCCTGAGAATTTTGCCTTTGCCTTTCTTGGCCCTGGAAAAGCCACAGATCAGAAATACGCTCAGTTCTCTTGCTTTCCAAATTCAGTTCATTCTCACTATTTCTACTTTACCAGGTCAAAAAAGGTGAAGCTCCTCTTAGATGGAGATTGTCTGATTTGGTTGTTTGCATTTTGGTTGATTTTTTTTTTTATTTGATTGTGGGTTTTGTTGGTTTGTTTTATTGGGTTTTTTGGTGGTATGACAGAAGTTTAAATTGTGAGCTTGTGTGGAATGAGTAACATTCAACAAAATAAGTGAATACAAGTTAACAGTCTCATGGATGGAGTAATTTTACCCATGTTACAGTAGTTCTGGTTTCTTCTGTCAAAATATCTGTCTCTGATTTATTGCAATTTTAAACACTCAGGAGCTGTAAATTACTATTATTTTGACACATTTTTCTTAGCTTCCTTCTTTAATTCAATGGCTATTTAAAGTAACTAGTCTTTTTTTTTCTGAGCAGTACTTTTGTTTGGACACATTTTTGCCATATTGCTGAAATCTGGAGTAGAATTTCTTTGGATCTTGCGTGAGCTTTAGAAGGAAAATGAGCTGAAGTGGAGGGCAGCTGTTTCCCTGCTGCTTGGATGTGAACAGCAGGGCTGGGCAGGGGGCTACAGGTTCCCCCCCACTCCAGGCTGGGGAACTCGTGTGTGGGGGGCACAGGAACAGGAGAGGCTGCATTCCTCTCCCTGGCTCCAAGCACTGGGGGGGCTGCACCCCAGCCTGAGCCCGAGATGCAAAATCAAGTGTAATATTGCCAGTACAGCTTTTACCTACGTGTGAAGCAGTACAGGCTGTACCCCAGAGTCTGTGGGAAGGGGAGAAGGACTTTCCACCTCCCACTGGCCTCAGGATCCCTAGGGACCACTAAAATTACTGCTACTCTTAGCAGAAAGAAATTTTACGCATTTTTCATACAACAGGAGAAGAAATGTAAAAGGACAAATTACTCAAGGAGACGGGTAGAAGTTCCTGCAGATTCTTAGTTTACTGAAAAATTTAAAATTATATATAATATTAGGAAACCATGACCTTCATCTGTCTTTATTTCCTTTGTAATAAACTGAGGATAATCTTAATATGTGTTCAGTTACTCACAGCAGTTTTAAAATGACAGAAGTTCTGTAATTAAAAAAGTGGTAACAGGGCAAACTAGAATGATATTTTAGAACATACTTGTAGCAAGCCCCTGGTAGGCTATAGCTTGTCTAAATATAGGAACTAACATAAGAAGTTGCCATGCTCTATGTCAATGACATTACTGCACTTCAGATTTCATATAAATAAATCAAAATTGTACCTCTTTTAAATCATCAGCATGTATGACTTGTATTTATATTCAAATTTTGTTCTTGTTTGAACAAGAAGTTCAAATTTTGGCTTCTTGTTTTGACTTTTAAAATAATGTTATCTTTTTTTCATTTTTCCAGACATACTTATGCATTAGAATTTCCCTTAAACTGAAATTTTGAGTGATGATTGTTTTGAACACGTACCAGAGCTCAATTTTTATTTGATATACTATGGGTTTCCTTTTATTTTATGGCCTAAAATGAAGGGGAAAGGAAAACATGTACGAAAATAGGTGGAATATGTCTTATCTTACATTGGGAAGCTGACCTGCAAAGCTTCCTAACCTGTGGCAGGGTTATGATAATGTCAAACTAAAGTCTTTTCTTTATGTACTTCATTTTGAAATACTTAAAGCATTCAACTCAAAAAGCTGACTAAAAAAGTTTAGTCCCTGTATTGTATTTTATCAGTAATTTGATGGGTTAGAAGTGAAAGCTAGGTGGTATCTGGACAGTGCTAAGGTAATTAAATAAATTAACTAGAGAGTATTTCCATGAAGTGGGGGAGACAGGGCTTTGGAGACCAAGAAATAATGAAAGCTACGGTATACTTCTGACATTTTTTAATCTCAGTGTCTATGATTTTGTTTTCTTCACTGATGCTTGTCACCATTAATAACTTTGTACATATTTATAGGATATTTTTAGCCAAAGTAGAAGATGCTAGATCTCTTTTCCACCACAAATTTGCAGAAGTAGAGGGTCACATGGCTGTCACAGTAGTGTTCAAGCAGCAGTACCAGAAAACTCTCACCAAAACCCAAAGTGTGCTTCAGGCCCGTCCCTGAATTTGTCAAGGGCTGTTTGCACCATTAGGGCTGCGGATCAAGGGGCAGCAGGGAGGAACCTGTCCCTGGGGAAGGGACAGGGAGGGAAGGACAGGGAGGGGAGGGAAGGGCAGGTAAGGCGAGAGGAGGGAGGGCAGCGGCACAAGAGCGCTCCGGGATGCTGCAGTGCGGGGCGGTGATGCTAATGCTCCCTGATGGGCTGGCCGGGCCGCTCCGAGTGGGAAGGGCGGCCCTCCCCCACCTCGGGTTATTTGTGAAGCTGTCTGAAAACAGCCCTGGAGAAGAAAAGAGACGCTGAGAGTTCTGTTCCCCCCTCCAGTTAGGTTTCAAGCACCAATATTCCAACAGCTACATGAGACCCGGGCACTCTGAGGGACAGCTGTGCTACTGCTGCATTTCCTACAGCAGGCAGGAAGGTCAGCGTTCTCCTGCTGTACGTGTGGGACTGGGGAGGCTGCAGTAGCAAGGAGATGTGTGGGAAGGCATCTGAACGCTGCAGGAGCCCCTGCACGTCCCAGGCCAGGCGCAGAGGAGAAGAGCAGTGAGCTGGCTGGAGCAGCCGAGAAGGACTGAGGGTGCTGCAGCGTGTGGCCTCTAAGCAGCAACCCCCGGTGTGCCAGCAGCCGCAGGGGTCATCCCCACCGGGTCATCTTTGCACAGCTTACAGCTGTTTGCAGTGTAACTTAGGAGCGTGCACAGGCTTCAGGAACTGGGTTGCTGCAGTGATCACAACACCACATTAATTCTCTTTAAATCTAAAAGGCCCTTCTGGTCTTCAGAGAGGACATAGAACAATAAGACAGCAAAATTCCCCCCCCCGTTTTTTTTTTCCTTTTTTTTTTAAACTTGGGAAAAGATGTCACAGAAATTTTCAGACCACTGGAGATAGTTTTTGACTGTCAGCTTTATAATACCAGCCGACTTGCATTGTATACTGCTGCTAAATAAAAATGAAGACAGAACACTAGCTATGTTCTGGGCATGGCATTTTAAAATTAATTTTAGAAAACCTCCAAGTTTGGCTGAACTTAGATCTTGTTTTCATTTATCTTTGCTATGGAGGGACCTGAAAATAATTTTTTTTTAATTATAATTTTAAAGAATTAAGTAAATTCTGTGAAAAAGCAGATGCTATGTAGTTTCACTAAGAATTTTAGTGTGCAGACTTGACCAAAGTGTTACTGCAATTTTCCTGCATGTGCCATACCAGTCTGTTCTGGCAAGTTTGTATTTCTCCCTCCAGCAGGGTTTGGGAGGGAGTAAATCTACCTTAGGGAGGTGAAGTTGAAGGAAGTGCCATTCAAGCCTCCATGCAGCCAACCCAGAATTGTTTGCATGGTGCAAATTGAGTTGCTCTTAACCCTGCAATATTCTGGGACTGTGCAAAAGATTCCTGTCTGTCATGACAATCAAAAATCCAAAACTTGAATAGCAATTTGCAGCTGGACTTTCAAAGTAACCCAGAAAGTTTCAGACGCTATCTGGAAAACTCTTTGAAAGTTTTCCTAACTAAAGCTGAGTTGGGTTTTTTTGGGGGGTGTTTTTTTGGTGGGTGTTTTGTTTTGTTTTCTTCTTTTAAAGGAAAAACAAAAAAAGTTGACATCATTTAAAAGCAAAGCCATTAGGAAGTGGGTCAGCTATTTGGGTAACATCACTTACGTGATGTCCCAAGTGCATTGAAGAGGTATTTCTTCTCATAGACTTTCTGAAAAAGAAATGCAAAAGTCACTGAAGAAGTTAAAGCTTTTTTTTTCATTGCAAGGAAAGAAGAGAAATTAGGAGGGTGATTCACAAAAGAGTCTGAATATAGATTTGTAAGGCTCTAATAAATATAAAGCTGCAGGATTCATTGACCAAGATACAAGGACATGGTTCCCTCTCATTTTATAAGCATGTTATATGTAATGCCAGAATGATTATTAGCTGAAAGTCAATGTTCTTTCCTTGACCAAAGTTTGGATTAATGGATGTTCTGGAATGATCAGTGCTTTGCATTCTGGCACATACTGAGACCAGCAAAATTTGCTAACATTTAAATAAAACTGAGCTTCAGAAATGCAATACTTGGAACAGACGGGTTAGATGGATGTTTGCTACAGCATTTGTTGTTCTGTCCATCTGCTTGAAAATAATCAGCTACATTAAATTTACAGCAGACATCTCTACTCTTATTCCTTGCTGACTTGCTGGCAATGTGGAAATAATTTATAGAAGTATGGGGAGCATCTTTTGTACTAAAATTTTTTGCTCATCTACTACTACCTTAGGGAAAATCATGAAAATGGAAGACATAGAAATAAACTAAGTTAAGTAAATAAAAGACTAGGTATGAATTGCATAAGATACATACGGCTATACTTATACTGCAGACAAGAGTCAGGTTTAAGCCTCATTGTTTTAAGCAGTAAGTGGAAAAAATGACAACACTTGAAATAATGAATTCTCTGTACAGGACTATATTATTTTGCTTCACTAACAAAAACAAACAAGCAACCCCAAAACAAACAAACAAAAACCCAAACAAACAAACCAAAACAAAAAAACCCCAAAACAACAACAAAAACACAAACCCCAAAAACCAAGCCACTGGAAATAGGGGATTATCTTTCTGAAAGATTTTTAAGTGTTTCTTAGTTAGTTTAAAAAAAAACAAACAACCCTTACTTCTCAAATCCATGAAGGGAGTGCAGATGAACTGTCTTTTAAACAGTTTTAAATAACGATATTAATAATATAAATGAGTGACTCTGAGATGAAAAGAGGACAAAAAGCCAAACATTTATTTCCTCTTTCTTTCATCACTTTCCTGGAAGGGATTACATCAGCTTTTCTTGCTTGCACTCACTTCAATACCTCTGCTGGCAGAAGTCAGCCTGACCTTGCAGTGTCTGGGAGGAGGGTGGCCACCGGGGCTCCACGTGTAAGCCAGCTACCCACACTGCCAGCTGATGTGTGACACATCCCAGGGTGCATCCCTGTGCCCCGGGAGCCAGGCAGGGGCACGGTGCTGTTCCATGGGATCAGTCCCTCTGCCCGTGTGGGGCTGGTGGGCACCTGCAGTGGGCACAGCGGGGAGGGGCAGCTCCCTCTGGAGACCTCTCGGTAGAGCTTGGGTAGCCCACTGCAGAAATATCGTTAGTTCTGGAAAATCAGTCAGAAAGAGTCAGGGTGGCAACTGCTGAGGGAGAATGTGGTGCTTTTTTCAGGGAAGGGAGTATCTAAGGAGAGTTAAAAGTGATTGTTAAACGACGTAAAATGGGAAGCAGCTTGATAGTACACAAGGGATTGTTTATTGCAACTTGCTAATTCAAGATGATATTTAAATATCTAGAAGTTTTGAAGGGCTTAAAAAATCATGATGGACAGAGCAGTCAAGCCTGTACAATTGCATGAAAACCCAGTTACACCAACAAGAAGCTGCTCTCAAATGCCAAGCCTGCAAGTAGCCTGATTTGAAATGCTGGTTAGAAGCCACGGGGCTGCTGTTTGCACGCCGACTGTCTGGGCGTCAGTGAGTTTTTTCTTACTCTGTGCTGTGGTAGTAGCTAATAAATGGATTATTTTCTTTGCAATCTTTAAGTTCAGTTATTGGGATGCTGGAGGCGGACGGTTCTTGGCGGAAGTCTGTCAGCCCCAGAATTTGTTTCCCTGTTGGTTTGTCAAAGCTATTTTTTTGACCTTCAAGGTGCAGAACAGGGTTCATCTATTCACTCAAGCTTTTGCCTGAGGAGAGGAGACTGAGGGAAATCAAGCCTGTTCTTGGATCACAGTCTATTTGGCTTGACGTTGTCAGTAAGTGTTATATGTCACTGTAAATGTTTACTTAGCCTGTTGGTGAAGGACTCCTTATAAGATGAAGGATATATAAAAGCAGCATGGATGTGTGTAAAGAGGGAGACAGTTAAATGGCACTAGGACAGAACAAAGAAATGAAAGAAATTAAATGCATTGGGGTGGATTACAGTGAAATACATCTGCACTGAGGTGGACATTGGCAATTATTTTCTATGATTTTTGGAGACTAAAATGCATCTACTAAAATGGAAGACTCTAGGTTTTCATTAAATTGTATTCTACATCTGTATGAAAATATGTATTTTGATTTAAAATATAACACTGAAAGTGCTAGGTAGGAGTGATATTTACAGAAGGTTGATCTGCTCACCCTTGGTATGTAGACTGCTTAAAAGGAGAAGCTGAGCGTGGAAATGAGGGAAGCCCTAGACCCAAGGGGCAGTGGGTGTCTGTTATTCCAGGCTGTTTGTGGTGTGCCCCTGCTGCTTACAGGCAGTGGGGCTTCTGAAGCCTTTGCATGGCAAGGCTGACTCCAGCTTCCCTGCACAGAAATGCTTCCTCTGTGTTACCTGTAGGACTATTGAGAGCCCAAGATTTTTTGGTTAAGAAGCTGTTGTCAATGTTATGTTGGATAAAAAGAGGTCTGCCCCGTGGGTATTTACTTGCATGGATGGATATTCACATTTTTAAAGTTTTAAATAAGTAGCTTTTACAGATGTGGTAGGTGGTCATGTTTATAATTCTCATATTATCTTCAAATTTCAAGCTGTCTGGAATGTCTTCCCTGAAAACCTTGTGCCAGCAAAAGCTGGAGCTTAAATCAAAACCAGAAGTTTTGTCTGGTAAAAGTAGTAATTAATTTTTTTTTAGATGGGAATTTTCTTTTAATTGTAACTTTTGTTCTGTTTCTGCTTGCAAATGAAATAAGAAAAGGCTAGATCAAAATTAACTAAAAATTTCCTGGGGAAAAAATTTAAAAATACTCCCATTTTTGGGCAGGAGAAGGAGTTGCATTTTCTGGTGAACTTTTCCTACAAATATTTTGTAAATCCAAAATGAAGTATTGTGGAGTTAGAGGAAAATAAGTTTTTCCCTGCTTTTGCAAAAGACATTGAAAGAGCAACTTCTTATCCCATGGCCTTTTCCCTGATCCATGCACAGCAAAGGCAGTGCAGAACCAGAGCTGTGCTTGACCCCCAGCAGAAGCACTCAGAACGCCCCAGCGGCACAAAGCTGTGCTGAGCCCGAGGGGCGATGCCGAGCGCTGCCCTCCCAGCTGCCTGCACACCCCTCTTGTGCTGCCCTGGAAAAGCCTTTCTGCACTCACTGTGGCACGAGAGACACCTTGCTCTGGTCCCGTGCCAGCCAAGGCAGTGGCAGCTGGGTGATCACAGCCAGCACGAAGTGATGCAAATGTTCCTTTCCATTTACTGTCCCTCAGTGTAAAAATAGAGCACAGCTGGATCAGCCTACTGGCTAGACCAGCTGAGTGTGGGTGAGAGGAAATGAGAGAGATTTTTGTGAGTTTGGGTTTGAGTTTTTTAAATAATAATTCCTAGAGACTATAGAAGTCAGCTTACGTGTCAAATTTCTGAGAAATTATTTTTATGAATAAATCTGATCAATATAAATTTTGTACCCATCCCCCATCCAACACACTTGGTGCAAAACCTCATCTCTGAACATGCCTTCATATGTTCTGAAAGTGCAGATCTGAGCATACTGGTTATTGCTAACATATAATGTTACTTAAAAAATAATAATTTGCCATGAAATTCTGTAGGCAATGTGTTAGGAAGGGAATTAGAAAATACAGTGAGTAAGAAATAGATTAGCTTGGGCTATTATAACCAACCTAAATTTCTTAAATGGCTGTCCAGTTTATCTCTCCTGCAGCTGCATCAGACCTTGTAATGGGATTAGGCTTTTCCTTAAAATCTTTTTTTTTTTTTTTATAGAGCCATATATTTCTGTCAAGGAATAGTATTCCAGTTATCTCTCCCAAAGAGATGATGCACTTTAATATAAAAGCAAAGAGGGGGCACTTATAAGGACTGAGTCCAAGTGTGAACTCATTTCAGTGGGATGGGAAGTGGTGCACAGCATCTGCCTTGCACAACAGGATGGACTTCATTTTGTTTAGACACAAATGCTGTTAGTGGGATGACTTTGTGGCTTTGTACTGGCCTGGATGAATGCTAGAGAAATCCCATCTCCTCACTAAAGGAGAAGAAAGAATTCACTGTTCAAAAAAAAAAATCCTATGCTTTGTCAGCTCTGACCTGAATAAGGACATGAACTGACCACAAGTGCCCAGTAAACTGCAAGTGTTAAGATGTTCCCAGAAGGATGGAATTCCTGTAGTTCAGCTTTTCAGTGATCTCAGCTGTTAAATGACTGCCACACTCTATTTGTAAATTTTTCCAGTAAATGGAGCGTCCTGATTGTAGAGCATCCTGACACAGCTGGCACCCAGAATCAGGGGATCAGTTTCTAATAAACAACTGCTAACACTGGTAATGAAAAAGCAGAAAGAGGGATAGGCTCTGTGAGTAAGCAACAGTTGCTGATGCTGTTGAGGGTATCTCCAGAGAGACCTGCTCTATCTAGCGTATGGAGTATAGCTGGGATACAGTCAGCTTGGTCTAGTAAGTTATTCATTTCTTTGAGAAAGTCAACTCAATGCACCTGTAATAGCTGTCCATACCATGGTGGGCATCCTGGATGCATGGAAAGCACACAACACTCTGTAGACAGCATTCTCCTTTAGTGGATGCAGAGGCCTTTCCTGTGCTTCCAAAGGGATCTGCCAGAGTCACATACAGAGCACTGAGAACAGTGCTGTCACTGCTCTTAGTGATTTATTTTGCTCCTGATTTAAGCAGGATTATGAATTGAGGTTAAATTGTACATCTCTTTAATCCCTATTGTGGGTAGTTTCAGGACAGATATGTATGTGTCAGGAATTCTTAGCAGAGTCTGTGTTTAACATGGATGAGAGCAGAGAGGGCTGCCCTGCACAACCTGCTCCAAAGACAAATTGAGAAGTGTTGAGTGGGCTTGCTCCCTGGCATGACCTGGGTAATCCTCTGTAGGTGTGGCACAGTTTTTCCTGCCAGCCCAGCATGTCTTTGGGAGGCTGTCCTAAAGCAAAAGCCATTTTGCCGCGTTGCACCATTTTTCAGTGTTTCTGCCTAAAATTTAAGCAGGATTTGAAGCAAATGCCTATTAATAAGAAAAAAGGGTTTTAATCCATCTCTTACAATTCTTTAAATACATGTTAATAAGTAATATATGGAATACGTATGTGTATATATGCATCCACACACTCCAATGTGTGTATTTGTCCCTGCTGTTATGGCCACTCCAGTCCCAGGTGTAACATCTGCCGAGGGTCACAGCCTGGCTGTGGCAGCTGGGGTGACTCTGAGTGACTGTGGCTGGCACAAGTCAGAGGGGAAGTAGGGCAGGTGTTTTTATGGGGCAGGGTAGCATGAGGTCACGCTGGGCGATAACAAAAGAGGTTACTCTTACTCCTCTGTGTTTTGTGTCGAAACTAGGCATGGAATGTGCTTTGAAAGTTCTTTTGTGTTTGTTGAACACAGCAATGTGCAGGGCCTTATGCATTAAGCATGACAATCTGGTTTTCAAATAGATGCTGTCCTGAATTTATAAGTCCAAATCATCCTTGCTTCCCAAGCATATGTGAAGGAAACACTGCTGTGGAGTAAGGTAGAGCCCCTGCTTTATGGTTTATCTTTGGTTTTTTCTTTCTTTTTTTCTTATTATGTGGCTAATTCCTGTGTAAAATACTTGTATTGAGTAAACATGATTCTGAGTACGCCCCAGGTCAACTAGACTCTGCTAAGACATCAAACTGCAACTTCCATGAACAACACTTGCATTGGATTGGGCTGTTTCCAGTAGAAAAAGGACTGATAATGTAGGTTTCCAGTCTCCTGGGAGTTCATTTTATGACCTGTCTTTCTGCAAGCTAAGAGGTGTTTGTCTTGTGTCCATGTGATTATAAATGAAAAAGCATACTCTGTGCTCTGCTCCAGCCGTATAAACAGAAACACAGACACAAGTCTTTATTGAGCTACAGTGAGCTGTTCAGCACAAAATTGAACTCCAGCCAACTCCACCTCTCAACACTGTATTAAAAACAGCTCAGATCCGGTTTTAAATTTCCCTATTAGTCTTGTGTTGGGATTACACAGGGTAAAAGCAAATGGAAGGGGAAAAAAAATCACCTGGAGGTTCAGACTTTCAGCTAACCAATAAAAAAGAGGGAGGTACTTAGGCAGGGAAAAGACATCCACAGGAGTCTCCTGCCAGAAAAAGGTTAAAAATTGGGGGTAAGAGAATTTGAGTGCTCCGTGTGAATTGGAAACAAATAAAGTTCTGGGGATGGCAGGACAGTGAAAATATGATAGTGAAAACTGAAATCCTTCAGGAGCTGTCTCTAAAGAGCTGCTGTTGCTGCAGAAGAGATGCAGGGGCTGTGAAGAAAAGTGGAATTAGTCACATGCATTGCTTGAGCTGTTTGGCCCACTTGCTGCCAAACCTGTCCATCCTCTTGTGAAGGAGGCAAGCGCTCCAGGAGGGCAGAGATTTTTGCTGTGACAACCTCAGTCAATAAACTGTTCAGCAGACAGGACTCATGGACATGGCTGACTCCCCCATCAGGCTCTCTCCAAGTATTTGATAAATTACTATGTGTTCTGGGAAGTTCTGGTGGCCTGGACCACAAAGCACGTCACCTTGTTTGAGTTGGTATGTAAAAAAGATAACCCAGGTTGGATGAAACAGGACCCTTGACCCAAACTTTGATCTAGAATGGTTTTGCTAGTAGGAACAAGGTAAGAGGAAGGATGGAAACAACATTTTTAAGGCCTTTTCTTTTTGGGTTTTTTTGGGGGGGTTGGTTTTTTTGGGGTTTTTTTTGTTTGTTTGTTTTGGTTTGGTTTTTTGTTTTGTTTTTTCAATTTCCAGTAAATAGAAAGATAAAAGTACTAGTCACAAAGAGTGGTGACTGTTCTCATTTTTTTAGGCCAGAGGAAAGGGAAGCCATTAGTAGAAATGCAAGAAAACTCATTCTTGGGAGAGATGCGACATGAATTTTAGGCTAAAGCGCAAGATTTTAAAAAACAGGCAGCTAAATTTTTGCATTCTAATTACTGTCCTTAGTGTCAAAATGAGTAACACCAGGTACTCCCCCAGTGATCAGTAGTTTTTACAATTAAACTATTAGAATAATGGAGTTTGAGTCTAGCATAAGGTTGTCCATACAAAATCAACAAAGAAAGCCTGTTCTAGAAACTCAGTTAAATGTCTGGCTTCTTGAGGGCAATTATCCTAAACAATTTTCCAAGTTATCTGAAACTACACTGTCACAATTCACAGGAATTCCAACACATTTCAGAAACTCTCAGGTATCATCAAAATGGAGTGAATCTGTTAGTGGATGAGGGGCTCTGTAAACAAAGTTGTCAAAGCCAAGGACTTTCAAAGGTTCTTTTAGGGAAGCAGGACATGCCAGAACTTCAAAAGCTGCTCAGGTTAGATGTTGTACAAAAAAAGAGAGTCATTTTTCTGCATTCGTTTATCTATTTATATTTAGAATATTCTTGGCATCAATAATTAACAAAGGTTAACACAGGATTAACAGAGGATTTCCCCTCTTGCTGATATTCAGAATATTCCACACTGCATTTGAAAATTTGATTTGGTTTGAATATTGTCAGGGCTACAGCACAGCTTTGTTCCTTCAAATATCATTAAAGAGGACTTGTTGGGACTGTAATACCTATTAAACAGTCTAAATCCTCCAATTTCATAAACAAATGCTCTGGCATCCTTTTTCATTTGGGGGTAGAAACTCCTCGTATGCAATTGTTAATTGAAATCACTTTGCTTAGTGACCCCCCAGGCGGCCTTGATGCACTGCATCCCTGACTTCTGATTGTGGGACCAGAAGTCAAAAGCAACAAAGGATAATTATCTTATTTCTAGTCTTTGTTTTAATTTGTAATTTTGAACTTAAGTGCTTCCAAAGTTGCCAGACAACAGCGCTATTGCCTTTTTAATTGCCTGATGTGAGAAATGTTTGCCAAGTGCCGTGGTAACAGAAGAAATACTGCAATTTACTGATTAATAAAAGCCTTCTATAATTTAGCTTTATGTACCATGCTGACTTTCAGTCACCCAAGAAAAATGTCCTTTGACATGGCCTCCCTTGCAGTCCTTGATTATTTGAACACAGCTATTTTTCTGCATTTCAGATTTATTTATGAACAAATAAATGCTTTAACAATAACAAAAAACACAAAAAAACCCTTGCATGAGCAATATGCACAAATTCCATGGATCTTCTGCGTGACTTGAGCTGCCTAATTGTACAGTTAGTTCTAAAAATGGATGACTTCCACAAGGGAACACTAGCCTGCAGCCATGGTTGAAAGTGCATATTTCTGTGAAACATTCAAATGTGAACCTCAGTTTCCAGAGTTAAAATGAAGATTTACATATTTGATAAGATCTGGAATTGCTGTATGTCTTGCAGCAGACCTAGATGTCACATGGGTCACTGGAAAGTACACAGATTGTAGCAGTAAAATGAATATAATTCAGCAGCAAGAGTAACACAATACAGACTGTCATTAGAAATCATCCCCCTTTATTCTGGTTTTAGTTACAAATGAGAAATGTTCAAAATGTTAAGATTTTTCATTTGGACAAGCCTTTGTAAAGGAGTGCTCTTATAAAAATTTCCTTTTTTCTAAAACCAGCAGCAATTGTCTTAAAAAATATATTCTGGTCTGGATGGAAAAGAATGATCCACTTAATATGAAGTTTGCAACCAAGTTGAACAGGAAATTACTGTAATGATCACTTATTGTTACCCATCACTTTTGATTCACAGATACAAACAAATTTTACAAAGACAGAAGTTTTTTATATGGATGGCTTAACCAAAATACAAAATCCATTAATGACCTAATTTTTCAATGTTTTAGGCAGCTGTAACTGCTGGTAAAATAATTTTAATCCTCATTCTAATAGTTGTCCTAACAAACTTTCAGTAATTTACCTGTTCTGTGGGATTGAGAAAAGGAGGTCAGTTACATACAACAGAAGAGCCTGCCTAGGAGGTATGAGAGTTTTTATTTTCTTTTATTTATGTTCAAAGTATTGGGAGCAAAAACTGTTTAAGGCATCCTCATGACATGAGAAGCGATTCTTTGTTGTGGGTTTGGGTAATAAAACAATTTGGAATCTGTTGTTGTTGAGCATATGTTCAACTTTTTTTGCTAGTATTTAAATCTGTATGATTAGAACTTGCTGCTTGGCAGAGGGGTCCAAATTCCTCACTAGCTGGAAAATACATTCCTGAGCATAGATTAGTTGTCCAAGTGCTCTTTCTGGCAGCATGCAGAAGGTCTGGGGACCTGTGGCAAACACCAACATAAACAAAGAGCATGCCTAGAAAAACCTACCTGTGAGCAGAGTGTCAAATGTTTATGACTGGATGATCATGGACCTTCAGACACTCAAACCTCTGTGCCAGAGAATGTTGGAAGTTCTTTCAAAACCTGTAAATTTAAAATATCAATTTCCTGACTTGATAAGCATTCCATCTTCCATGGGAAAGCCACAGTAATCCTCATCTTAATGCTTATGTAGGAACTGATCTTGGAACTAAATATTGTTGGTTGTCCTGATTATGAAATGATTAGTTGAGATATATATGACTATAATAAAATCCCACCTAATACTCATAAATCTGTAATTGATTATGAGTTCAGTCATAAGGGAAAAATATAAATATTGATTATACTTGGGCACTAGTTGGCAAGATTTTACTTTTTTATCCCTGAACCTAAAAACCTCAAATCTAAGAAAGAAAACCTTATACTGATTTAAAAAGAAACATATGGGGTGGGAGGGAAATATTTAAATCCAGAGGAAGGATAATTCAGCAATTGAAACTGAAAAAAACTAGAACTAGTAGAAGGTTTATAAGGAAGGAAAAGAACTAGAAAAAGTCTATGGTTGTCTTGCTTTGAAAGACAGATGTCTGCTAAAGGAAGGCAGGAGCCTCCCTTGCAATGAAAAATGTAACCCTCTTCCCTCTGAATTATTATAATTTTGAAATTAAGGGGCTTTCAGGCAATTATATGAGAAATAGGAATAACAGTTCTTTACTAATATATATAGCAAGGCAATAATACAGAAACACAGGCTTAACCTGACAGTCAGGATATGACCTGGCACCCTGCCGGGCAGGGTGGTGGTACCAGTCCGATTAAGTGGTGGCTGCAGTCCTCTTTGAAGTGGTTCCATTGAAGCTGTGATCCTACAGAAAGAACTGGTCCTCCTCTGAAGGTCCATCAGTGGTTATGTAGCTCTTGTCCTCTGGGAACTCAGTAGGTAAGGGCTGCCTCTGGTGTTCCAAACCCCAGATTGTATCCAGGTGGGAATGCTTGGCTCCTCCCCCTGGGCAGAGGCTTTCACAGTGGGATGATGTAATTTTATGAGTGATGCAGTGAGGCTGGATGGCCCATTAACAGAAGATATCTCCCAAAGGGAGTTACCAGGGATGTGTCACAGAAGAGATAAAGAACATTGCCCCACCTGGTTTCAACAGATGGTGATAAAATACATACTTTTGGTTACATCTTACATTGTAACCTAAGGCAATGGTCATTGGAGTACGGTAATATATTAAAATTAAAGGAACAAACCAATGATATACAATTACTAGATGAACAGGTAATGTCCTTACTCCTGGGACGAGTGGATGTTTTCAATAAATACTTCAATTCTATATCTAGTAAAGCAGTAGATAATAGATTAATGGGATAGGTTGATGAAATATTTTCTGTTCTTGGAGTTATTTGGGAGAATCTTTAAATGTCGCCTGAGTCAACAGTCATCAGAAAGTTCCCCGCAAGTATTTTAGGAGATGTGTCTCCTGAGTATTTTTGACTGCTAATATTTATTTTCAGTAAGTCTTGGAAAACTGAGAAAGTGTCAGAAGCCTAGGGAAATAAATCTTATGTCCCACTGTTTAAAAAGTTAAATGGGATAAATCAAGTAATTATAAGCGTTGCTCACCTAACTTCAGGCATGAAAAAAATAATGGACTGTCCTGTAAAAGCTTAATACAGGTTGAAACAATGGTACTGTAAATAATATTGCTCAACAGAGGATCAGAGAAATAAGTTTTTGTCAGATCAGTTTATTTGCAAGACTCTATTAAAAATAGTGTTAATGGTGCTTTATAAAGCCTTTGACTTAGAATAATGCAAAAGTTTGAGAAATCAAGTTGCCACAGCACATACTGAATGAGGTAAAACAAGGAAGTGACAAAACAGAACTCTAACCAGGGGCTTGTTACAATGTTTTCCTCCAGCATGAGCCACTGAACATCTAAACTTCAGAGTCCCACTTCACACTTCATCCAAATCCATATGAGGTATCATGGTTAAAAATATATCAATACATTCTCAATCTGAACGAAGATTAGGATGTTGCTAAATTTGAAAGGACAAGTTATTCAGTATCAGATGGAAATTAATTAGGATTCTCGTCAATGATGAGTTTCTTTATGTGCCCTCTGGAGGGAGGCTTCCGTGAGCATTTAGAGGATTTTTCAAAGTATAGCAACCAGTGCTAGTACAGCCACAAATTGGCCAGCACGTGCCTCAATCATCCTTCTTACCTCTAGCAGCCTTCACCTGTAAAGAAGCTAATTCTGAACTCTGTAAAGGTCTTGCAAATATCACCACCATCAGGCAATTACTTTCTTTTACTTGGCAGTCCTTAGAACAACTTCGTATGCCCTGCTGCAATATTTTTAAAAAAGATGATTATGCTGGTCAGGAGCTGACACCTGATTTTTCATTTCAGTGACCAAGGCAGAACAGCTTTTAAATCCTACTTAAACTGGATAATTTGTAAGAGAGATTTTGTGCAAAATAAATAAAGCCCTAACTTCCCATGGCAGGCATGGTGAAGATGATCATGCACCCTGTGGAAGGTGGTACTTATATTTTCCTGGATTGATTTATAGAAGGCTGAAACATTTCACAAAGTGTTTAGATCATAGAGATACAATTATGTAAGTATGAATTGAACTACTTCTTTGTCTTCTTGCCCATAAATGATGGAGTACACTTTCGAAGACCACGGATTCTATAACATCTTTCTGTATTAGCTATGAGATCTAAAAGCTCTTGGAGAGAAAATTTGAACTTGAATGCACTATGCTATAAAAAAACAACCACATAAAAATGGCTTCAATGCAAAGTAAGCCTTGGAAAGCTTCACAGATATTTTTGTCCCTTCTGTTCCATCTGGGATGTGCTATTTTAGATTGGGTTTAGTTTAGAGCATTGTTACAGTTTCCTTAGTTATGAAAACATAGGTAGAATATTATAGTTCTATCCTTCAGATACTGCTGGGTTTGTTAGGAGTTGGTTTGTTGGCTATGGAAAGTGTCAAAACTAATTCAAGATGGAGAAATGTACAGTAAAAGACACATTATGTCCTGTTACACAAAGACATTGTAGTCTTTAATCTTAAAAAAAATCCATTATGCCTGAAATAAGAGTTTTCCTCTAACCAGTCCAATCTCGAGGCACTAGCTTTCATCTGAAGAACCATGATTCTAAACTAAAAAAACCCCCACATTTGGATATAGATAACTGACATAATTTTTATGTCATCAAGATGGAGTTTTTCAAATGTAAACAGGCTGCTTTCTTGTCATCTATTTGCCTCAAAATGCCTGTCTTACCTAATAGTTCAGAAATTCCAAGGATGGCAGGACTCATTTTCCAGCTAACTTCAGTTTCTGAGCTAAACTCTGAATTTCTGAACTGAACTCTCTGATCCTTTTTTGAAATATTTAATTTATACTTTCTGTCTATCCATGCATAATGATAGCATTTTGACATGTTTTATATAAAATGCACTTATAACAAACCCTGCATTCCCAGTAATGTTTATGAGCACCACAGATTCTCCACACATGTGGAACAATTGCCTGTGAAACCAATGTCTAGAGGCCACCTAAGTATTCCTGTTCAGGTTTTCCTGCCCTTACTCTGTAGTTCATCTTGAGAATTGTGCTTTGGTGCACGGGGGTTTTTCAGCCTAGAATGAGCTCTATTTTTTTCTCTGGAGGAACAAATATTAGATTAGTGACTGGAACTTGGTGTCTCTGGCTTAGCAACCAGAATAGGTAAACACAGCTTATATTGAAGCTCCAAGTGCCTCATTTCTGACACACTGGAAGTTGAACCCGTGTGGTTGAAGCCTTGATCTCGCAGTAACACTCTGGGTTATGGTGCTAGACTTTGCATGCAGCTCTGAGAGCATCACTGAAGCTGCCGGACAGCTTGTGCTACACTTCTGTAGCTGCCAACCATGTGCTTGTGAGGGCACAGTAAGAAAGGCATTGCCTTCTGGCATGTCCTGACACTGCAGGGTACATGCATTTGCTTAACCTACTGAAGTCAGCCAGAAAATGCCCCTTGCATTTGACTGGACCAAGGTTTCATCTCTTGCACGCTTTTCATTTTTTGGATACAAGATGTGGAAGTACTTATTAGGCATTTTGTCTTGCCTGTAACACATGCCACTGAGGCTGGAGATACATCAAGGCTCTTTTATTATCCACTCTAGGTACGTCTGCAAGCTGTGTGCCTGTCTCTGGTATTGCAGGTAATGGTGTAGCCCACTTACATGTCCCCATTTGAAATTGTAAAATTATGTTGTTCTTTGCTCTGAATTTTTAAGACTCCTCAGGAAGGATTTGGTGTAAAATAGAGGATTAGACAAAAGTAATGTACTTAGTCTCAAAGCAGGAAAATGCAATTTATGCCCCTGCACTAGTTAGCTTATCAAATTGAAGATGCTGAATATATATGACATATGAGGTCTTGTTGCTCTAACACATTTAAAAGATTATGTTGAAATGGAACAAGATACTTATAAAAAATCAGGTTAAATAAGATTTTCAAATGTATGTACATTCAGGGCATATGAGACTAGCTAACAAATAAACCCCACTTATTTAACCACATTTCATCCACAATTAAATTTTTTCTATAAAGTTTGAAACAACTTCCATATTTTACTATATTCTTTTAAGTATTTATGTTCCTGGACAAATTTTGTGCTGTCTAGTACTGCCCATAAAACTATTACAGGCTGCAGGATTTTGTAGGATTGTGCAGTCCAAATTTGGCTTGCTATAAGCCAGACTCATCAGTTTAATACTGATGTACTACAAGTCATTTATGAGTTGTGCTCATGTTGTTCTAAGTGTTTTTCTTAAAGGCAGCAAGTATATTTTTTCCTGCTGGCTTTTATCTCCTCAGAGGTCAGTTATGTACTACAGTGTGATGTGTAAAATAACCTCAAGCATTTCCATGTAAATGCTCTAAACTGCTCTCACTAATAATCGAGTTTAAGATATGGTATGGATTTCCATTATAAAAAAACCTTAAAGCTGAAAATTTACATTTTGCACCAAAGCCTGAACAGTTGTTGTACCTCAAGGAAATTCAGAAGTACGAGTTATCTGAATTTTGTCCTTTTCTATCAGAAGCTTATCACTGTGGTCTGAACTGACGTGCTCAGTTATTCTGATGTCTGCTCTTGCAGTGCCCTGTAGTTAGAGCTGCTCTATTCGATGACAGGAATTAAGTACTTAAATACTGAGTGCTCAGTGCCGAATGTGTCTGCTTTTTGGCTAGCATGTGACAATTTTGCATGTGCAAGATAATTCTTATGCTATGAAGGTTCATAAATGTGCAGTCAGGTTGACTGTACTATCTCATGCTGTATTTTACTGTCAGTTTAGTATCAGTATGTACTGCAGGTTTGTGGGCTTCAGTGTAACTTGTGATCAAAAGAATAGGTTAAGATTAAGCATCATTTGGAAAACAAAGATGTGCAGAATGGATTTGCTGGTTTTGCATCCAGTATTTTTCTGTGAATGAGCTATTGGGGATGCTCTGTAGATACCATCTGCAGGTTCTGCATTTTCTGGAGTTGTGTCCCCTACTATACGGCAAATCTCACATTAAGCTAAAAAGAAAGGAAGCATGCAATAGGAATTCAGATGGGAAAATGTATTTGGTCATGTTTGACCACTGTAAAAAAAATCCAGAGTGTAAGTAACTTTTTGCAGTATTTTTGCAGTGTTTGGGACAGTTTGGAAAAAAGACTAAATTTAGGCAAATGTCTAGTCAGAAATCTATGTTTTAATATGGAATGTTACCCAGGCAAGCTTCAACACCAAAAGTGTTCTACTGACATCACTGGAAAAATCTTGCTAATCTATGTGTTTTATACTCTGAAGAACTGTCTCTGCCAGTGCAGCCCCTTCTGCCAGAAGCCCCAGCTGGACTAATTGTGCAGATACAGCAGAGCTCTGCACAGGTGTAGGAGGGCTGGAGCAAGGATTTCCTGGCTCCCAGAAGCCCAGAGCATAAGATTTCCAGAAATTATGTAGGCCCCAGATTAGGAGATTAGATCAGTGATTGCAATGATTACTTTACTATATAGCTGCGGACAAGGAAGTTTGTAACAGAGAGCTGGTGTTGATATAAATATAGGAAGAATTACATATATTTTTGCTAATCTTTTAATAAAGGAATGTACTTGGACCTAATTTAGACTAGGTGATTGAAGTTATTCTGAAATCAGCCTGCTAAGAAAAACTAGAAACTTTAGAATTCAGGTTGAAATAAACTATTAATTTTGTCAGGAAGCTGTTTGATCTCATAGCTAAAAATAATATTTTGGAAAAAATCTCCCCCTTAGACTGGCTTTCCAATAACGTGTTCATATTAGGCTTCAGTTTACCTCATTGATACTCTAATGGGCAGTCACACAGACATTATTGGAAAAATTGTTGAAGTTCTTGTGAAGCTGTTGAGAGAGAATAAAAGCAACTCACTCTTCCTCTTAATGCTTTCCTCTATAGTTTTTATATTACAACACCATAGCATTAAACACCTCCCAGATGGAGAATGAGAGAACCAAGCTGTGTTTCAGATGACCAAATCACTTAAAGTTCAGCCTATGGGATAAGCATTAACTAACTCCACAGGGAGGAAGCCATTCATTTCTGATTTTAACTTCTGGTACTGTGTCTGTTCTGGGCATGCTCAAAATTCCAAGTAACAAAGATTCAGGTATGCAGAATATGATAATGACAAAACCAGACAAAATGAAAATGAAATTGTAAAATGCTATGTGTGCCCACAATCTTCTTTTCTCACATCCAGGCACTAATAACCTCTTCTCAAGTAAAAGCTTACTTAGACTAAAAAATACTTGGAGTATCTCTTGTAATACTTCATTGGAAGACAGTCTTGAGTATTCTTCTGAAACGCAGAGTGCTTAATAACCTGCCTCGACTGTGAATGCTGTCAAATATTTATGCTTCCTTCCTTCCAATGTTTATTCAGAATGCATTTTTGTATAGCTGAGAAGGTTGTTAGGAGCTGATGACTGGGACTGCAGAATGACAGATATTCTTAAAGGGGAAGAAATGAAAACTTTCCATCCAGAAGATGCAGATGTTGATGTAGCCTGTGATGTGTGGTGTGAATTACTGATGAGTAAAGCAGCATCCATGCAAGATGAAAGACTAAATCAGAGTGAAGAGGATTCCTCAGTAAATGAATCCCTTGAAAGGAAAGCACCACTTAGCAGCCTAGATTTAACCAACTTGAAACACAGACACAGAAAGAATTAAATTATTAAGTAGCTTATGAAGATGTGGCGTGGAATAAGGGGGAACTTTTAAAAGTACAGTGCTAACTTTTTAATGATTTTCTCAACGGATTGAGTACACTTCAGTGACAACTACAGTCAGGTGTCTTTTTTCATGTAAATTGTTCTGATCGGTTCTAACAGACTAAAATAATTTTAATTAGCAAATAGATAAATAGTGTAGATTAATGTAGTTAAAGATGCTCTCCAAAATAATTTTCTTTAGAATTTGTCATTCTCATTTTCTTTAGAGAGGATAAGTCTTTGCTCTCAGCAATTATACTGCATAATTCACAGTACTTCATGTTTTAAAATAGCTGTGCAAACATTACGTAATCTCCCAGCATCCCTGTCAGCCGGATAATGGTGTCTTTCACATTTTATGGATGGTGTGATCAGGGCTTCAACAGTGAATGCTCTCTATACGCTAACCCAAAAGCAAACTGAGCCATGTGTTCTCAGCTATTTCATGTCAGTCAGTCAGACACTGCTTTGCATGCCATCCATTCCCATACAAGTACAGAGGGAAGTCCATGGTATTATTTCTTCTTCAAAGTAAGACCTTCTCTAATCTACTTCCTGCATATACTGCATGGGAATTTCAGACTGGCTCAATGAAATAGAAAAATTCTTTAGAATTACAGAGTAGATCTTGGCAAAACTCTCTCCTAAAAATAAATTTAAAAAATAAAGCTGACCTTTAAGCACACTCAGCAAAACTGTCCTGCTTTGGACTAGACCAAAACAAAACCACCTTCAGATCCATGGGCCTATTGCCTTTCTGTTACCCTTCTTGCATTTTTTTCCAGCAAGAAGAATGAGGGTAGGAGCCTCCATTTTGCATTAGCAGGGTGATCTAAAAGCTGTGCTGCCACCTTCCTAAAGTGCCTCCCCACCTCACGCCAGTGAGGGCATGTTTTGCAGAGGCCTTGCAAACTGACAAAGGCCTGGCAAAAACAAGGGATCTCATGCCAAACGGGAAAGCTGAGCTTTTCAAACAGAAAAAAAATTAGTGAAAATCAGGGGCCTGGCGTTTGGGTACCCGCTGGAAACTATTTCGAGCAATGAAAATCCAAATGCAAATGGAGAAGACAATACCAAGAGATTAAAATACAAGGGATGGCTAGGAGCAAGAATAATGTGGTTTGAACCATTATTGTGGAGAGGTTTCTCTTTATGTTTTCTGTGTGCAACACAGCTCTGTTTCTCTCTGCACTGAGTATCCCAAGTAGTGAGTGATGCAGTAGAGCACCTCATTCTTTTCCTTAAATGTAGCACTAAGTCTATCAAGCTTATATCAAATAAATTCAGACAAAAGTAACAACCCATTTTTTTTACATGTAAGCCCTTAGAAACTTTATTTCATTGTTCAATATGTCACTGTAAAGGCAATCAAGTGTCAGTATTTTTCACTTAAATCATGTCTGATTTTAAGTGCATAGACTATCTAGTATTTTATTTTTGGGAGTCTGAAAACATTAAATATGTTCTTTTGGCTCCACTTATTTAAGTCACAATCATAAAGTAATTTAAGAGTTGGATTTTCAGGCTAGGCTGTATACCAGAAGTAGTGTAGCACATATATTGCACACTTTGCTACATAGTTCCACCTTTGTGCACTTCAGGGGGAAGCCATACCTCTGGTTTGCAGTGCAGAGGTGACTGCTGGAGCTCTTGATCCTGACAGATGGCTTTGCATGTAATGTGGGACTTAGGCAGGCTCCTATGACAGAAGTAATGCCTTCCACATATAAGACAAGAAGTTTTGCATATGTGAATCTGTATCAACTGAGTGTTCCCTTCCTCTTAATAAGTGTAAGGTGTACAATCCAGCATGCAGTTGGAAGTCTAACTGTTGATTCAAAAATCATGACAACTGTTTGTGCCACCTATTCTTTGCTATACAGATGTTGATATAATACTGATGCTTATACTGATAAGTAGTGTCCAAAATGCCTGCTCATTTTCCTAGGAGAAAGTGATTAAACAACTGTTTTAAGGTGGAATATTCTGCTAAACTGGATTTATAAGTTTTAATGTTGGTTTAAAATCCACTGGAAAGTGGCACTGAGCCTAGACAGGGAAAATAATTCTAAAAAAGATTAAAATGTTTTACAAGGTATTATAGAATTGCAGGCACTAGATTGCACTTCCAAAAGGGCCTCTGACCTGGATCACTGGTGATGAATAACCATAAAGGACAAACTGGCAGAAAGTCTCTGTTGTGTAAGGAAGTGAGTAGATGCTGTTGTGGTCTGGATTCTACGGNAAAAAAAAAAAAATTCCCAAACAGATCAATTCTTGATGCAAAAGTGGCCCAGGAAAACAATGATGAAAATTACTAAAAACAGTTAACTTACATTATAGCATTTTGAAATCAGACAGAAAGTTCTTCTCACATAGCAGGAAGAAACCAGACTCTCAAGTAACTGTGACAATGTGTTTTTGGCAGAACAGGTTTTAAGTTAAAATAAAGTAAAATCCCTTCTTAACACTAGTAAAATTTCATGTTATTCACCTTTTCATGTAATGAAATTTAATACAAGTCATTTTATACAAATCATACAATCACTGAAAAAGAATATAATGTGATTCAGATTATAATTTTTCCAGCAGCTGGATATCCACAGGGCTGCAACCCTGTTAGTCCAGCTACAATCCACACCACTGCAGTCATCATAGGAGAAAGCATATGGATTCTTAAAATTCACATCCTTACCTTCCAGTGAAATTACAGCAACACTGGGGCCTTATTATCCAGTATAGCACTGGTCCCACTACAGCTTCTGTGAGTGCACACGCAGTGCATCTCAAGTGGAGTATTAAGATGGGGTATAAGCTAATTTTAAAAATAGCATAGGCACAACAAATAGAAAGTCTCAGGGGTTGTGTAATATGTAAAATCCAGGTACAAGTGTTTTTTTGTTTGCAACTACAAAGTAAACAGCCCCACTGAAAACCCTCACCAAAGCACTTGCGTAATCTTTCTCATGCCCTTAGCTTCCCCTTCTTATTTCAGCACACCCCTCCTCCCACAGCACATTAAATAGCCTTCATGGACTGCGGGGGGAACAGTGGAAACAATAGCTCATCCTACAGTGGTCTGAATTCAAACCTCTCTGAATACTCTGAGGAGCACTAGTGGCACTGGTGACCTCTTGCTCTGCAGTTTCCCACTCCTACTGCCTTGCACAGCTGCAAAGTAGGACAGCAAATTTCAGAGAAGCATCGAGGCCCAGCTCTTGTTTTCACTAACTTAGTTTTGCACCACTGTAGAAAAATAAATACTCCTTCGATATATAGCCCCCTGGAGAATTGGAGAGTGAAGTTTGTGGGAGTGGAGGGTTCAGTATCCAAGAATTTCTGAACTCCAACTGTACATGTGTTTTGGGTGTGTATATTAGTATAAGCAGTGGTAAGAAAGAAAAATTTCTACTAGTATTTCTAGCAAATTAGAAAACTAAGAAGGGATGGATCTTGCCAGTCTCAAAATGGAGGTATCATTGCAGTTTTGTTGCTGCTTATTTTCATAGAATCAAATTGCTTTCTGGCTGTTCTCTTATAGTTTCATTTCATCTGTCATTCTTTAAAGCTGAGATGTTTGATCTGCTGCAGTAGAAAGAACTGACTTTCTCAATGTCCAAAAACAAAAGTCTTTTTTTTTTTCTGTCATGTCACTTATAGAACTCGGTCCTATAAGTGGCTATTTTTTTAACGTGGTTGGGTTTGGGATTTTATTTGATTCCTCATTCTAACACAGATTCCTTTCAAAAGTATTTCCAAATACTTTTGGAATGACCAATAAGGGAATTTATTTTCACATTTGAATGCAATATTTGTTCCTATAGCAGCATTCCTTCTGGGTAAGAAATTGCTGTATTAATTCATTTCTAAATTCATTCATTTCATTACTAAAGTAATTTAATGATGGTTTGATCTTTTATTTTAATCTCTTGCCTTTAGAAGCCTTTAGTGGACAGTTCTACTGCATCTTGTTCTCTGGTCAGACTTTGCTGTTATTATTTCTTAGTCACTAGGTTGATAAGAGAGCTTAATTTCTGTGTGCTCTACAGAAAGCAATTAATGCCAACTTCTAATGAAGCACAAGCTGTGAGCTTTCACAATGTCTGACAACTGACTCACTGTCCACCCCAGCAGAATTCCTTTTCAGCAAGGCTTGGCAGGAAACACCATCCATCTCTGGAGAAGGTTGCCTTCCGTAGCACCTCCAACAGAGGGTGGTATTTGGGGCACTGGGACAAGCAGAGTTTCTTCACTGTCCACTCCCCTCATGGGTCTCATGGATCACCACCAACACATAAAACAATTGCTGTTCAACTCCTTTTCTGAGGGGGGAGGAGTAGGAAGGGGAGCTCTGGGCAGCCTCAGGGTTCCTCCCCTCCCAACTGCAGCACTGCCCCAGCTGTGGCAAAGCCACACTCCTGCTTCCAGCTTACATTTCCTTTGAGACGTGGTAAATGCTCCCTGGCTGAAAAAACTTGTGCCAAAAGGAACTAGAATTAGCCAGGAATCTTTCCTCCTACCAAAAGGAGAGAGGTCTGAAAGATTCCTGTCTGATTCTGCTCCTCCCAAGAAAGTTCATCTAAGATAATTCCTCTAAATTGAATATTTTTACTTTTAAAAAATATCCAAACCGGCTGCATCTTTTCCCCCACTATGGCTATGCATGTTTGATAGTTCAGTTATTCTCTCTGTCTGTTGTTTGAAGGTCTGGGCAGTGCTTCTGCATTGTTGAAAGTGTGTGATGCTTGCAATACAAGCATCCTGAAAGGCCTACAAATACATTACAGCCTCTGTTCTCACTCCCAATTTCTCCCATGACTTCCCTATATGAGCTGTATGCAGGACCATGCCATATGAAACTAAAGTTCTAAAAAAATGTATATGTTATGCCCTGTGAGAGTACTGTGCAGAAAAAGTGGGGGGAACCTAAAACAAAAATAAATTTGAGTTCCCAGAAAGAGGCTATTGTTCTCTTCACCTTTGAAGAAAATTAGTTACGGGAGAAAGGGGAAAAATGTGTTTCTTGCAAAGCTGTCTTCTTATCCCTATAAAACTACAGGCACCTGTGTTCTGTGAACAACAACATCATGAAACAAGCAAATAAGACCAGGGATGGCAGGGATCACATCACTAAGAATTTATGAAAGCTAAACAGAGCAAAAGGAAGGGAGGAGAAGGAGGTGTACATCCTCATAAAACTCCTCCCTCTCCCAGCCCACCCCAGTGAGCACACTGCATGGAAACCTCTTCAGCAGTACTCTGCCTAGGATAGCCTGCCTTACACTCAGGTTGCATGTCCAGAGAAATAAGAGTGTACCAAGTAGGCTGAATTAAAGTCACTGCATTCCCTCTCACATTCAGTGCTTTATTTTTAAGTTCTTTCACTTAACATACAATGGTTATTTTTGTCTGAAGTATGTTGATTTCATGCTTAAATAATTCAGCAAACTCTTTTTGTTGTTGTTGCAAACTGTACTGTTGCCAAAACCTTGTGGAACTCTGCTGTTAGTGCCCATGTGGGAAACCTATAATGCTGCTCTGAATGGTCTGCAATTCATTCTGCTCCATTCATTGGGGTTTCACATTTCTTTTAGCACAGACCCCAATTCTCTACGCTCTTTTACATTCTGTGTTTAGTCTAGTACTATTCCTTGCTCGCTGGCGGTTGTACTGGAAAAAGGTTGTTGATATTATTCTGGCATATATAAGCAGTAAGGATTACACCACAGTCACTTTGTTGCTTTTAACTCATATTTGAGCTTCTTTATGGAATCTTCTACTTTTTTTTCTTATGTGGATACACTAAACTTGGCTGGCTCTCAGGGTACAAAAAGATGTCACAGGCACAGCAGAAGGCACAGTCTCCATTCAGTCGATGTCCTGGTGTTGACTGCACTGCAATGTGCAATCATCCCCCTCGAGCATTGCAGTAGCCCTCTAGGGGGAGGAATCCAAGTAGTTAAAAAAGTAGATGCCTGTTTCTTTCAATTTGTTGATGTCTGGATTTTGAGAGTCCTGGTTTTTACATTTGCAAGTCAGTTAAATGTTAATTATTATCCTGACTAGAACATTATCTCTCTTGATTAGTATTGCAGACATTTATAGTAATGAGCCATTCCTGTGGCTCCAAATGTTAAATTCTGCTCTTACCATGGGTCTGTGTCTGAAACATAGGGTTTAAATGTTCAAAAAAATTTGGCTACCTATATCCATCAACTGAAATAACCATTTCAGTTACTGTTCTGCAAGAAACTTGCTTGGTGCAAATGAAAACTGTTTTCTACTTTGGATTATATCAACAGACTTTTCATGCAAGTGAAATGTATACAATCTTTCCTCTCAAGCTTCAACTCAACATAGGACTCAAGCACATGTGTAATCCAGTTGGAACTATTTTCATGTACACTAACATTCTTTTCTCCTGCAAGAGTGTTATTAAAAAGTCTGTAATGAAAATTAGAATCTTTCACTTTAAAATGTCTTGCTGAATAGGAGTTACAGAAAAAAATAGATCATGGACCTTTAATCTTAAATCATAAAAACAGAAGTATAATTTAGTATTAAACTTCATAAGTCTTGACACTGTTGTAACTACTTTAGCTGACTTTTTGCCCTACTATGGTTTTATTTACATTTGAATTAAATCACTTTGGTTGAGGCACAGATTATTTCTTATCAGAAGATATGCCATTACCTGAATTTTTATTAGCTTGGATAGTAGATATTGGACCTATTTATTGAAAAAGAATTTAAAATATCCTTAGAATTTGGAACCAGGGGACTTCATTGAAGTTCCAAGGAAATGGACTAAAATAGTAACTAGAAACAATAATGAGATATCTGCAAAAATAAAAACAACGTATAAAAGCAGTAAAAAGGAATATTTCATTGAAAAGAAAAAGCACTTTTAAATTTAATGTCATCTGTTTGTTGTGTCAACAGAAAAGTGACTAAAGAAACTGTTTGGTTTAGGTAATTTTTACTTTTTTAGTGTTTTTTTCAAAGTCTCTCAGAAAGGCTAGTAAAGGATCTATGTATTCAAGGGTTTAGAGGTAAATCATTGGCATAGATTAGAGATTGGTAAAGTGGCAGAAAATAAACCAGAAAAATTGGTAAAATTCCAAAATGGCAAAGAATTAACTGAAGAGTGCCCGTAATAAGACCAGTTGTTTAATAGTGTCTGGAAATGAGGGAGAACATTTGCAAATTAGAATTTGCATATGGCACAGAAATTGTTAGGTTAGCCAAGACTAGAGAACACTTGAGGGACCAATACAATTTAGGCACTTGGGCAGCACAATGGCAGATGGGATTAAATGCTGACAAATACATATTGGAAAGGATAATTGGGTTAAAATATGATTACATCAGCTCCCTTAGCTGTTTAACAGTCTCATTTTTAAACACTTCCTTTGAAGTAGTTGGCAAACACCCATTTGTTTCAGTTAGAGAAGACCCAGATCTCAGGTCTGAAATCTAAGTGCAGCTCTATAGCTTGTTTGGGAAAATTATACAGATAACAGACTCTGCTGCTGCATTTGCTTTCAACCAGATGCAGATATTTTGCATATTTTGTTTGCTGTGTGCTACCACAATTCTTCTCCTCTTCAGTCCCTGCAATATTATTATTGGGTCACTTTGCAAGGGCCACACAGCCTTTCCTCATACAAGCAGCCATTGAATTTGGAGTTCTGGCGAGCTGTGGGACACGTTGTGCCGCTGCCATTCTGCCTGGTGCCAGCTGCTGTGAGCAGCCGTGCCCTGCTGCCCACGGTGTGGCCTGAGCCTGGTTTTGCAGGGCTGTGGGTAGCACCTGTCTGGCCAGCACACACCAATTGATGCACCAAAGGGCCAGCTCTGGGCAGCCTCTGTGTGCCAGACACACCATATGCTGGGTGTGTGATTTAAGGTAACCTGTGAGCTCACCCTGCAGGAAGAGAAAGAAAGCAGTGTTGAGCTTATTTCAGTTCTTCCCTCGTTCAGGTGTTAGTGGTTTATTTGTCTTTTTGGGCTGTGGCAGTGATTCTGAATGCTCATGAAACCCAAACAGGCCTGGCTGTGGGCAATCAATTTGTGTTAATGTTTTGGATGCTGTCCCTGGACCACAAGTTTTGTTGTTGTTGCCAGCTTAGACAAATCAGCCAGTTATTAATTCTGATATACTGTGATCTGCAAGGGTGTCCAAATCAGCTAACTACGGCAATATTTGTGCCTCGAAAGCTGGGATGCTGAACTGAAAAAATCTAGGAAACTTCTCCAAAATAGCTATTTCTATAAATGAAAGCAACTTCAGGTACACTGCCATACCCCTGCAGTTCAACTGACTGGGTATTCCCTAGTACAGAGCTTTTTCTGGGCATTACCTAAGGTTTGGAACCTCTTGAAGAAACAGCTGTTCATATGATCATTGTGCATGTGAGACCAAGTGACCCTGCATGGAGGTACAGACAGAGGAATGAGACACTGGAGAGCAGTACTGTGGAAAGGGACCTGGAGGTCCTGCTCAATGGCAAGTTGGATGTGAGTCAGCAGTGCCCTGGCAGCCAGGAGGGCCAACCCTGTCTTGGAGGGCATAAGATCCAGCACTGCCAGCCAAGCAAGGGAGGGGATTGTCCTGCTCTGCTCTGCACTGGGATGGCCTCACCTTGAGGCCTGGAGCTGGAATTCGATGATCCTTGAGGGTCCCTTCTGACTCAGGGTATTCTGTGATCTTAAGAGACTATCTTTTGGATCCTGAAATTATCTATTCACACTGTATAGCTCAGAAAGCATCTTCCTATTCATGGACAAAGTCACAATTTCTTTAGTCCATTTCCTCAATCTATCCCAGGAATTTGTACAATAATCTTGATGCTTTTTCTCCCTCAGTTGTCACAATTCCTTATAATTTTTTTTTTTACTGGGACCATTTTCTTTATCAGGTTTCCTTCTGGCCCAACACTGCAATTCCTCCAGTCCAATTCCTCCAGCTCTTAGACACCCTCTCAAGGAGCTGTGTCTGCCCATGCCCTCTGCAGCTGAGGCAATGAGCACTGGCCCCTTCACCCTGCGCAGTGTCTCCACCACCTGCCCCACAGGGAAGGGCTGGGGTTCCACCCTGGGGAATCCCATTCCCCTATACATGGCTGTAAAGCTGTTCCAACACCTGTTCTTGTCTCCTCAGCCCATCCATATTCCTCCCCTCCACTGCAGGCCCTGAGTCCAGACTGGCCCCCCACAGCAGTCCCCTTTCCCTTCTTCAGGAGCTTGGGAAGGATTAAGGGTGAGCAGCAGGCACATGGGAGGGAGGAAGGGGCCACCCCTGCTCATGTAAGTTGGAAGCAGAGACTGAGAAGCACAGGTGGGGAAGAAGGAAGAGAGGAAGCAGTGGCTGCATCTACTGTGCTTCATGGCTCTCTTTTAGCCCATTTCCACCCAGTCCATCCTGATGTCTTGCTCCTTGCCTCTAGGTCCTCCTGAGACTTCACTCCCCTCTCTCCATCCTGCTGTTTGGCTAATCTTGGAGATCCTTCCTGCCCTAGAACTGCTCTGTTCCTCATTTCTTCTTGAATCCAGATGACCCCTTCAAGTCCTCTTCCCCTCTGGCCCCCTAAACTTCTAAACTCCCTCTGCCAGAAAATTGGACTAAGCCTCCATGGCTGAGACATTCTGAGCCTGCTCTGCGCTCCTTGAATCCTTCCCTAATGAGTCTGGTAATATCAAACAGATGTTTGAAGGAACTGGGAACTTTGCCCATTCCTGAGGGAAGCCAAGCCCAGGCTTTTACATGAGTAATGTCCTTGGTGTCCAAAACTCAACTTGTCCCAGGCTCTGGCTATTCACCAGAATCATCTTCCTTTTCTCTAATGACCATTTTAAATCTTGTGACTAACACACTCTTCTGTCAGGTGGAATAGATGACTGGCTTTACGATGTGTTTCCTTTGGCCAGGGGGTATGTGAACAAGCCAGATAATGTCAGGCAGCAGGTGGGCTTTGCTGCCATGGATGCGAAGAGACGGCAGTGCCTGCAGAGCTCTTGCAAGTGCAGCATCAAGTCATGCCCAGCCATGCTTTTTGCTAAGAAACAGATAATTTTGCATGTGTACTATACCTCAATGGGACTTTTGGAAAGTCCCATAGGAAGTCCCAACGTTATGATAATATCACTCTGATTTTGCTTCTATTCAAATTTCATTCTCTGTTGTTACCCAGCTTCCATTTTAAGGATGAAAATGCTACTTAGAGTATTTACATCCACTATGGCTCCCTGTTATCCTAACATTGTTCCAGTTTGTGTTCATCACATTTATTCTTGATTTCTAACTCATTCCATTCAGATTTGCAGTAGGTCTGTCTCAATATGCGTGAATGAGTTCAACTGAATTAACTGACTTGAAGCTTCACCCAGATATTTAGGAGGTTTAAAGGTGCCTAGAGAAGCTTTTTCTCTCCAGTTTTCATGTTTACAGTGTTTCTCCTCTCTGATTCTTGCTCAAATTTGTGACAACATGGACAAGAAAATATGCCTATTTAGCCTAAATTTTAAAATTGTCATGCATATAAAAATATGCAAAATTATTCAAATAATAATTTGGAGACTTCTCATTTCTGTGAGGAGTGAAAGTGGATCAAAGACCTGAGAGAAACACTTAAAAGTTTGGATAACTGAAATAAAGACCAAAATGTCACAAATTAATCCATTTCTGGCCTTCAAAAATTTTGCTGAAAGAAAAAGCATATGCAGCATGACTGCTGTTGGTGGGTACGAAATCTCTACACTTATTTTTTGTTTTACATCTCATTGTACCAAAAGCTAAATAGAACCAAGGTAGAAAGTCTGTTCTTAATAAAACAGGGGTTTTATTTACATAAAACTGAAGTCTTGTGCTATAAATAGTCCTGAGAGTGTCTGCAGCTCTTACCCAAGCTGTTTTCTGCTTTGGTTGCTCTTGCTGCTGGAGTTGCTATATCTGAGCAGTTACTCATTCTTTGCCATTGACATTTAACAAACTGTTTTCTTTGAGGGGCTGCTGTCAATCAAGCTGACACTTTATATAAAAAATAGAAAATGCTGACCTGCCTCTGAAGATTCTTACAATGGAAACAAATTAAAAATACTTCTTTTTGGTTCTATCCCTCTCTTGTTTGTTTTCTGTATTTCACAAAGCCCAGACTGTGACTCTGGAAAACACTCAGCCTGACTTTTTCCCACTTCCACTTCTATTTTCGTTTGTTTTATGTACCCCTGCATAATAGTACTGTTAGTCTTCTTAGCCTTGAGATGGAAGTTTATATTAAAAGAAATGAAATTACTGATTTGAGTTTTAATTTATATTTCATCTTAAGTTTTGTAAAATCCCCTTGCAGGTTGGGGGCCCCAGTCTAAGGGACAGTGGCCCTTTAACAATGGTGGAAGTTTCACAGACTTCCAATTTGGCTCCCTTACAGTTTATTCTCAATATAAATATACCACCTGGGAATGCTTGATTCAATGTTTCCCACATAATTGCTTTCTCATGTCAATGCTCCATTCTTTTCCTGAGTGAAGTAGCCTTTTACTGCACTATTCTGGGGGACAATGATAGCAGCCACCAGTACCTCTGATGCTGAATCAGATTAAAATATTGGTAGCAGCATGAAATGTTCATGGCTTGCAGCAGTTGTCAGTAAGATCAGTAGCTTGGGGAGAAAAAGGGACTCACTGTGTGCAGAAAAGTGAAACAAATATACTCCTGCAGAAAGGCATCGCAAGAATGCCCAATATTATGTTATACATGAATACTTGGGACTTCATGGAATTTAAACTTATGCTAAAAGTGTGTGTTTACATGTATTCTTAAACTGAAGTTTCTTGCAATTTGTTTCAAACAGGAGTTTTTCGAATTCATTCAAGAAATATTGAAGCAGGTTACACAAAATCAGTAGAAAGGTAGAGGTAGAAACTAGTTTTACTCTGCATTTGAAATACCTCTAAAGACTGAATTTCTTTCTTGTTTTTCTATGGCTTATTTTTCTCCCATGTGACTAAAAAGTAGATTTTATCACTGAGGTGGTGTAGCACAAGTGCATGTTCCTGTTCTGTAACCAATAAACAGACTTTTGACACAGAAGAAACCAGTAATATTTCAGTTGGTCATACTGAGATATATAACAAATGAAAAACTAATACTTAACATTTTGTAAAAGGACAGAGGCCAAGCTTAACATTTGGGTTATTTATTTTGAATTAGTAGCTAAATTTGTTCCCTTAAAAACACCCTCCTCTGTCGAGGCCTCTGGTAGCTCATGTCCATACTGAGTGCTCTGCTGCCTCTCATCAAACCTTCTCGTAAATACCAGTGACATTTGTGTTGTGTCTTTTTTCAAAGTATCCATGTATAATTTAGACAGGTGAGCTTTATTATTTGGTTTCTATGTTAGTGCCATGGCCCTAAGCCTGTAAACAGTTTGTGAGGCAATATTGGGCCCTACCTAAATCAATGGAGTGCTTAAGACACCAATTAAACCAGAAAGTACATAGTAAGTAATTGCATAATAGATCACGGACAAGGATTTCTCTCAGAAATTATTTTTTGTAAGTACACAAATCTTGTAGGTCTTTTAGAACATTTTAAAAATTCCTATACAAATCCATATGTATCTTTAGGCACCCAAGAATCATTAAAAATCTTTCAAAAGTACCGTAAAAAACTTTCCACTGACTTTCACATTGGGTAACTTGTTTTCATTAGAATATACACATACTTTAGTGCTTAGATTTTGCATATTTATCTTCCTTTTGATATGTAATAGTTAAATAAATACAGATTTTGCATCTAGGTGGACCATGACTTCGAAAAGGTTCTTAAGATATTTGGATAGCTGTCAAAAATTATGTTGACTTATTAATAACTAACACATGGCTTAAGTATTTCTTTTTAGTCACATTCACATCAGGCTTTTACTCTACCTAATTGTTATTAATCTAAACATTATTCAGCATAATAAAGCTTAATAAATTCTAGCTCATACCCTGTAGTTTTTCCATTTTAATACAACTGTTTGTCATAGAGGAGAAACTTCAAATACACTTTTATAGCTTTCCTTCATAAGAAAGCCCTCCAGTGCTTTTGAATACATTGCAAAATCTTCAATCCAATAAGAAAATAATAAAATGTGCTACACTCCTCCATGTCCACACAAATCACCTTAGCAGTAAGACATTTCTTAATGCCAGTGAAGGGATTCAGTGCAGAATTGGGACAAATTGCTAAACATTGTAATGTGGTGCTAATTCAAGTTCGCCCTGTATTTCCATCCCTCAGAAAAATGTAGATATACATAGTCCTTCTTTTTGTATGGCGTAGGAGTCAGCTTTGGCAAAGAGCGTTGGTGTGTTGTGTCTGGACAGGTGACTTTAAGAACTGCTATGTTTGGAGCATGGGGATGAAGAGTCAAGTAAGGAAGGATTCATCAGTCTGAGAAAGATCAATTGGTGGAGCCTCTGCTGAATTTTTAGATGAACCATCTTTCAATTTGATTCTGCTTTGTAATAAGATTAATATTTGTAATATTTTTGATTTATAAGCCAAAATTTTCTGCAGATGGCATAGTGAACTCTGTCCTCTATATGCATCTTTCTTTTCCCCCTTTCACTCCTCCCCCACCCTATTTAAAATCAATGCTATTTATTCTATTATGCCAAAGAAACAGAAATATAATGACACATTAGGGTCGTAAGTATGCACTGAGCTAGTGATAATTAATCCTTTAAGATCTCAGAAATGTCATTGTCTTGGGTTTAAACAAAATATGATCCATGAAAGTTTAATTCTGGTTACTGAGTTGAGATGTCTGTTTGATTAACTGAACGTTGCCCAGAACTCCAAGCATCTCCCATCCTCCTGTCTGCCTTCAGCAAAACCAAGCCCATCAGGAACCATTGCACACGAGTGTTTTCACATGCTGTGAGCATTTAGGTTCACTCCACAGACACTGCTTCAGGAAGTCCTGTCACCTCTCTTGCAATAAAGGCATTCACTCTCTTTCCTTTCTCAGTAGGAAAGGTCCCTTCCTTCAAAGGTACCATCTTTGGCTAAGGAGTCAATTGTGGTAAAAGTTCAAGTGGCCTGGGAGATTTAAGACAGAAAATACAGGAAATTGATCTAAGAAATCTGCAGATGATGTGCTGTTTGCATTGCAATGTTAAATCTTCTGCTTTTTAAAATGAAAAATTCATATATCTAACAATTTTGTTCAAATCTGAATGAATTGTAAAAGATGAAATTGTGGTGAACATCACTAATAATGTGCTAAATAACCTAAGCAACAAATTTTTGTAGAAGGTTCTTGTGTTAAAAATATTATGACTTATTTTCAAAGCTTTGGTTAGAGACATCAGTGCTTCTTGAATGTTTTCTTGAGGCTAAAGAAGTTAGGGTAACAGAAGGGTATTCTTAGATGCTCCAGCAGGGGCAGAAGTCACTCCACCAGGATGCCCTTTTTAAATCTGTAGGCAGCCTTCTGACTCTTCCATATGTGTATGACAACACAGTGGTAAAAAGTTTCCAATATCTGTGGCTGTTACAATTTATTTTGATTTCTGTATTAGTGTTCATCAACTGGTTTAAGAAACTTCTCTTTATGACAAGGATCTGACCTTCATTCAGAGTTGTGCAGGAAGACTGTGCTCTTGCAGGTTTCCTAACAAAAGGCAGTCAGTCAGTGAGGCAGTCAGCATTCCCCAGATGATGCCCACAGGAGCCCCCTGATACTTTACCATGGCTTTCCACTCTATCTTATTATCCATCTCAACTGTACTGCACTTTAGCATTAGGGTGCCTCAATTCCTGCCCTGATAATGGGTAGTTGTTTTCCTGGCAAGAGTAAACACTAATGAAATGGGCACATATGGGAACAATTGTGCACACCCTGTCACAGCCTCTGTTTGCTGTCATGCCTGATCACACAGTGCTTGGCCAGAGCATGCAGAAGGCAACAGCACTTCACCTGTGATTAATAAGCACTAGAGGCCACAGTGCTATCAGGGCATCCTCGTCTGGGTTTTCACGTGGATCACTCAATGGAAAGGCAGGTGTCCTGCCCCAAGCCAACTGTCTTTATCCTATGGTCAGAGAACTGCGTGTGTCTGTCTCAAGAGAAAAGAGGGAGTAAAGCCTGGCAGCTGAAGTGGGTGCAAACAGGAAAATGAAGGATCTACCCTTTAACTTCAGAGCTCATTTTTTTGTTTGTTTTTTACCTGATCCTGTAGGAAACTGGGCACGGAACTCAGTTTGCAAGCCAGATAATAAAGGATTTTATGTAAACTTACAAGGTTAATTTTCAGAGCACTTTCTAACTCAGAAGTATGGGGAATTCAGTCTCCCACAATGCCGTGAAGGGAGTCTTATCTTTGTTATGTAGGCTTATAAATCAGTCCAACCATAAACAAAGAAATTAAATGTTAAGAATTATCCCTGACCTAGAAACTTGATCCCTCACCTTAAATCCCTTGCTTAGCCCATAGACCACACCTGTTTCTCTTTGCCTTCCAATAAACACAGGTAAAACAAAATATTCACTACAGCTGCACAGCATTTATCACTGCTGATGTTTCCATTACATGGGAGTACACAACTTTTCACTTTACATTTAATTAAATGTTTTTATGGTTTCATTATGAGGTAGTTAATCTGTCAGAAAACAACCTGAAATTGAATATGAAATCTTGGTGATATATTAGCTTTTCTCAAAGAATATTTACATTTTATTTATAGCCTTTAATTTTATAGGTAATAACTGTCTTCTTTAACAGTGAATTCTTTTGGGACAGCGTTGTGTTATCAGATACACTATTAACTTCTTTTCACCTACTGTTTACTGTCTTCATTTCTTCCTCACAATGACAATAAGCAGTTTGTCTGTTTAAGCAGCTAGACTAATTATTTTCAGCTGCACATGTGATTGGTTTAATTCTTCCCAAATGGCCTGAAATTCACCAGAAAAATTGTCTGTGCTATCTCTCCTGTTTGTTTCATTATGCTTCAGAAGTGCTGATTTCAAATCTGGAGAGCAAGTCCTTTTCTTCTCACCAATTGTGTGAAGGCAAGTACTAGTTTTTTTTATCTTGAACTTTAACTAGTGAGAGGCTAAATGAGAGATTTAATCCTCTGGGTTGTGGATCCTTCATTCTCTTTCAGACACAGAATTCACTACTATTCTGCTCTAAAATATTTAACCACATCAACAAGTAACAGGAAATTTTGTTAAGGTGGGCCAAATTTAGTTTTGTACTCACGAATCCAGGAGAAAAGGTTGTGTTATACCTGAGCTGACCTTATTACTTTGTCATTAATATGCTTTGTTATGCCTGAAGAATCGCGGGGGTCTCAGAACTGCTGGTAATCTCCTCTGCCATATGTGTGGTAATATCTGAACACAGCAGGATAAATTAAGAATAGTCCCATCCTTGCTTTATTACTTGTAAATCAGCCCATTAATATTATCTGAATGCAGTTTGTTAGGATTAACATAGACGATATTTGAATTGCCACAGTGATTACTTCTTAAAAACTCTACTAACATGAATTTTGAAACTTAGAAATAAATTAGTACTGAGAGTCAAAAAAACCCTTCAAATGAAGCAAAAGGAAGAATAAAGAGTTAGCCTACCAATGGGAAGAAACAACTTGAAGTCAAAAATACGGAAAATAGCTTTTGCTATAGTATATTTCAGTCCCAAAAGACAGACTAAAGACCAAGTACTGGCTTAGGGCTAGAGTACTTCTCTGTGAGGCAGCAGAGCAAATAAATCACTGCTCAGTTTGAATTAGTATAGAAAATTAATATTATGGANTTTTACAGCTTCTTTTTTAGAAAAAAATCCTATGACTGCCATAAGATCATGAGCAAAGATGACCCAGGTTGAGCAATGATTGCACATGGGCACAGAGTCATAAAAAGATGCCTCCCCTGTAGAAGGCAGAACCTTTTTTCTCTTGTAAAGATATGCCAAAGAAGCAATATATGAACAATATGTCTATAATGTGATGAAAACTAAACAGAAAAATCCAGCTGTTACATCATTACAGTGACTGCATAGCATTAACATTTTTATTTGTCAAGGGCCTGCCAAAACTTTTGGTTTTATTGAGCATTGCATATAAAAGTTTCTGAAACTTTTTTTCACTGTGATTGATTTTGTTACATTAATAAAGAGCAGCGCCTTGGCATTGTACAGGTTGATGGCTCTCTTTGCTTTGTAAATTCTGTCCTCGTTCACAGGAACAGGGCAGAGCCTTTGTAGTGATGAGTATGTTGTGATAGGCCAGTGCTGAGGAGGGTGGACAGGAGGTGAACTGCAGGGAGGAGCACTCTGGTGACAGCCACCCTGCCCCGACATCCGGTGCAGTGAGGGCAGTCAGTCCTTCTACCCTGCCCAGCCTTGCTGGCCAAGGGTTTCATGTCCTTCTGCCTGCTTTGACCTGAAAGCCTCTCTGAAGCCTTGGCCAAACATGAGGGGAATCCTAAGGCAGCTGCTGTTATAGAATACCTGTAATTACCCACAGTTACTCAGGCCTGTCTTGAAGCCCTTGTGGACATATGGATACAGTTTGGAAGGTCCCTCTATTAATATAAGCCTTTAATTTAAATGTAGAAGATGTTTGTTAAGCAGTTTGTAACAGTCAGTTGATTTCAATATCTATAACAGTGCCTCAGATTTTTTTATCTATCTGCAGAGATTTTCTTAGAATTCAGATGGATAGAAAAAATGTGAAAGTGAAAAATGGCACAAAAATGGGTGACCTGTTTGCAGGGGGTCCTGCCTTGTAGAAAAGGCCCTGCCCTTCCATAGCAAGTTCAGCAGGCGCCAACAGACAGGAAAGTGTCTTGTTATTAACTCCTGCAGTGCTGTACCCTGAGAACAAAAGCTGTGAGAAACTTTGTTTCAAAACAGAGGAAGACTGCCTTCAGATTTTGTTTTGTTTACTTTTAGTGCTAAAAATAGCAGTCTTCCAGTTGGGAAGCTACCAATGTCATGGTACTTGTAATCAGATCTTAGGTGGACATTTGTTTTATGTTCTTCCTAAAGATGTCAGTTTGTCATAGCAGCATGTTTTATCACACCCTCTCTTGGGGTGACTTTGGGGTATTCATATAGGAATAAATACTCAAATAGCTTGTTATCTTTTGTACCAGTGCATGAAGAATGTAGTTGCTAGTAATCTCTGAAAGTACTAATCCAGCCTGATCCAGTTTAGTTCGTAATATCCAAAAGCAGCACAGAAAATCTAGCAAGACACACTAAAAGAGCTTTGTATTCACATTGATGTAAGGAAAGATTTATTTTAATGTACTCATGGATTCTTAGAACCATGCATTTGCTATCATGTTATCCTATAACATGTCAGAGAAATGATGTTTCCAGAAGAAAGATGGCAGATGGTCAACTAGTGATGATGGTATTTCAGAGATGTAGGATTTTTATGGATAGAATTACAACAGAACAGCATTTACTGCCTATGGCAAAGAGCTTTGTTAGGTATTGACAGCATAGTAAGTTAAATTGAAATTCTTGTGTTTTTCCTGGAAACAGGAACATTATGTTTAAAATCACCTATTAGCAAGACAACTGTTACAAGTAGGCTCTGGGCAGAGGGTTACATAGGTTGTTGTTCAGGACAATAAATTAAAAGCACACCAAAAAGGATGATTCAGCCATAAATGTTAAATAGAAAGTGTTACTCTGTTTCACTTTCACTACAGCGGGACCTGCAGCTGGGTCTGTGGTAGTAAAGGCCAGCGTACTCAGCTGAAGAAAAGGCTCAGGCCATGCTCAGAGCAGGCAAACCCTACCTGAAGGGGAGCTACGAAGACAACAGGGCCAGGCTGTTTGTTGTGGTGGCAAGTGCTATAACAAGGGGCAGCTTGGGAGTTTTTGTTCTATTTTCAGCCCTTTACATAAATCTTCACCAAAAAACAAGAAATACAAGTCAGAGACAACCTCTTTGTACCAAAAAACCAAGAGACAAATTCTTTCAGCTGCTGTAAACCAGCACTTTTCAGTGGTGTTATGAAAATATTACAGCCACACATGCTGGGTTTTAAAGTGGGACCGATATCTCTGTCAAGATAGTGACAATCTGTTGTTTGAGATGGACTGTCTCCTGACAGAGGTATAGACATGGCAGCTTGGAGCAATGCAGAGATAATTTATTTTAAAAAAATTAGACAGGAGGTTGCATAAGGTGTCATTTCTTGCATAGATTTCAGTCTTCTATAAACAAAAAATTAAGATTTTTATAGTACTTCCTATGGTAAGAGAGATTGGGAGTCTGTTCCTTTTATCATTTGGTTGATGATTACAAGAGCATCTTATCTGTCATAGCAATTTTCTGAGACACTCTTGGTGTGTTTTCCCCACTGCAAGTCAAAGTATCTACAAATCTTAAAATAGATATAGGTATTAATCCTGAAGTGCAGGGTGCCTGCAGCTCTCAGAATTGTCACTCCTTATGACAGTTGCCAGACCTGTGTGTGCAATTAATTGTTTTTGCATTGTTGGATGGATCCAAAGAGCTTAGACTTAAAGCCAGGGTTCATAGGCCCACGATTTTATTCTTCATGTGCTGAATTCTATGCTGTGGTGCTCACATTTTATAGTAAGTCCTTGATATATATGGTACATCTTACTCCACATACTGCTGTCATTTATGAGCACAAAATAATCTTAAATATTCTTAAGTGAACAAGCTGAAGTTAATAAAAGAAAGCAAAACACAAGACGACTTCTGAATAATATGAATTTGAGGGATTTTTAGGGAATTTTTTTTCCATCCAGCACCTAGTCCTCTGTTTTCACATGACTTTGCCTCATTGAGACTAATAAGCAGAACGTGTCTTACCGCCCCCTTCAGAATACAATTAAATATATTTTTATGAGTTCATGTATGTGCCAGTCCCCATAGCTCAGAGCAGACCCTTCCCCAGGCCAGGCTGCTCAGTGCTATGTCCCCTCCAGTTCTGCCTGTCTCCAAGAATGGAGATTCTTTAGGCAGTGCCTTCCCCCATTTGACATCTGCCATGGTAAAGATTTTAGTTTCCTAGTACCTAGTGAGGATTCATCTGATGCCAGCTGTGTCCATTGCTGGTTGTTCTGTCATCAAGCACCTGTGAGGAGAGTCTGGTTCCATCTTTTCCGCACCCTCCCCTGGGGAGCTGCAGACAATGGTAGGGTCCTCCCAAAGTCTTCTTTTCTTTGAGCTGAACAAACCCAGTTTTCAGCCTTTCCTGCTTCATCACATTTTCCAGCCCCTCAGTGGTGTCTTTCCACTGGACTCTCACTGGCATGTGAATCTCTCCTTTACTGAACAGACCACCTCTGGATGCCATTCACCAGATACTGTTTCCCAAGTGCCAGGGAGAGGGGAATAATCACTCTCCTTTGCCTTCTGACTAAGCTCTTGTTAATACAGGCCCTATGTGGCCGGCCCCTTCACTGGCAGGGTGCACTGATATGCAGCCATCAGCTCTAACTGATGAGTGCAAAATCTTGAGTGTGGATAACATAGGTTACTTTCTGAGTTGAGCACATGCTGAACAAGGAGGCCTCACTGGAATTTAGAAATAAATACATTTGGAATCCACATGGCAAAATGCTTATTCATTCCCCAAGAAATATAAATTTACAAAGGTTTTCTGGAGAGTATTTCTGAGGGAAAGGACACAAAGGTGGTTCAGGAAACAACCAAAGCTTTGCTGTAGGTTGGAGGTAAGTTATCTTTACCCAAATCCTCTCCATAAGAAAACACAGAGGATCAGTGCCAATGTCCTAACTGAAATCCTGTCTCAAGCATGTTGTGTACTAAAATATTCCTATTTGGTGAAAAGAAAAAAAAAAATCCCAAAACAGTTTTCCTCATCATTGTTTGCTTCCATGGAATAGGCTCATCACTTGCAAAATAAATGGTGCTGCATTCATTTCATGACCAAATGACAAATACAAGGGTAAAGTATCATATCTTTTTTCACTCACTCCACTCTTATCCCAATAGAATTCTGCACTTGGAACTTGGCACACAAATGTCGATTATTCTGCTTGCCCTCTTATGCCACCATTTAAATGACTGCTGTCTTGGTCCAGAAGCTTTTATGCAAGTTGTTCATAAGAACACAAGAAAGGTAATTCAGGTAGCTGTGTGTGGGGGGCCCTAGCCTGACCCCCAGCTGCTACTGCAGGTGAGCACATGTTGGCTGGGAGTTCTGCTCGTATCTGCCAGTCCTGTGCAGGGCCTTGGGTGATCAACAATCCCACGCTGAGTGTATTTGTCTTCAGTTCTCAAAATGCTAATTTACTGAAAGCTTGAACTGGAAGCATTTGCTAACGTGCAGCCATTATAGCATGTCCAGTCTGAAATGCAAGGCAAGAAAAAAAATACAGAAAACTAAAAAGCCACAATTGTGTCAATCATAGTATAAAAATAAGGTCAATAATTTGAGTAAGTGAACTGCCTAAAACAAAGGACTGTAAAGAGAAAAGTAAGCCATTTAAATCTTTTGATATTTGGGTTATTCTCCATAAAAAATCCCAATATAATAAAGGGCTTTATCTTCTATATATGGTATAACACATATCCACGATTTTATGCCTTGTTAAGAAAAATGCTTCTACGATGTTTATATGTCAACTCACAATATATTATATATTTTGTTTTCCCATTAGAAGAGACCCAAAGTCATTAAAAGAAATTTGCATCTCTGTCTCCTGAGTTGACCTAATTCTAGGAGGAATTTTTTTGGGATTATACGCCAAAGTTTTGGGTTCAAGTTCCACCACCAACCTCCGACTGAAACAACTACTGAAAATGCCAAAAACAAACCAAACAAACAAGATAATGATGCACAATTTTGTATTTAGTCTGGATATCTCCAGATGAGGTGAATATAAATATGTTCCTCCCACCTTTTCTTTTGTCTGAGGTTCTTTTAATGAGCAATTTTCTCTCCGCAGTAGAATAGTGAGGATGAAGTTACATGTCCAAGAGGTGTCTATAGCTCTCAAGTAGCAAGTTTGAAGTATTGACAGTTCAAAAGCCTCTTCTGAATACATAATTTTCAGATTTAGATCTTTATTTTGTTTTATTGGACATCTATTTTGTGTAGTGGATATTTGGATAGAATTTGTTGTTGGTTTCATTTAGAAAAAAGAGATTATACTATGTTCCAGCATTTGTAAAAAGAAAGGAATCTGTATTCTCAGTTGCACACTTATTGTTTTGAAAAAGATAGTCTAATGGCTCTAAAAATGGATACATCTCAGATAAAGGGAAGTTCTTTTTATTTCCAGAAAGAGTATGCAAATCAAGGGTTAAATGAGAGTGCTGTTATTTGACATGCAGATACTTCAGTTTTGGAGTCTCTGACAAGGTTGGTAACATCATTTGCTCTGCACTGCCATGTGTTTTCTAGTTCATTGGAACCATTTTAGCAATTAGAGCATGATTTATTCTCTAACAAATGTCTGAAATCCATTGTTAATGTCCCTTAGAGAACTTATTTCTGAATTACCAAAACTGCAAAATTATTTTAGTTATTGGCCCATTTATTACATTGCAAATTTCTGCATTACTCCATCGTGCCTTTATAAAGATTATGCTACCTGTGTTTTTTGGTTAAACTTGTTCATACATATTCTTGGATCACACCAAAACACTCATCTTTGTCAATATTCATTAGTGCTATTCAGCTGAGAAACCTATTCTTCTGGCATCATCTTTCAGTGGAATTTTTTATTTTTTTAAAGGTATGATTAGGAATTCCAGAAAGAAAAAGCTTCTATACAGGAGACAGAACTCCTGAAAAGTTTGGAAAATGCTGTAAGTGCTAGTATACTTGTGTATATATCTATATGAAGATTATAAGGACTGCAGTCCATCTGAGCAATGTGCTTTCACTGGAGCTTCTCAGAAGGGGAAAATTGAAAATTTATAAGACTTTTTACGTTATTCAGCGAGGTTGATATATGGCCTTTCTTTCACCTAGAGACTTGTTGATAATTGCTTTATAAAAGTTGTATCAATCTCTCATATATCCGAAAAAAAAAAAATGGATTGGCAGTTAAGTGCAAAGCAAGCAAAATAGGGCCCATGGATGGTGATTTGGGCTAAGGTGAAAGGGGTGCTTTCTTATTTGGACCTTCTATGAGAAGGCCTGGTGCTTTGTTGAATTAGATGGCTAAAGGAGAATGAACTGAGTGATTCTGTGTTGAGTTTTACAGTTGATAATCTTCAGTGTTAGAGAGAAGGCATTCAGTTTAATATTTATTAAAATGCAAGAGCTGCATTTCACAGCACAAATCTAAAAATAACTGTAAGAACTTGAAGTGTGTGATAGTTTCTTTGTAAATTATAATTAATACATAATGGAGTCCAATTAAATATATGCATACAGTTCAGGCAGAGATTTTTAAATTGCTTTACATAGGTATATAAATACTGCTACAGTGGAGAAATTCAAAGAAGGGTGACTGAAGGACAGTTCTAAAGATACAGTTGGGTTCCTACTCTTTCAAACCTCTCAGTTCTTAAACTAGAAATTAAACACAGGTCTCCTAAAGCTCTTTTCTTATCTTCTACCACAAGAATATATTGTCTCCCTTGAGATATAAAGCCAGAGAGGACATGATTATTACACTGAAGGGTTTGTGAGTTGATATTTATTAGTCTTTCAAAGAAGTCACATAATTATTCAGGAGAGCAATATATAAATAAATTCATTTCATGGCCACAGACCTGACCTCATTTTGAATATTTAATTTAGACTAAAAAGACTTCCCATTACATACCAAGTTTATTCATTTTAGAAAGCAAATGTAATATATGCCCTAAACCATTAAGAACTTATGAGCTCTTTTCCTCCAAGACACATCTGTCCTATAAAAAAATTAACGACTAGTTAGTTTTAACCTAGTCCTTATCCTCTGCAAAGCTGAGTGAAAACATGGGTTTGTAGTATGTCTTAAAGGTATATGGATTGAATGGACTGTTTTTTTTATGTTTTGAATTATTATTTACAACATATAATGCTAATATAACATTTTTCTTTTTAGTGGCTAGAATATCTATTTGAAAAAAAAATAAAATTCAGGCATACTCACCCATCTAACAGTAAAATTTAACAAATTTGCTAAATGCCTGTGCATTTCAGAGCTCAGACCTTGAAAATTTTGAATGCCTTGTATTCCCTTACCACAGTAGGAGGCTGGGGAACCCATCATCTTGTGAGTTGCAAGATTAGATATTGGAATAATCTCCCACCCCCTCAATATTTACATCCTAATATTTCATCATCCTCCCAAGTCCATAGCCTTCTCCAGTATACATGGAGACAGATGGCTTGAAAGATTACAAGCTATGGAGATTTGGTGCTACAGACAGGTCCCCCGGTATTCTAAGAAAATTAACAATTTATTTAAACAGCTCTGTCAGATGCAATCCTCTTTGCCTCATTTTGTCTCCTGCTGGCTCTGTCTCATGTAGGATTGCCTACATGTAGATTCACTGGTTACAGATTCATCATGTAGGAAAGAAAAGAAACTTAGTCATGAGCTATATGACCCGTGGGCACACTGGACAAGCATGTGAGCATAACCTGAATATCAGTCAAAAAGTATCACACTTCTTATTTTCGCACCATCTTTATGTGGAAGAACTCTCTCTTTCATGGAGCTGAAACAGATTCTTGCCTGTTGAGCAGCTCTAAATTAAGTCAAAGGATTATCTGTATCACAGTAGTCCCAAGCAACACCAGATTTCAGATAAGGAGGTCACCAGCCTGGCTCTACACCCTGCAAAACCATTGCTGCTGCCCGCAGATCTGTACCTCGTGGCCAACAGAGCTGCTCAGTGACTGGTGGGCAAAGGGTACCCAGGGGCAGGCACACAGTCAGCAGGTGATGGTTTTGCACAGGAAATCTCACACTTCACTGATTATTGCAGCACTGCGCAGTTCGCTGAGCTGGCCAGTGAAAACAGGTAGACAAATTAAGGATCTGGCTGTTGTGGGAACTGTAGCTCTGAACTGATGAGGGGCCACTTACAGGATGGAGTGATTAACCACATGTCTTGGTGTCACAGATGGGGAACGAGCTCTCCCTTTTCACTTCCTTGTCACAGTCAGGACATGCTGGTCCATCCAGCCAGAAGGCAGCCCCGGAACTGCTGAGCCTGGTTCCCCTTGCAAGGCAAGCTGGGAGAGCAGAGTCTACCCAAGGGCCTCACTTGAGGAAGAGCAGCGAAGTCACCACTCTCCTGTTGCTCTGCATTTCTGAGAAATGCATGCTGGGGTTCTGCAACAAGGATGCAACAGCATGCAAAGTGAGAGGCTGCAGGTCAGGTACAAGACCTGAGAAAAGGGCAGCAGGTGTCCTAGAGTGTGCAGTAAGGTCAGCTCTGTAGAAAAATGGAACCTGGGATGTGTGCTTTTCCAGATTTGCTTTTTGTGGAAGTTCTATTTGGAAATAGTGCAGTTTCTCTTTTCCATGGCAAAATAAGCATAGTTTCAGTAATCCTCATCTGCCACATATTTTAACATAGTTTTTCTGAGTAGGAGTAAACTATCATTATATATGCTACACAGTTTGTCAACAGTGTATTTACTTATCACTGGAAATACTGCATCTAGGACATTAGGACTCAATTTGCCCTTTTCACAAATTAATTACAAGCGATGTAGAACTGTCCTATGATCCTCCCATACCCTGTCCTTTTCCACTCCATGACCCTGGGTTGAAATGTTGTTTGTTAAAATTATCATTCCCTTTGAATTTTCTGCTATTGAACTTCTCACTGTAACCATCACTTTTTTTCATAGTCAACTAGAATTTCCTCCGTGATATTTGAAATATCCCCTATACATACAATTCCTCCCTCTTCAGTGCCATCATTAAATTTCATTAACACACTTCTCTCTTTTCTATGACAACCATTACTGAAAACATGAAACAGCAGCTGTTCCTACAATGGTCCTTAGAGAAAAGCAGCTTCTAGGGAGTCTCCAGACCGGAAGTTCTGTTTTCTGCATAACACAGTGGTGTCTCTCTCCACCGAGTCCCATCCCCATTTGTACTCTCCTCCTCAGCTGAACTAATGATTTCTTATGCGGCACCACGCTCAAATGCCTTAATCAAAAGCACCTATTCTTTTATAATTCTTTTGTCAAGCAAATCAGTTCTGCCAGGTAGTTTAATGGCTTGATCTGCCATAATAGTTCTGTACAAAAGCAATGCAGCTTTTTATCCCACTTCCTACATTTGTCTGTTTCATATGTATGTGTATTTACATGAGACTAGTCCATGCTTTTCCTTCTCTCAAATGCTTGTGATGCCATCTTTATTTTCCTTGTTCTATTTGTGTGTACAGTTGAAAATCCTTTGGCAATCTCCTTAACTCCTTTTGGTATAGGAGCTAAACTTTACTTTTGTCAATTCTCTGTTTACTCCTACATGTCCTAGCCTTCAAGAAGTATCTTTTTCCGGATGATTTGGAGGGTTGTGTGTTTTTTTAATTCTTGCAGATCTTGTTATTTCTGTTATTAGTTCTTCTCCCTTCTAAAGTCTTCTCAGTAACAGCTTTTCATCCTAGGAGGTCTGGAGCCATTTCTTATCAGGTTCTTTTTTCTTCACTGGAGAAACAGGGTTCAAATAATTTTTTCAACTTTTTCAGGAATAAAATTAGGTTTCTAACAAAGATGGTTTAGGGCCTTCTCCAGCATCCATCTTCTCTCCTACTCAGGTTATGAAGACACACACAGTCTTAGGAAAACAACTAAGTCTTTGCTCTCTAATTGGCATTAGAAGGCAAAAGCAGTTTTTCTGCAAGTGTATACACATACATTTTCTCATGTGGTTTTCCACACACAGCTTGAAAAAACTCATTCAAAGGAAAATTAACTTCCGCCAACTCTCTTTTATTTCAATCCATAATATATTGAGAGTTTCTCTATTGTTTTTGCCTGTAGCAGAGAAGTGCCATAATAAGCTTTTTTAGGATGAAGTAAAAGAAAATTGTTGGCAATTCTATTAATCTAAGATCCAAAGGCATAAATTATATTATTGCTATTTCGGTAGTTGCCCCAGTATATGGCTTTACCATGATAAGTAACTTATCATGGTAAATATTTCAGTTCTTAGGTGCCTTATACCATGTGCAGTCCTTTGTACTTTTACAAAGGAAGTTTAACTGGAGATGTCCACAAACTCACAGCGGCCCACCCACTTTTCTCACCAGTCTTTAGGATATCAGCTCCAAGGCTACAGAGTCAGACACAGAGTCTCATTTTAGGCTCACACAATATAAAATCCAAACAGTATAAGTGAATGCATTATTTCAATTAAGTAAATAAAATATTATTTAAAAAAAAAAAGAAAGTAGAAGTCATCCCAGCACAGTAACATCCTAAACTGAACAGCATAAAAGCAAGTAGCAGCTCAGCCCTGGACAAGCAGGTGTGGAGGAAGAGAGACAGCATCGAGCTATTTTTTGAACCTTTTCTGGCAAAGACAAGAGGTTGTGGGAAATCTTTGACTACCATACCAATAAATCTTGCATCAAACATAATTAGGCTTTCTGGACTTAATTTTCACTTAACGGGGATGTCTCCTTTACACGGGAGACCACTAACATGTATAAGTCTTACATTCTCTTAAAGATCTCTTTGAAATAAGCAGCATTGAAAAGTCTTTGTGATATCAAGGAATTCCACCTTTTTCATTTCTCTCCACCACAAAGCCTAGAAAAATCAAACCTTTCTTGACTCTCTATTGACTGCATAAAGATATTCTCAGTCTGACTTATAAGATGTCCTGCTTTCCCTTAGTTTCTCAGTGAGCCCTGGTTGCAATTTGGCAGCTCTCAGTGGTCTCTGCAATATGATTCAGCTGTTCACTGTAACAGCCGCCTTCCCATGTGAAAACATTTCCAAACACAAAAAGACTTGGATATAATTGCTTAAAGAAAAGCACTGAAAAAAAATCCATAAACCAAGACCAAAAAAAGTAAAAAACTAGTTACCATCACAGAATATCTCCCTTTTCTCTCCCCCATTTACGCCTAAGGAGGGGAATACAGGTTAACTTGGCACAACAGCTGATCTCATTGGAGTAAAATCTGTTGAATATACAAGTGCTCGTTTACCTGTTTTCCAAAGGCCATCGCATTGTGAGGAGAGTTCAACAGTTATCAGTGTTCAGGTGAACATTCTTCCAGTGAAAGATCACTAGAATCACAGCTAGAGATGATGTGACATGAGTAGATCTTACATGTTTCCTGCAGAAGTACATTCTGGTTGTAGGAAAATCTCCAGAATAAAACTGATAATTTTTTTTTTATATTATAATAAGAAAATGTCCCACCAAAGGGAACAAAAGAAACCCCTTCCCCAAAAACGTTTTTTGTTCTCTAAACTACCCTTTCCTCAAATCTGTGTGGTGCTTTGGGCTCCAAAACTTTAGGATAAGAACAACAGAGAGAAGACTGAGTTATTCTTCCTCAGAAAAAGGCAAAAAGCATATGGGATAGATATGTCTGTTAACTCAAGCTGTCTGCCTCTTCTGCTTTGGTTTCCTTCTCATATTGATATTAGCAGCTAAATGTGAGTGATTAGCATCATAATCCCTGAAACACCTGCATACAGCTAAAGATTTTCTACCTACAGGATTAGCAGGCCTAGTGCTGAAGTTAATGGAATTGGGTATTAAAATCACAGAGGGAGTTTTGAAAATCACAAGAAGGGTGATCAGCGCTTAACCAAGGCTACTTTTAACTTAGGGAAGAGTTTCTTAGAGGATAGCCAGCAAATTCCTCCTGAAAATTCTGCAGACCAGTCATATATAGGATACCATTCAGTAGTGGCCTACTTGGGACAGTTTACTTTTAATTCTTTGTACAAATGTCACTAATAAACTTTAATTTCTCATGCTTAGTACATTATTCTGAGGGGAAGAATCAAAGCACATCTTCTTTTGTACCCAGTAAGAATGTACAGATTTGAGTTGTTCAATTGCACTGATGTTTTTTCATGAATGTATAGCAAGTGCTTTGATAAGAATGAAATATGAGAAGTGTGGATATTTTGGTTCAATTGTAGGTAGTAAAGAGAATTACTAAAGTGGGAAGCATAATTCCAACAAGGAGATGTGCAATTCCACTGAGGTAGTTAATGACTGCAAAGCTGAGAGAAATTTAATTGGTGTCCTGGGATAGAAGGTCAGATAAGGTCAGATATAAATAGTGTGGAAAAAAAGTTATAATACACACTTGGCATTCAGTGTGTCTGGGACCGATCAGTTGGGAAGCTCAGAACCTGTTCACAGATATTTTGACTTTTCTGAAGTCTAAAATTTGGGGACTTAAATTTAAAATTATAAGTGTCCCAGAAATGCAAATTTAAAGCAGGACTGTTTCCAGCAAGCCTGGGCCTTACCCTATTCCTTAGATAGGTCTTCTACTTCAAAATGAATGTCAACTTCCCCACCAACTTTTGATCCAAGAATTTTGACATCCCTGAGTGACAAATGAGGGGGCAAATGTATGTCAACCAGGAAGTTAGTTTTTTATGGAGAGGTTTAGGGGGATATTGGGCAGAGGTTTCACATTAACACCTGTCCTAAGCCAAGGGTAAGGTTGAAGACAAGACATGTTCAGGTTCCCCCAAGGCTCAGACTGTGACCAGCAGTCACTGACCCACAACATGGAAAGCAAGATGGAAGTAGGAATTACACACTTCAAACTCTTCCTGCAGGCCTTGATAACTGAGTCTCTCCTGTGGGAACACATTGGTAACAACAGTCTTAGTGTATGTGACCACACCTTATGTGAAACTATGGGATGCATGGCTGAAATCTTGCACATGCATAAGAACCTGTGGGCTTGCTGTCCTTTCCCTCTCCTGCCAGGCTGGTCTCCATGTAAGAAGTGGGTGAGGATCATGAAAGATTGCTTGTCACAAGAGGGCAATAGGAATTTACTGAGTCCAGTGACAAATGAACTCAGTTACATGAACTTCTTTATGGAAGTTGTTATGTACATATCCATTGCTACATTTTAGTTCTTTCACTTGTGCTTCTAAACAATAATCTTAAAAAATAAGTGTATTATTGAGAAAAAGATGCTGGAAATCGTGGTAGTTTATGCCGGTATTAGTACGCCAGAGACTTTTTATTGCAGAAAGTGTATAAAAACATTTAAAGAAGTGACAGACTTTGATATTAAGTAATTCATCTTCTTCCCTTGGAGCCACAGAGAACTGACACATTCATTTCAGACATTTTAATAAGAGCATTAGTGAAACTGGTTTCTCAGAAAACCAAGTTGCTGTAATCTCTACTTTTCCATTAAATATACTGTATTTCTTCACTTTACCATCTTCACAGAGAAATACATTGTAGTATAACAATTATATTATGACAGCAAATATGTCTGAACACTGTGGCTTTAGGAGCTGGAACTAAACCTCAAGAATTTAATTACCTACCGATCTATCAGTGTTGCTTTGCACCTGAGCAGTAGCAGTGTGGATCTGTGATGTGTCTTAATAATGATCCCACAATCTCCTGTGAGCACCAGTTTTGCTTCTGGAGCCCCCAGCTGTGCGACAATCCTCACCTCACATCCCACTGGGCTTTGATATATACTTGCATTTTATCCTCTGTTAAGGAGAGAAACCTACAAGAGTTCTAATAAATATCTTGAGAAGTGCGGAGCGGGGTTGTGGGCACTGACAAATTCATGGTCAGAAGGGCACTGTCCCCAACCTGGGGGAACCATGTCTGTGCTGCTCAAGAGACTGTTACCCATTCAAGCAAGAAGTACTATGGCAGTGAGCAGAGCAAAAAAATAAGGGGATGGAGAGCATATTCCAGTGTAATTATAATAATTTATAACTCAGGGTTGTTCTCCTGTTAAAATCTCAAAAGCAGAATATTTTTACTTTCTTATAAATTATTCACAGTCATTTGCTTTGCTTCGTGACAAGTAACTTCTTTTTTTCAGACAGGATTTTCAACCTGAAAGAATGAAAGTGTTGACCCAGTTCTGCCTAACAAACAAAACCTGAAAAGAACTAAAATTAGAAATTGATAAAATAATCTTAGTAGGAACAAGAAATAAAGCTTTTTTTTCCCTTTCCTGTTCCATCTGCATTTAAAATTGGTAAAGCTATTTCACTAAAAAAAAAAGAAAATAGACTTCAAAATGAAACTGCTCAGAGAAGGATGAGGTAACATTTATGGAAATGCTGTATATTATTAAAAAAAAAAAATTAAAAATGCCCTAAAACAGAATTTAGTGCCTTTCCAGTTCTGCAAAATGTTCCTGATGCCTTGCCAGACTCTCATGCCCTATCTGCAGCCTCTTTCCTGCAGACTGAGACCCTTGTCATACATGGCATGGATTTCTGTTATGGGATTGAGGGCAATGTATAGGAATTGAAAGAGTATGTGATATTTAAGGGGTTAAAAATGCATTAGTGGCATCATTCTCCAGACTGGAGTAGTAGATCTAAGACTGGATTTACCCACTCCCAGATTCAGAAAATTCCTGAAAAGGAAAAATTAAAAGGCTTCATGGAAAACCTGTGCCCCTTTTAACCTTCTGGTATATTCAGTGCTAATGCACAGGATGTTATTAATGTATTGATTGCATATTCCATTAAAAGAGTCTCAAATGGTTAATGTAGGTCAAAAAATTACTTACATTTTAAGACACAGAGATCAAGACATTAAAAATTATGAGACTTTCTTAAAATTCCTAAAGCTATAGTTAAAACATTTAATGGGTAACAGTATTTAAAAAAAAACCTTACACTTAAAATTCCCACTAGTATCAAGGATTTAGGTTTTATTATCTGAAGTGCTTCAGAAACTGGAAGTAAATAACACTTAATTAAACAGATTAAATAAGAAAATGTTTGTTTACATTATTCTATAAAGGAAAGAATCCCACAAGTTTTGTAATGTGAACTATGTTTGCTCTTCGAAGGAGTTAACAGAAACTGGGTGCCAAGAAGTTTCTTGTCTACTCATTGGTGACAGTTATGATCACGTTCAAGATAAGAGAGGGGTTGTATATATTTAAATGACTTGCAGTCCTAGTTTGTACATTTTAAATTGGCCAAATGCATCTACATTTCATTTTTCCACAACCACTCTTCACGGTATTTGAAATCTGTATTAGTTCATAACTCAGCTTCTAACATGTTTGGACTACTATGGAAAGTCAACATAAAATGGGGGTTTATCCTCAGCTCTGTGAGATATAAAAATGGAGCATATATATCTCCTTGTGCATATACATTTCCTTTTTGGCTAAGTATTTTGCTGAGTTTGTTCTATTTATAGTAGTTTTCAGGGTTTCAGTAATGTCCAGTTAAAACAGCCAGGAAAATATTTTCTTTTTCTAATTGGGAGCTCTGAACTATTAGAGGTCTTCCTGCTTGCAATTTAAAAGAATACAATGGAAAAACTATGAAGTGACCAGTACTTTGTGTGTACCCTATTTACTTTGGATATCAGATCTCAACTTGGCTGTATTTATGACTGCTTTCTTAGGTGTTTAGAAAAGTAGTTGTTGGACAGCAGGGAACCATTTCACTTGCAGCTGTTTATTTAGTATTTATCATTTTAACAGTTCAGGAAAAAGAACATTTTCCAACTTCATTTTTTACAAGAATTTCCACTCACTACAAGCTATCAACAGCTTCACCAGGTCAGAAATATAAAGCTGGCCTCATTCTCCTTACCTTATAATGTATAATGATGTTTTGGTAGCTGGTAATCTCAGCATGTGCAGTGGAGTCAGTCAAAAGACTCATGTACACAATTAGTAATGTACATAGTGGCTCTGAAAATGATTATAACATCAGGATTCTCAACTGTATTTTGAAAACACAATTTCTGTATAAAGAACCTCAAACTTTCAAAGGAAACAAGCAAGCCAGCTGCATGGCAGGCAGTGATAAGCAAAACTGAAAATCAGGCTGTGCTAATATAGAATTGTAAGCCTTTTATCTGCATTTTAAACCTTAGGAAATTTCCTCTAAAAGAGGAAGGTACAAATTTCTTCTTCATTTAAATGGCTGCTACTTGATATCCTGATGAAGAAGAAATTAAAAGGTTTTGGTTTGGACTTTTGTTTAGCTTGGGTTTTATTTCTTCCAGTTCTTGACTGCTGTGTTCACACTGGCTCAGATGTTGTGCTTTTCCTGTGAGAAATCTGCAAAGGTTTCCTGAATGTAGGAGATTACTACTGCTTAGGGAACAACGTCACAGATGCAGTGAAGATAAGTGGATTTGTGACTTAATGATCCCCTTTCCTCCATATTCTCCTTTCAGCAAATGAAAGAGAAGTTTTCTGGATAAAACTAAAGCGGAAGGAGGAGGAACTGAAATAATTTTCAAAAAACGGATCCAAGCTAGGTCAAAGCGTCCCATCAATGTCACAAAATAATATGTAAATTCCCGAATTATTGCACCCTTGCCAAAAGAATGCAATTTGTTCACCTTCTTCAGTTGTTTTACTTAGATTTACAGTGAATATTTGTATAATTCATGCCCTGTTGATGAGGGAAATGGTTGCCATTGATTGCAGTCATAGGAGATTAGAACTTTTGATCCCTTTTAAAGAAAAGCTAATTACTGCTGTGCCGTAATGCAGTATCTGAACAGATCAGATGCATAAAAATGGCATTTGTCATGATAGGCAGGACTCAGTCAGAGGTGACTATCAGGGTGGCTGAATCTGGTTAGCAGAGTAGCCACCAAAGCTTTGGTATCTTGGCATTAGTTCATATTTGGGTGACTTCTGCATTTACTCCTGCACTTCACTTGTTAGGGCCACAGGTGTCCTTTCAGGGGTCTATGGCTCCAGCGTATCAAAAGACATGGGATTGTTCACAGACTTAACATTAGGCATGGACTTAACTTGCTGATTCAAGCTTATGATCAAAGTTTTCCTCCTGAGAAAAAAAATATTGCTTTCTTCTGTAGCATGTAGTCAGAGAGGCATTTAGTCTCACCTTGACTGATGTGTGCCATCCCTAGCACATAAAGGAAATGCTTACATACCCATAGCTACCTTTATTTTAGAGACATGACTGTGGCACTCTCTGCACTAATTCCCCAGGATATTTATTTATAAAAAAATTACTTCCAGAGCCTTTTAGTGCATTGACCTTGTTTCAGGGTTTAGCTGGGAGGAGGGAGAGCTGGGGTTTTTTCTTAAGCACTGCAGGGGATTTCTGTCAGGTTGCTTTAACACTTCCCTTCAGATTCTTGCCAGGCTTTCAGGCTAAAGAATTTTCAGATGTAGCTAGCCATCATCACATAGGTCTTTGCATAGTCTCTGTTATTTTATGAATCTAAAATCCAATTGTTTTTCAAGAAAAGAGAAAACAACAGTATGCAAATATAAAGCTATCAGATCAGAAGCATAAATGCATGGAAAAAGATAACTTGTAAGGTATCCGACCTGTATGATACAGTGACCACTGCACAGACTAGCTTATTGCATTATATCAATTATCTGTCCAAAGATTTGGGAGGGAGTTGCACCTCTATAGAATAGAAGAAGGAACAAAGTGAGATGTTACACTGTTGAATTTTCTTTCAAAAATTAGAGTTTTCTTAAGTAGCAAGACACCAATTTTAGAAATCATGAAAATATATTTATGCTCTACAGCTGTGACATTCTTAGCCATTTTTACCCTACCCAACCATAACCCCAGTGGGTTAGCACTGCAACTGCTATTAGCCACACCTTTTGCTGTTTCTTCCTGAGTGCTTCCATGTACAAACAGGTAATCCCTGAACCTCATCTCTGTCTGTAAAGAACGTATCTACCGTACAGTAGCATAAAAGGCATAGGGTTTTTTTTAGTGTGGATTACCAAATTTGAGCCACTTTCATTCCCCCAAAATAACTGGTTACATCCAGGTCATGAGGAAGTCCCTCACATATTCTGGGATAACCATGCTAAAGCAGTGATTCTGGATTAATGTTGAAGGAAGCCTACTGATATTGCAACATCCTCTTCTTATGGTCCTTACGGTATAACTGTGTAATTCTGTGCTGTTACTGCCTGATCCTCGAACTCCATCTCTCACCTCTCTGTCATCACTCCTCAATTTCACACAGTGCTGCCACATACAGAGAGTGGATATACAGCCCTGGTCACAGATGGGGCTTAGGCAAAGTGTTCAGCCTCATGGCATTTCTGTGCTAATCCCTGAAGGCCTTTGGATATACCCTTGCAGCAATGCACTTACACAGACTAGTGCCACTGGTAACCCTGCTTGACCAGACAGAAGCTTAGATGTCCAGGGTAAACACCAAGAAGATTTCAGTGGTAGCTAACTAGGTGTAGGCAGGTGAAAATGTACAGCACTGCAAAATCTAATTCCACTGCCTCTTGCTTTTATGAGTGCCTCAAAGAAGGGCTGGGTTATTCTAACTGCAGTGTAAGGTCTAATTAAAAAAAAAAGAGACATTTGGAGAAATCCTCCATTATATTTTTTAGGGAAAAAAAAAGCAATTACATCATTCTTAGCAGAGAATGGAAAGAAAGCAATAAATAACACAGCTGTTCAGTGGTAACTAGAAAAGTACAGTCAGACTCAAAGCTTGCTATGTCTATTCACAGGGAAGGACTTAGGAGAGAAATTATCACCATCCTGCTATGTGCATATTCTGAGGACAATATTGCTAGTAAAGTTCTAGGGTTGTCTCTTAAAATGGATGATTGCTAACCATGTTGACAAGACCCAATTTTATCATTGGATATCTATATGCAATGTGGTGCTATATGCAATTTCAGCCACTCTTTCCATTTCAAAGAGGGCTTTATCTGGATTGCTGTCATACCCCAAACTGCACTTTCGTTAAAAGAATTACTGTTCCTGTCATCAGCTTGGTAAGAACTGCACAAGGAAATAAGCTACCTCTAAAAGAAAAGATGAATTCTATTGCTTACAAAGCTGGTGAAATATTAGTCAAACATATAGCAGATAGGCTGTTTGGAAATGGGAGTTAGTGCCCTTGCTGGAGTTCCAAAATGCTGCCTGGCATCTCTGATGAGGCACTGGCATCCTGTTTGCTGTAAGATCTTATGAAGGCCATTCCACCGCTCTGTACCTCAGTTTCTTCATCAATGAAAATATGACAATTGTTTTCTACTGAAGTTTCCAAATGATAGGCTTAATTGTCAAGTACTGCAAAAAACACTTAGAGATCTCAAATTGAAGCATAGTTCAGAATTGCAAAGTATTATTGCTATTAGAAGTCCATTACAGCTCTGATTTTTGTCCACAACTGGTACTTTGGTACGTGCAGCTAGACAGCTTCTAATGTTATCTTGATTCACAAAGCACTTTTTGTGTGAGGTTTGACTCACAGTGAAATGCCAGTTAGAATTTTTTCCTCAGGAACTCACTGGAGCTTGGCTTACAAAATCTGAAAATTAAATCAACCAAAATAGGTCAAACACAAAACTATATGTCCTTATGTGTCCTCTTGTCCTCTTTTAGCAGTACAGAAGATAGTTGTTTTCTTTTCTGTAAAATTTGGGCTTGTTGTGTTTCTCAGTTGGCTATTGTAACTGTATCACAGTTACATTTTGAATACTTGCTCATGCAAGTTTTCATTCCCTATTAAATATAGTTTAAAATGATATGCTCATCTGTTAGTCATCCAGAAATAATGTACTGGGTATACAAGCAGTTGGTGCTACTGAACGTGACACAAGAGTGTATCATTGTGTTGCAGCTTGTTGGTAGCCATCACTACAGAGATATTTTCAAACCTTAAAAAAGTAGCAAAGCATCTGAAATATAATCAAATATTAATATAAGAGGCAGTTTTGCATTTACCTTCCCCCTGTAGGTAATTCTTTAGGAATTTATTCCTATTCACATAATCCTTTAAGTTGATATGTTTATTTTGTACCTAGTTTACAATTTCTATTCATTCCTGTGTCGAATACATGAAGGTGCTGCTTAAATTAGTACTTACTTCAGTATTATACATTTCTGAAAATGGTTGTTCAGTGCAGTTAAAATGCAGAGAATAAATTTGTTAATATTTGAGGTGAGAAAGGAGGCGAAAAGGGAAACCATCTATACCAGGCAGAGCCTAGCTTTCTTGTTATAACATATTATAATTTATTTAAACTCAATCAATACTTAATCTGGAGTTTAAATTCTGCTAAAGATCTGTGGCATGGCTAAAAGCAGCTGGTGCCAGGGAATAAAATTTTCTTCAGGCTGTGATTCTGATGAATTTATAATGCGCTCTAAGGGTGATGCATTGACCTAAATTCACAAAGCACTGCTATTCCTATTTATTATTATGAAAGGTATCCTACCCGCAGTTTTGTTCTTTCAAATGTTGTGTGGCTATATGGAAAAGATGACAGGCTGCAGTGAGGATGACTGGAGCAGAAGGAACTGCATGCACATCCCTGGCATGTACTGGCTGCCCAGGCTGGCAGCCCTGGGGTTTGGAGGGCACTCCCAGGCAGAAGAGCAAATCTCTGGCAAGGGGTGGGGAGCACAGGACAGCTGGAGCCCCCTTCCACCCTTGCTTCACCAGAGGAAGCACCCAGCATTCTCTCCAAGGCTTTGTCTGTGCAGCCTGTAACCACAGACAGGGTGGTGCCTCACTATAATTCCAGGATTTGATGCAGGAATAATTTCAGCACTGTAAAAACCCAGCAGATGTTTGAAGCCAGCAGTGAGGGCAGACTTCCTGAGAGGTGTGTGTTTGTGGCGATCACTTGGATTTGTTTTGTTGGCAACATGAACGATGTTGTTAAGGCAGGAAGAGGACAGTTTTGTTGAAAATTGCTTCTCCTGTTTTATTTTGTTTTGTTTTGTTTTTCTCCTGTAGCCTTACAGGGGATGTAGAGTTAGATCTAGGGTTTGGTTCTGTGTTCGCAGTTCTTTAGAATCCCTCAGGTCCAACCATCATAGGACAGTACCTATGAGCAACTCACATTGAAGTGGCTGAGAATTGTACACACCCATCTCTTGTAATGATCAGGCCACTTAATTTTTTCCAGTGCATTTGTCAAGCTTTTCCTCTGCATCATCCAAGGGCTTTTCACAGTAAGTGGTGCCTTCCCGGTGACCTGAGTCCTTATCCAAGCATTCTTTGTTACCTTGAGAGTTTGCAGTCATCTTTGTCTGTTTTTGTGAAATACTGTGTGTTCTAGCAGATTCATAAACATGGGAAACTTGTGGTTTTTTAAAAAGCAGAGTGAATAAGGGAAATATAAATAAGGCTGACAATCCTCCCCACTTCTTTCATGATGTGGTATGGGTGCTTCTCATGTAAAAACCATGACAGCACCATTATATTTCTTTATTGATGCTTGACCACTTCTCAATTGTTGCTTTTCCAGGCAGAATGTCCAAGGAGGACTCTCAGCTCTGCATCGTTTATCCCCTGTGCTCTCCTGCCTCCTTTTGGGGCACAATATCAGACATTGTCTTCAGCATGTCTGTTCTCATTGTATTTTGCGCCCACCTCTTCCCATATTGTTGCTGTAGTCAAATTCCTGTTGTGATTTATGCCAGAATAACTGTGGGATAGAATAAATCCACGGACTTTAAAGGCATTAGCCTGCTTTTACTGGAGCACAACCGACAGCTGTACCTAGCACTGCGACCTTATCCCACCCCCATGAGGCAGCATCGAAAGCCATGCTGCTTGGGAAGAGCAGTGCTGTGTGCTTGCTGAGCTTTGCTCCTCGGGGCCAGCCCACAGGATGGGAACAGCATGCAAACACAGCCTCTCAGCTGGAGCAACTGTTTGTTTCAGCTCTAGCCTTTACTTAAAAATGTGAAGCTATTAAACAGAAATACAAAGACTTGGAGTTCAAACTCACAGCTAACTAGCTTGGAGAGCTGGGTTTGTAGATCCAAATGTGCATTGCAGTCTGGCAGCAAGAAAGTCTAGGTTTCCACTTCAGTTTGTTTTCCTCTAATGGTCAAAGGAAGAACTCCAAGATCCAGGTGCAAGGGTGCAGAAATACTTACCTGCTGTAAAGATTATTTACAGAGGTCTCAGACCCTCCCCTCTCCCCAACATAACAGTCTGATTCACATCATAGCTTTGAACTATATCAAGCACAACTCCAGATCATGGGTAATTGTTGGCAAAGTGATATTCAAAAACTGTGTTCTGCCTGGTAGAGTAATAGGTTGGGCACATCTGCAATTACATATCTGGAAGAAATAATTTAAATAGAAAAAGAAAACTGGAACTTCCAACAAAGGACTAAAGTTGTATCCTACTACTTATCATGATGGCTTGACCAACTGAATCTTCCTAAATTGTCTGTAATTATTGTTTATGTAATTTTTTTTCTATAATTTTATTAAAATTTATTATCTATCTTGCTTTCTCAGAGGATAAAAAAACATAACCCTCATGTTTATGCTTTGGTTAATGTCCTTGGCATTTCTATTGCAGCCAGGGGAAAAGTGGACTGAAGCTAGTTCATGTACATGCCTAGAGAAAAGCATATTCCTTGCCCCACAGAATGCCAGCTGATGAGTTGTAACAAATGAATAAGATAAAAGGGGAGTATAGGTTGGGAGAGACAGACTGCCAAAAAACAATTGTGTTCATAGTTTTTAGCTAATCAAGAGGAGTAGTAGTACTTTGCTTACTTGCTTAATCATGATTAGGTGCCAGTTTTTGGTTCTTCTCACAGAAGAGGAAAATTTCAAGCCTATGATTTGAAGTATGCTGGGGGTAGTGACAGTGTTTTCATAAATTCAGAAAGTTTTTACCAGGCAGGCCTACAGACCAATTTCTGTCTGTAGTTCACCAAACTGTACAGTAATGTTTTTTTCTTCCTGCAGTGCCATGAAAAAACTTTTGGCTTCAGTTCATGTGTGAAACCTTTTGCACGACAAAAGTGGTTTCTTGTGGCCAGTAAGACTAAATGTTCTAAGCATTCCAGGAAGCATATAAATGGATTGGTACCCTTCCTAGGTTTATGGAGCCTTATTTCTCTCTTTTTTCTCTCATTCTTTTTTTCTCATTTATGCTCTCTCCATCCATGCAGAGTCCAAGCAGAGTACAGTGTTTGAAAATTCTGACTACCAGTTTCCATTTTCTTGGGTTTTCCTTAGTTATATTTTCTGAAAAGAAGTTGTTTCGGTAAATGCAGCCTAGTAAATTATCTTAAATTACTTCTTACAGTCCAAGCTAGTATTATAACATGAAAATTGTTACTTGGAGTCTCCCACGCCCCCGGCTGCTGCAGACCTATGTCTCCAGGCTGGGGAGAAGCTGAGCACACTTCTTCCCCAGCAGAGTCTGCAGGCCAATCCACAATGTGGAAAGCAGAGTTTACATAAAGGAGATTTCTTATCCTTCCTTCGCAATCCTGCCAGATTCTGTGAAGTTGTAGTGATAGTCAAAACCATCTAAAATGGTGATTTTATACTGATGGGTAGGCAAACGTCTATGTGGAAACCAGATGAGAAACTGTTCAAGCCAAAAACATTACATTTCAGCTCATCTAAGGATACTAGAAAACAGCCATCCCATTTCTTTGATCTATGATATTTGACTCTCAATGTGTGTTAATAAGACATATATGTTGGGCATTGGCATTTTCTTCTGTTGAACAAGGGTAAACATTGTATTTGTCTCTGTAAAAATATACTTCAATAGCTGGGAAAAAAGTGGAGATTCATTATTTTTGCAGTTGCAGAAGACATTTAGCAGCTGTGTTTATACTGGCAGACAATTTGGATATTAGGTGGCAGGACAGAGAACTGCAGATGCACAATATTGTGCAGACATTGTGCACTTACAGTCCATTTCCAGGGAAACATGTTATTTTATATTTCCCTTGGTGTCATTAATCACATTTCATGATGTATCTCACTATTTCAACCCATTCCCCTAGATTCATTCTCTTTTGGCCTGATTGTTTAGTAGTTATTGATCTCCATTTCAAGAAATTCCATCTCAAATACAGATAATTAAGTTCTTTTTGCTTCAGGAAAGATGGCCCTATATTGATTACTGAGACTACCTGTAACAATTAGCATGTCTACCACATCAGAAAGATATTTAGCCTGCTTTTGGTCAGAAAAAGATTCATGCTGTTCCTTGGTATTTAAAAATTAAACTCATTTCCCGAAAACAAAAATATGTTTCTCATCTTGACCTACAAAGGGAAACAGCTGCTCCTTTCTCTGTCCTTGAAGTTCTCTAACCCCTTAACAGGCTTTGTTTTGTTTTTACAGGTGAATCCCTTAAACTGTAGCAATGATGGCATATCTGCTGGGAGAAATACACTGATAGAAACAGTGAGGAATTCCCTGTTAGAGAGTTGAGAGCCTGAGGAGCCTCAATGTATGGGATGTAACCCCAGGCCTGTTTTTGGCATTAGCTCTACCTTTAAATAATGGCATTAAGGATTCCTGAATAAATTTGGTTTGTAAGTGCTGCTGTGGGTGCCCTTTGAGCCACCTCACCCTGGAAGGGTCACCTGGTGTCAATGTGCTTCTCCTGCAGCTCCCTGGCCCATGGGCAACAGTCCTGATGCACTGTCTGGGGACAGACCGTGTTTCTGTTTCCTGTATGGTTGTCTGGGTGTGCTGGAGAGAAGTTAAGAAGGGAACGAGCTTGTGCCAAACTTTTGATCTTCTTTGTCTGAAGAACTGGCTGTGCAGGAGCTCTGGCCTGGGAGGTGGGAACAAAAGACCTGCCAGGCACACTTTGTCCTGGCTGAGTCTGGGTGTCATGCTAGGTAAGATTTTTTCTCTTGGGGAACAGAGAAAAGGAGTTCTACTAACCTCTAAGAGAGAAGCAAACCCAAAGAATCCACTACACAGAGAATTAATGAATTATCCAAGATAGTATGATCAGCAGATTGCTTGATGAAATCACAAGCCCTGCCCAGTGCCTTTTCTCGTAACTGGTTCAGAATGCTAAATATAACCTGGCAGTATTTTTCTTAGGGATAAATGAAAAGCAGACAAGAATGAGGTCTGTTTATGCTATATGGCTTAGCCACACCTAAGGAAATGCAACTTGTTTTCAACATTTTTGTTTTAGAGAATATCTGTGAGGAGGCTCTGTCTACCACAGCGAAAGTAGCAAACCAGTGTGTATAAGCACTGTCCTTGTGTTGCCATGAGTTGTGTGGAAAGACACGGCCCCAGGCACCAGAAGAGAAGATGGGGTGGATTTTAGGCTGTGCTCAGCAACAGACTTTCCTGGAAGGTCATGGAGTTTGGATTTGGGAGGAGAGGACTCTAGTGATCATATTTTTATTTCTAGAAACCAGTAACGTATATTTTATATATCCTCAAAGAGTAAGTGGTTTGCAAAAGTACATTGGGAAGCTGGTGGAAGAATTGGAAAATTAATACAGCACTGGGGAACTTGATACAAGTGCCTTAGTCTAAAATTAATTTATACAAAGAACATAAAATGTCGCTATCATTCATGCTCTTGTAGACCCCACAATTTTGCTCTCTCTAAAATGCTTGCTCTTTTCTGTGATCTTTTTTCCATGTGATCTTTTCCATGTCCCACTCTTTCTCTTTCTTCAACATTCAGGAGCAGTTTTTCTTATATGATGATGGTTATACAATTGATGCTTAACACAACCAATTAGAAGCTGTCTCTGAGCAAACAACATGGGCAGAAGACTGGAACTATGACCGTTTGCCAACCTACTCCCCCACATACATGGTATGAGGTTAGTTGTATACAGTGTAATTTAGTGGTACTAAATAACCTCTAAATATCTAGTCCAAGCATGCATAAAACAAATTAATGAAATATCCACTAAAAGATCTATCAATAGGTACTACAATTTCCACTCCTTTCAAATATGTTGGTCCCATTTTTTCCCCTTAATTCCTATGTTTTCTTCCCATGTGTTCATCTGCAAAGCACCTGCCTTTCTACTGCAAATAACTCAAGAGCCCAAATCAAGACCAGGTCTCTACTGATTCCACTCCCCCAGTAGGAACAGGCTCCTCTAGTTTCTTGCTACACTTTTACACCCCAGCCCTCTACCAAGTGGTCACTGTTGCTGAGCCAACATTGTGACACAGCTGAGCACTACCAAGGAGGCTCAGAGAAGGAAAGAGGTGTGTCTTGCCCTGATTTAGTTGATGTTCCCTATAGCTCTTCCCTAACATATCCTTTTTTGCTCTCTTCATGTGCATGCCCCTGTCCTCCTAGGTACTGCAGTGCTCTCCCTCAACAGGACCTAGGCCTGTCTCCCTTGCTGTTGCCTTTGTTGACTCCAGTCCCCACTCCAGTCCCTGGTTTGCCTTCCCTCGCAGAGCCAGAGCTGCTCCTGATAACAGCATGTCAAAAGAGATGCAGCAGGCTGAACATGTGTTGTACCAGTGCCATGTGAAGTCACTTTCTCAGCTGCCAGTTGTGCAAGTCTCATCTGTTTCAGAGCTGCATTCCTTCTACAGATAGCTCAGGCACCAATACCTCAAAGAAACAGTAAATTAAATCTCTTACAAAAGATTTAACAAGGGCCTAACTGACCAATCACTGAACACCACACCTGGAATCATTTAAATTTTAGCATTACTAGGCGTGTGTTTTATTTTTCCTTTTAAAATAAACCTAGGAAGTGGCCAGGTTAATGCATATGACCTTAGCCTAAAGGATAAACAGCCAAGCCAATAAATATAATGTGCAGGCTCCTGCCTATTCCTGTCTATACAGGCAATCGTCTATAGCACCTGTATCCTCTCTTGTAGAGGTTTTATGACCTACACATTAAAGTGCAGAGAAACAGAAATGCTGGTCATGTACAATGTATTCAAGTTAATTTTCCCCTACGAACTGAAGTATTTAGTTGCTGATTGTCAGTTCATGACAGTTCTTTTTAAATGTGGAATTGAAATATTGCATTTGTTTAGCTATTTAAAATGTAATTAACATAAAGCTTAGTCTGAATACAAGGGACTTTCGGTGCTTCAAGTACTGAGGAGAAGGAGGGAAGGTGCAAGGAAAGCTGTTTCAGTATCCCTGTCCGAATCAGCTACTCGCATTCTCTGGTCGCCAAAAGTCTCCAAGAGGATGCTGTAGCACTGGTGCTAAGAGGAATTAAGGTTCATGAAACAGGCTGGTACTTTTTATATTGCAGTGACTATGAACCTGGCCAGCCTACAGGGATCTTCTGAACAGAGCAAATAATCAGAGCAAGTGTCTAGTCTGGCCCCACAGCTATTGATTTCTCTTTACTGTCATTTAGTCAGATAAAAAAGAACATCAAATTCCAGCTATTAGCCACTTCAAGGTCTATGTAAGCAGCAGAAGAATTAGAAACATTTGCATTTCCTTCCCTGTTTCAAGCAAATACACCCTATCAAGAGAGGGCAAGGAAAAGACAAGGGTATAGCTCTTGTCTATTTTACTTGAAGTGATCAGACCTGGGATGATGAGAAGGAAATCCAAACCCCATTCCTACCCCCATACCCTCCAAGACACAAATATTTTCTTTTTGCATGATTCTCTTAGAACTACATAGCTCCCAGTGGACTCTGTGCTATGGCTTGGTATGCCTAAAAGGCACGCAAGAAAAAATGTGGATTTTGCACTTAACAAAAATAAAAGTGCATCTTCTGACAGGCACTATTCTAGCGGTGAGATGTGAAACAAATTCTACGTGTTCATTACTTTGTAATAGAGTGCAAATATGCTCTTTGATATTTTTCACCCAGAGTTCAAAAAATGACAGTGGTGCTATATTGTTGAATTGCAGTGCTTATCACTCAGATCTGTTATTGTTACAGCCATGAGCATCTCCTGTATGTATACTGATGTATATTTAACCCCATTAAAGCAAGATGGCAGAACCAGTCCCTCTTTATATCCAGAAGAAATTGCCAGGTGTGGTATTTGTTCTAATTGGCTTCTGGAGATGTTCCTCAATAATCTCCAATTGCAGGTTACATACAATATCTATATTATTTCGATTAAACATAAAGAAACTGATAGGAAATGTCATTTTGTAGTTTACAGGAATTCTGCTGAGTTTAATAGAAGATGATTGAATCTGATAAAAACAGAATTTTGAACACTCCAGTGATCCAAAAGTAAGGAAAACAGGGAGCTGCACAGCATGGTCTTTTAACAAAGTACATTTTCCCTTGCTCTTGTATGAATCACCTCTGACACGGCCATGGCAGGAGAGAGGCAGGAGGAGGAGGCAGAGTTGGGCAATGGAAAGGGAGCTATGGTTAAGGCAGTGGCTTTGGAGACCATCTGACTGGATTTCCTTTCTGTCCCTGCCTAAGAAAGTCATTTAGGAGATGCCTGTGGCACAGTGCCATTCTGCATTTAGTTTGGTTACTAAAAGCAGCTGCTTTTGCTGCACTCACTAGGAGCAGAAGTGGACAGTTTCTCCTACTGGCTCTGCATTCTCTGTCTGTGAAATGGGAGGAATAACGTTTCCTTCCCCTCACCCTGCTCCATGCATGGCATCCCATGTCTCAGCATGTTGATACGAACAGGAGGCCAAGCTCGCGGGTCTCGGTCTTCTTTGGCCCCTCTTGGCAGCAATTGCTTTTGCTCCAGAAACAACTGGTATTGGAATCACCAGGACTTAGTTCCCAGAGGCAGTGGATTTTTGTTTTGCTGCTGGAAGCTGACTTCTGCTCTCCTATGGAGTCAGTGTGTAGCTGATCTACCAATTAATTTCATGCCTGATTGCAATGTTTCTTGTAACTTTTACAATCCCTTTAATCACCGTGACCAGATCCTTGTTTATGCTGTAACCCTGTAAGAGGAAACAGCATCCAGACACAGCTTTCTTGCTATCTAGTCATAAGGGATAGAGACAAAGACTTGTCTTGAATAATATATAAAATCCAGTTTAATATTAACTCTGTTGTAATATTCAATTCCAGAAGCACATATGGAAGCAAATATTAATCCATTAGATTCTTTGTAATTATTTGAACTATTTTTATTAAACATATTAAAACTATAAAGTATTAAGCTTTAAATTTGCAACAGCTATTCTTAAAAATAAATAATTTATTGCTAAATGTTACTGTATTATTACAGTTACAGTCATGCATTCAAAACTGAATTATTTTCACCTACTGCCCCAACAAATTTCTTTAGCAGTATGTAGGAAACTAGGTGGAAGAGTTAAATACTTTTGTATCAATTAGATCAGCTACCCCAATTAGAAGTATCGAATCAAGTGAGGAAAAAGGTCTTTCCAGATTTTAGTTATCTTTTTCACCTAGTCTTGAACTGATGCAACATCTGAATGTGGTTGCTCTGAAAACTGGGGAAACTTTAAAACAAGGACATGTCTAAACATGCCCAATGTAAATATTGTCAATGGAATGCAAATGCTAGTAAAAAAAATAGTAGTTGGGCTTTTTTTCCCTTGTCTTTCTGGTTTTGAACATGTAGTGAGAGGAAAAATGTCTTCAGATGTAGGAAAACCTGTGCAAGAAAAAAAAATACCACATTTTCCCTTTAACATTTTGGAAGATAAATTTACAATTATGGTTTCAGTTAAAGCTGTAAGAAAGGACTTTTCATCTTTTCAAGCTGTTAAGTCCTGTCCTCAGTATTGGTGCTTATGACTTTTTTATTTCTCTAAGTACTAAATGGGGTTTGCAGAAAGGAAACTACGACAGATAGGAACGAGCAAGAAGGAACATGACTCTAGGATTTACTGTTCAGAGCACTCACCTCCACAGAGGAAAGAAAGGAGGAGAAAAATTTTGTATACTGGTCTCTCAGAGAATATCTGTGCCTTCTACCACAAGTATCACTAGATTAAAACCAGGGGTTAACTACATAGTATGATTATTTGGTTCTTATTTTGTTTTGATGCAGTGGGTTTATTTCATTTTTTGCTGCATCACGATGACATTCATGTGACAGTACTCAGGCTGCAAATTATTTAGTTGTTTTACAGTGCCTTTACGAACTGCTTTGCACATGCTTCAGCCATGCTCCTTTCCTACTCTATATAGACTTGGATGAGATGCTGCTTCTGTTCAATGTTAGTGTTCAGTCAGAGTCATTTGTCTTTGGGTTTTGGGGTTGGCTTTTTTTTTTACTTTCTTTCTTTCTTGTTTGTTCCAGAAACAAAACCATTAGCATTTCACACTAGCCCTTTGGTAGACCATCTGCTTCTGTGAGAACCGTGCTGGAGTCCTGGATCTGCTTAGGATGAGGGATAGGTAGAGGAAATATTAGAGAGTGTTGCAGGGTCGAGAGCCTGAAATGCTGTGCTCCAAGGAGGAAGAAAGGGCAGGGCTGTGTGAAGACATGCACAGGGTATTGCCTCATTAAAACTAACAATATGAAAATGTCTTACAGAAAGCTTGAGCGACCCATCCATGTCTTCATCAGCTGGGCAGAGTCTCGCCCCGGGGTGCCAGCACGCTTCTGCATCCTTGCAGATGCAGCTGGCTTTGCGTGGGGAGCCGCGTGGCTGAGCTACCACTGCCTGGCCCGTTACAGTCTGACAGCAAGAGATCCAGGGTGACAGATCTCAACTTGCCTTTCCCTGCTATCCATCCTCAGCCATTAACTGTTCATGCAAACTCCCAATTAGGCTATGGATGATAAGATTATTAATTGGCAAATTCACATTCCTTAGCGTCTGACAATATTGACGTTTACCCTTTCTGTTTTTAGGTCTTCAGTCTTTTATGCCATTTATTATTTCTTCCATGTTGATACACAGGAATAAATAAGAATGACTGGACTTTCTAGTTTGAATTTTGGCCCATTCTTTTTGATTTAGAAGCTTTCTTTCAGTACATTAAAACCTTTAGTTTGGAAAACATTTAGTTTAGTTTTCCATTTTGTGGTATTTCCCCATTAAGATATTGCTCAGATGAAGCAACATGGTTTAATAACTTCTCTAGCAGGATCAAACAGGCAAGCCCCAGCTTTACTGATGATGATTAAGGGTGGGAGTCATGCTGTGAAAGAGTGACTAAGTGCTGTTATTGAGATCTGACAATTTTCCTGGAAGATGGATCTGATAACTCTATAACAAGCATATTTTGGTGAAATGACCCAATTTTAGAAGATTAGTATATTTTCCTAAATTCAGTAAGCCTTTATAAAAATCTCACGTCTACAAATCTGTAGGAGTTCTCTGAAAGGAATTCTAAAAAGGGAAACTAATACCTACCTGGCAGTCTCAGGGAACTGTGGTACAGAGGGGCATCCTATAGGAGCACTGTCATTTTATGTCCTGGATCTGTGAAGGCATGCAAGATTAGTTGAGGCTGAAGGCCATAGGAAATCACAGTGAAAAACAAGGATCCTGGGAGTTCAGCATTTGACAACATTCTTCTTAGAAAAGTGAATGCCTAACAAAGCCTCAAGTTGGTCTTACTCTTGTAAGTAATTAAAGTGGCCATTACAAGTAATGGTTTTTTATGAGCTGGGAGAAATATCTCACTTGAACAAATTAATTACACAACCCTTTGCAATTCTTATGTTGATAGAGATTAACAGTTAGGCATAACAAGGATACAGGTTATAACAGGAATATAAATGAGAGTCACAATACAACTGAATAGTGGATAGCCATAGGCCTTATGAATGTGGAAGCAAACAGAAATATTTTTAATAGCTATGAGGTATCTTACATAGTTTTAAATGTTTGTATTTTCAGGCATAAAAATGCTTTGCCTGAAACAAGTAATTTGGAATTCCCTCTTTTGTAGCTAACCAAGTGGAAGCTCAGTTTCAGTCTTGTGTAGGGAGAGGATTCGGTTCTTCCTTTATTGCTTCCCTCCCACTCTGGGATCCTTTTCACAATTGTAATGGGACTCTTATCAATAAATCAGGTTTCTATTCAATATGACAAACTTTGGCAGGGCTAGCTGGTGACCCAAATCTTGAATCCAGTATGTAAGGTGTTTCCACTGACTCTGCATTTATTCTTGGAGGACGCAAAGAACAGCGGTTCAGGAAATAAAAGATCCCAGGCTATGTTTTAGGAAGGAGGAGGGAAGGCTTCATGTCCATCCATGGCACTGCAGAACCGTGAGCTGCTGCTGATGTTGTGTCTGCATCAGTAGGGAGGGGAAGACATGAACAGAGACACAATTACACCAGATCTGTGGCTGTCACTCTCAGGAGAGCAGTCAGAAAATTGCCCTCAGTCCCAACTGGCTCCTAAGTGGAGTTACCTCTTGTGGCTGCTGAGTGAAGACCACCCAAACTCACTTGTGCTAATGAGTGTCCCAATCAAATCCCTATTTTTTCATCTTTTAAATCAAATAAACAACAACAGCAACAACAATAAAAAACAACAATAACAAACAAACAACAACAAACAAAACAGAAAAACAAAACAAAAAAAAAGAAACCCCCAAACAAAAACTCCCACCCCTAAGTAAATAAAATATGTATCCTGAGGTTGTTTCAACAGCAATTTTTTTTTTTTCTGGCTAATGAAGTCATCACCTAATTGTTTATTCCAGAAGTGGGCCAAATTCTGTGCTGGTATAAATGGATGCAGCGCTTTTAGCAGTAGCTCCTACTTAATTCAGTTCTACTGGCCTTTAAAAATTGATTCAGAAGTTAAAAGGAAAAAACTTGTTTATTGCCTTGGCCTCAGGTTAACAGAGCAACTGAAAATTCATATGGGAACCTAATAAACAAAGAACTTCATGGTTGTCCTCCAAGCTAACACAGGTGAATTGATGCTTTCCATCCTTTTCAATCCCCCTTCAAATTTTTTCCAACCAATATAATTTTTATTATATTTTTCATAATATTTCATTTACCTAAGAATGTTCTTTCCAGTGGTATTTGTGTTATTCTCACTCTAGACAGTCATGTATTTGAAGATTTGTTCTGTAGCAGGACAGTTTTTTTCAGTATGACATTTGAAAATGTAGTGCTAGAAAGTTGTGAGTTCTGAACTTTTTTATTTTGCTGCTAAGAACTGCATACAGTTCCAGAGATCTCTGTGGTTCTTAGGTACTGGAATTTCATCATTCTAGGTTCTGCCTGCTGGTCCATATTTTCAAGTGGCAAAATAACTCCCTGTATGAACAATGTTGAGTGTATTGTGAGGTTCTCCTAATCAGGCTTTAAGGAAATCCTTGTACTGCCATTTCAGTTTTTCCTGTCATTTGCTTCATTATATTGCTGCATATGTGGTTGACTCATGAGTCCTTCTGATCTGAATCATGCTCTTTAAAATGTGCTTTTGTATCTGTGTGCTGGGTTTGGCTGGGATAGAGTTAATTTTCCTCCTAGAGCTGGGACGAGCGGCTGTGTGGTGCTTAGCTGCCGTCTGGGGTTAAACCACCACACTCAGAAATATTTTTACAACTCTAAATATGTCTGGAAAATGCAGAAGACAGTAGCTCTGGAAAAATAATTTTAGAAGATCCAAGAAAATTTTCAAGAACCTAGACAGCTGCCTTTGCATTTTATTTTTCTGAAATTCTTAGTCCTTGGATTGGGAATTTTATGCTGTTTTCAGAATATCTTTTTGGGTAAAACAGCGTGTATAATGGTGACAGAATCATTGCCAGATTTAAAAATAACTCCAGTAGCAACAGCAAAATGCTGTCCCTTGCAGTTTGTCTCCCTGCACCAACATTCCTTCTATATTTTCAGTTATCATCATTCACAATTAAATAGCTATAAACTGAATTTTATGACAATATAAAGTGCTTCTGAACGCACCAAAACCCATGTGGTGTATTTCACATACACAGCTTGCTGAACTAAGAAGAGAAATTATCTAAAAGTAAGTTAGGTGGAAGCTTTCCACAGTCTCCTTATGTGACCTTGTATGAGGCCATGAATGTTTGAGGTCAGAGGGAACATAAATACTCATTTCTACATGACTCATTCTGAATACTCCACTAGACAAATTTTAAAATAATTCTAGCTAACCAGGACTGAAAACATTTTGGACATTGATCATTAATGTTCTACATGTTGGTTTGGCAAAACAGTTTTTCCCAGATTTTTGTACTAGAAAACAAAAGAAAAGCTTTGCTCAGACTGCCCCCTGCAGAACACACAGCACTGGGGTTTAATGCCTCGGTTGTTGTAGCGGTAAGAGAATCCAGAGGTAACATCACAAGAGCGAGCTCATCCATAGCTTACAGAAATAAAGCAAAGATACTAACAGTTATTTTTCAAGGTATTTCAAAACCCTATTGATGCCAGTGTTTAACTGTGTCTGGATAGATATTCATTTCAGGAAATGTCCCTAATATGCAGCTACTGTACTGCTTCTAGAGTAAGAACAGTGTACAGAAGCACAGACCCTGCTAGTCACAGTCAGTGCCTCAGACAGGGATTTACCAGCCCACCCATGGCTTTGTTCTCAGCTGCTATTAAGAGAGTTCCACTGAAACTTCACCATGACTCTGTTCCTGATTGGACATAAATATATATTCATTAAATGACAAATACTTTGAAAAACTAAAATATAATGTCCTGTGACTCATGTCTTAGGTTTTCCTCCTATTAAAAGAGTTTAAAAAAAAAAAAAAAAAAAAAGTGCTGTCAATGACTTACACATCATGAGCATTTGCTCTGTTTTCACTGTCCCTAACAGGTCTGTGTATGGCAGCACAAATTTTCTTATGAAACCTTCATGTAACTAAAAAGGAAGGGTTTAAATCACCCTTCAACAAATATATTTTCAGGAACAAGAGAGGAGAGCATTCAGACACTTCCAGACACTGGAAAGATTTAGGGTAAAATGCAAATTGGGTTTGGGATGGAAAGAAAAAGACATACAACAAGCACTACAAGTTCTGATTCCTGATAAAGGCTTCTTCTTCCAAGAAGGGGCTTATGTTTTACATATTTATTCAAGTATCAAATATGGTAGAGCCATTAAGACTTGGATGTTGGCTCCACAATCTTTCCCTATCAGATACTCAGTCCTCAGACTGCATCGGGGCAAAAGTTTTTCATTTGACAATGCCAATCAAGGAAAACATAGAGGTAGGACATTTTCCTGATGGATACACATCAGCTGGGAAACACTGTTGTCTAAAAATGAAATATTTCAACTTTAATTGGCCCTAAGTAACAATAAAAAATTGTAACTTTTTTTTTTTTCGAAGAAAATGTCAAAAACATAAGTCTGTTTTCTCCACCACACAGTGCTTTCCTCAGAGACTACCTGATCCTATGGGATCTAAGTCCCACCATGTGAAAAGAAGTAGGAAGGTTCTCAGATATTGCTGCCTTTCCTATTTTCTTTGGCTCTTGAGCTGTACAGTTTTTAAGGCATGCCAGACACTGTCTTCACATGAGATACTCACCCAAAAAGGATCAGAGAAAACACTTAATATTTTCATTACAGATTTGACACCCTTGAATATTTCAAGGAACTGGATTGTTCAACTATGTTCTTTATGTATTGGAAGGCTGTTTCTTTCCCACCAAAAATTAAATACTCTGTGGTTAAATCTCAGATCCCACAGTAAGATGACTTTTTTCCAGAGAGACCATAAATCAAATACTGATTTACTCCCTTTCTGCTTTGTGACATTACTGTCCTCTGTTTGGATCAAGAAGGAAACACCCCGGAAGCATAAGTGCTTGTTCTAACTTCAGAATCATACTTAGCACCACTTACCGAAGCAGCATGACAGCTTTTCCAACCAAGTAAATGCAGCTATCATATTGAGGAAAAAGAAAAACATTGTACTGAATATCCACTGACTTTAATCTTTCATTGGAAGATCCTGCAAGGATTTTCACCTTGTAGAAATTCAAACCAAGTAAAATCCCAGTGTCTCATTTGTTGATGATCACAGCCATTTCCAGAGTTTTAGAATAAAGCTGACTGTCATTAGGAAATTGGGTTAAATTGCAAAAAAGCCTGTTTGGACGTTTGCAGCACTGTTTCTTTAGTCCTGGTTAAGGGCTAATTTCTGCGCAGGGCTCAGTACACTCAGTGCCCTTTCAAAGAAGTTGTAGCTGAAGGTATTTTGCAACTGAAATGAAGATTCCAGTAACTTACATGACTTCTTTCCTACTTGCACTATGGTTATGAGAATGGGCCATCTTAATGTTTATGGTGACATTATTTTAAGTGAGGTTTTGAACTACATTTACAGTCACATATATTTTTTAGCCTAAATATTAAAACTACGGCTTGCTCCAAAATCTGGTTGATCATGTGATTTTGTTGGGATATAATCTAACAAAACTCCAAAATTTTAAAGACAAAGTCTGACTGCTTAATTTTTATTTTCTTTGAAACATTACTTAATTTTCTGAGGTTCATTCTCTTTATTTTCACAGATTTTCCACATTATATTTCTAGGCATGGGCCCACTACTCCACCTGTATTCCTTAGTGGCAGAGAAAAGATTTGTTTTAGAATCAGTACCACAAGTATGTAGTAAAAAGAGGGAAGGTCGAATTTTTACATAATGCATAGAAGGTATTATTCTTCCAATAAATGAAAGACATTACATCAATGGAAATGGAGTCAAATAGAATCCTTACTGTTGATCTTCTACCTCTATCTAAATTTATTACACATTTCTTAAGCTCTGTTCCTGCACTGTGTCCCTTTTGTAAAGGTTCTGTTTTAGCAGTTTTACTGCAGGAAGGACAGATTTTGCAGAAGTGGATTCTTTCCATTTTAAGTTTAAAAGTAATTCTTGGAAATCTCATAGAGGCCTCCATTGCTTTAGAGACTGTTTATACAAAAGTCTGAATTCTTGATTTTCTTTGAGGTGAGAACTGTACTATAATGTGAGAACATAAAAGTAACGCAATTTTTTTAATGTTTGCAAACATTTTTTTCCCTTACTTCCTATGAGAAAGTTTGAAACAAGTTATAATTTGTGGGTTACATTTTGTAATGGGGTATCCGTATCTAATTTCTCTGTTTTTAATTAAACATGTATGCATATCTTTCAGCTGGGCATTTGAAAATTATTTTGATATATTCAAAATTTGCTCATAAATATTGGGACGTTAGGAGTTGCTGCAGAAAAGATCCAAACAACTTGGCTCACAACACCAATCCTTTTGCTATCATGAAGAGTCTTAAGAGATGTTATATTAAATAATTGGGACAATTAACAAATTTCTACAGATAATACCTTTTTTTTGACATCTTATGGTCAAAGTTATATCCAAAATAAACTATTGATGAAGGACTACTCCTTCACTTTTCGTTTTCAAGGACACATTTTTTGGTATCTTTAATTATTTAGAGACTGGAACACCTCAGTTGTAGACCTAAGTATTTTAGATCTCTGTAATAAGAAATGACATTAAAGGGAATGAAATATGTACTGACTTAAAAATGTATTAAATGTGAACAGAGACTTTTTTCTTTCTGACTGGGGCTATTTTCTGTTGACAGCAAAATGACCTTTGCTTCCTATGTTTATTTGTCTCATTTTCCCTTCTCTCAATACTCAAAAGATTTCAACACGAAACCAATGTAATTTTCTGTAATTTAATTTCAAATAATATATAAATAGATTTATGTTTACATTGTAAATTAGACTTATAATATTGGCAGGAAAAATTAAGGAGCTGACTGATGGAAAGAAAAAAACAAACTTCTTCCTTTCCTTGTTTTGTTCTAGTTCCTTCCTTCCTCTGCCAACAGTCACAACTCTTTCTCCAAAGGGAACACACAGCCAAAGCCTGACTTTTCAGTTTTTCTTTTGCACTGAGCAAGCTGAAGCATATTTAACAGTACAACTCCAGACCCTTGTTTGCTAGACTCCAATGACGCGTGCCAATAGGGTTCCTTAAATTACATCTCTACTAGTCTAAGTAAAAGAGAAAACATTAAACAAAAAAGTCTCTTTCCTGACATTTTAAAACACAAATACCAAAATATTTAGCTTCCCTTTTGCAAAACCCAAGGACAGTGCGGCCCAAATGTACAGGAATCATGGCCTGGGAAGTGTCAGACTTCTGGCCTGTAGCTCTGTTTTGGAATACAGAGTGGATCTACCTTTTGGTGGGCTGCCAAACACCAAAATGACCAGAAATTGACAGGTAATAGCGTGATGTATTACACTGAAATATGGCAGGACTGAGATATCTGTCTAATTTGCAATCAAAGGGGATGTTTCAAATTTTCTTCCCCTTAGAGACGGGTTCCCACGGCCATGGGTTTGGTCCTCATGGACATCTCCCACAGGCATAAAGCACCAAAGGACTGGGGCAATGGAATGTTTTCTCAAGGGCAGTGTGCCACATCATAGCACTTTGTATTGCATAACTTTTGCTGTTGATTAAAATCAGCCTTATTCCCTATTCCCAGAGCTGCTGGGCTCTTAACTCCAGACATCACCTTTGACTCTGTGTTGCCAACTAAATTAAGAAGAAAAGAAAGGTGAGAAGTGTCTGTAGTATTTGCAAATGTGAATAAGTGATTGTAATGATATTTTTCTCCCTGTGCGTGGCTTTTATTTGTTACATTTTATTAATTTCTGCTTTTTGAGTATCTGAATGCAGGCAATATTCAGTACTACAAATTCATAAGGCAGCTAAATAAACACTGGTTAAAATATGTGCACAAAATTCCTCTTCAGTCCAAATAATTTTTCTCCCCAAACATTTATCCCTTTCATTTGACAGAGTAAATTTTTTATTCCACTGCTTTTGGTCCCAAGAAGTGTAAGAAGAAAACAATTAAATTGTGAGTTGTGCTAGCTAACAAATGTCTTCCTTTTTTGTTTTTCATATAAACGCAAACCTGTGACTGTCCATTTGGATCATAAGGGAAATGGAAATTGGAACTCTACTGGAAGTATGGAATGGCACATCCTAAAAAATAGAAGTGCAACGGGTATGCCTGTCAGCTGGTCATGGTCTTACCCATTCCCTTACCTGAATGAAATGATCTGGCAATGTTACTTTTCAAGAGATATTTAGAGAAAGACAAAGCAGAGAAGAAAAAAACACAGCAGAAATGCATGGGATGAGCAGGAGGAAGTAAATGGAAATGCTGATTTTTACATTTGCTAGTTCTCTGACTCTGTTTGCACCCAAAAGTGGACAACTTGCCAGGAAAATATGATTGCTAGCTCTAATTATTCAAATATTTTTGAGGAATGCTGATTATATAACCACCCTAAGAGTCTGAAAGAGCACATTTCTTTGATCTGTGAAGCTGAGATGGGCTGGTTAAACAATAATAGTAATTAATATAATTTGCTAAAAAAAAGGACATTCATCCACCAGTGTATTTTACATTAGCAAAGGAAAATTTGCAATATCCTACAATCACAGGATACTAAATAAACAGTAAACAACTGTATTCCAGTTTTCACAAGCTGGAAAGTCAAAGCAGAAAAATGTGAAGCTGGCCACACTTTGAAGGCAGTTCCAGGAAAAAAAAAAAAAATCAGGATCACTGTGTTATTTTTGTCTTCTGGTAACGCTCAGAAGTTCTTTTTCTGAGGCAGCACCCCCATTAAGAATACATTAGAAATATGCATAACTTCACATGATGCATAGGATAAGTAAACAGTTCTCAGCACACTTAAATAAACATCTTTGAAAATTTCAGTCTGAGAGGTCAGCTAATGGTAGGAAGCTATTTTTCCTCTCAATCTTTCTTTATTTTATTCCCACCTAACAGGATACTATAGCTTATGACATATGGTCCCTTAAATTAGGCACTCCAAACCTTGTTCGTTCATCTCTGTGTGTGGAGCCAAGTTGTCTATTAATAGGAAAAGCCTTGCCCTGGAAAAATGTGTATGCACCAGTCTCTGCATGGGGGAAATGAAGGATATGCTACAATAGGGAATAAAATTAATTTATTATGTATTACGGAAAGAACCACTCTAATGTAATGCTGCCAAACAAAGTGGAGAAGTGCTGTTAAATCTTTATGTCTCAGAGGTATGGTACATTTAGCAACTTGATGTCTGTGTTATCCAGGATACTGACTTTCCAGAGTCATCTCCAAGTTGTAACGGACAACCTCTCTTCGGCTACCAGAGCCCAGAGAGGGATAAACCGAGACCACCAGCTAAGACATTATGTAATTGCTGTGCATATGAGCATTGAATGACTTCAGGTGCTGTGTTTCAACAAAAAGATTTAGCCAAAACCAAAAAGAGTTGCATGTAAAAAGGATTTACTAGTATGTCATTTTTTCTTTTATAAAACTAGAAATTTTAAAGGAACACTTCAACGAAAGTGTGGACACAAAACAGTTATTATTAGAAATATCCAATAAAATTCCCACCTTCCCATGCAACATGCTCAGTGTAAGTTTAAAAAAAAATCATTAAAAATAATTGTCTTATGGAAGTGAGTTACAGAACTTACTGTGGAAATGAGTTATAGAACTCAGTGATTATTACTATGCAAGAATTAATAGATATGTATGTAATCACCAAGCTCTCTTGATTATTTCAATAGCCATCCCTCTGCTTTTGAAAAATGCAATTTTGCAGCATGATTCTATACATCATAGCACTGCAGAGATCATTTGCCTAGCGCATCACTTTGGCTGTCAAATGTAACACTCTTTTTCTATCAGATATAAGCAGCTTGTCTTCACCTTCAAAGCCTGCACCTCATCCTACCTATCATCTCTCATGCAGGATCAAGAAATCACTTCTTTCACTGATTAGCCCATGATGCCAGCCTCCTTCATTGACTTCTTAGATTTTCAGTCGCTCAGTTTGAAGCTTTATCCCATGCCATTCCTTACATTTGGAAAGTGCTTCTTCCGACATCTGTAAAGCTACCTCTTTATCTTCCTTCTAATCCTGTCTGTGAGGCTCCCCTGCCATTATGCCTTCAAAAGAAGTTTCAGAGTTTGGACTGAATTTGCCTAGTTATAATGAGCTGTTCCCAAAAAAAAAAGATTTCTGGATCAGCCTCAAATGGAGCACTCCCAAAGATCTGAAGGTTGGTATTTCCTACTCAGATACTGCACAGTCAATTCTGCATGGTTACCAGTGCCGCATTTTTCAGAGGATGTGGCTTTGCTGTTTTTGGGCACCAATACATTTCCATTTGAAAACATAGGACAAATATAAGGGTGGATTGTAGGAGCGACACGTCTGAAACAAGGGGATAATCTAGAGGGCGTCTTGGCCTTTCCCTTCATATGGCAAGTGTTTGATAAGATACTATTTTATATTGATTAAATGAAATATTCTTCCTGCTGCTGGACACAGGCATAGGAAATTGTGCTGTGGAATTATGTGGAAGGACTGACAGAACATTTTTAGTTTTGGTGACCAGTTTGGGGGCAGTTGGGGGCAAGATATTGCCTTTGGCTTGTTCAAATTTCTGTTGTGGGAAGAATGAATAGTAACGGGAAGCAGTATATTGCACTGGGTCACCATCTCAGAAGAGAACATTTTGCTTTGAAGCAAATACATTTGCAGCCTGTGGCCTTGAACATGTTTGCTGTTGTGTTGTGTTTGTATTCCCATCTCCAGTAGCGGTGACTCAGGACCAAGTCATCCCTTTACAGGAATTACCTACGAAGGAAACTGGAAACTCCATGGCATCTCTCTGTCATTTTTCCCTCCAGATGGTGCCTCCAAATCCCTTCTGAAGGTGATTGTGCAAACCAGCATGTAAGTAAGTTCTGTTGGTTTTGATCTAAGCATCTCTAATTATGGGGAAGATTTTGTTTCAGGATGCTAGAGAGGTGCCTGCCTCCTCCTCTCCCTCACCAGTTCCTCCTAGCACTTAGCCCCAGCCACCAGAGCACTCCCATGGCCCCTGAAAAGGCAGAAGGCAACAGTTTCCCCAAACTCCCCAATTCAGGTTTTCTTGAGCCTCCTTTCTACAAGGTTTTCATCCCTCAAACCATCAGCATTTCCCACTGCTGCAGGACCAGCAGGCTCCTCCATTACTCTGCATGCAGACACAGAGAAACCTTGAGAGCCCTCCATCACTGCAAAGCAGTTGGGCTCACATCTCAGCCTGGCTAAAATCTGAAAAATACTGTAGTGTTCAAGTGATTAGACTATCTTCCAGAGAAGCAGGGACTAGATCCATTATCTTTAAAATCTTTAACATATGGGATAATCATTTTTAAAACACCCTTTTAGATTGTCTTTCCATAATTTATCAGGAGTGGATCTGCACTTTTAGAAAGTCAGGCACCAATGGGATGTAGATAGCAAGGCATAGTCTTGGTCAGAATTTCGGACTGAAAACACCCACAGAGTTGTGCAGATTTCTCAGAAATTGAAATCTCTTCCAGACTGAGCTTTTTAAAATAATTTTCAGCATAAAACCATATTTTTGTAGTCAAACTATAAACCTCTGAAAATAAGAGTTTATGTGGAAAGGCTGAAGCTTTACTTATAGCACTGGTAATGCCTATAGCACTCGATGATTTGATGCTGAAGGCTATTAATCCCAAAGAAAACTTTCTTGGAAGAAGTTGAACTTTGGAGGTCAATGAGATCTCAAAGGAGGCTGGACTGAAAACTGAGAAAAGCTGATTTCGTCCATGTAAATCAATTGTTACTGTTTCCTGTCTTAGAAAAAATTTAATGCAAAGACTAAGGATTTATGAACAGGAAAAGGGAGAACCTCTAAAGGTCTTGTAAGAAGTGATTAATAACAATGTTATTTTTTTAGATAACACTATTTTAAAACTATGTTTTAAAGCCGTGCTGATGGTTTAAGCAAAGAATAAACTATGTTCACTTATGTGCCCTGGTTTAAAGTTTGGGGTCAATTCAAGTTGTGATACTGTAATTGCAAACACTGTTCTTCTTTCAGCAAAACTTAGGAAAATTAACAGAGAATACACAAAAATTTTCAATAAGATGGCCTAGAAGATTTGAAGAAAAATTTTTGAATTTTATTTTGAGGCAAAAATATGCCTGGAAGATCTGTTTTGAGGGGAGCTGCAAGAGCATGAGGTAGCATTAGGCAGAAGTCTTCCAGTGTAGCATGAGAAGCTCACTCCTTAGCTTCTACCAGGGATAACCACAACCCCTAATGCTATTAAGCCCATGTGACTTAATTCCCTAGGAAGTCATCACATTATAGTTCCCAAATGGTCCAGACTCTGACACAGGGCTTGAATGGCTTCCTGTCATTGGAACTGAAGAATGCTTGAAAACAAAGCAATAAATCCTCTCCCTTGTTACAGACAAGTAAATGAGAGCAACTCTTTTGGGAGGCTGAAAGCAAAACATTGGCAAGGAAGGCTATTTTGTGTGTTGACTGAAGATTTTAGGTTAGGCTTCAGGTTCCTTACCAATCTAAGTAACAGGATCCTACTTTGTCTCTTATCATTTTAAGAAATCTTTTTTGGAGCAGTTACAACAGACAAATTCATCTGTCAATTAAAATAATAGCGATTGAGGTATTTTGAAATTTGTCTGCTTCTATTGAATTCATGCAAGTAAATTACTAGCAATTGAAGCTATGTGTGTGGGTGGGCTTACAATTACTAATTAATCACAGCCAGCAATTAGTATGTCTCGTTCAATGCATTTTCTTAATCTTGTATTGTTATTCTGATTATTCCAGAAAAACCAAGAATTAAAAAAAAACATACAAAATGTTTCTATGTGGAAAAAACCAAATCCTACTCAAATGGAAGCATGAACAAACTAGTATTTATGCAAGGTTGTATAGGGGCACTATCCAGCCAGTCTCATAGGATGTTCTACACAGCATTCCCAATGTCACATGTTCCAAAGCCTGTCCCATAAAAAATGGTGCACAGGGCAGAGGAAGCACAGTACATCTATTCTTTCTCTCCTTCATGAAATGTGGATGGGACAATAACTGAGTAAAGTGAACTATGAATACTGAGCATGAGGAGGAAGATATTAATCTGAGATATTAATCCTGAAAGTGATTGGTAAATATTTTGGAGGTGTCTCAGTAACCCATGAAGAGAAGACAGGTGATTCTGCTCCTGTAGACATTTTCTCTGAGCTGCTAAAAGTGCCACTTGTACAAAGTGGTCAGTGGTACCACTTGTCTTAGCGTCACTAGTACAAAGTCAAGCCTGACTTTCCCATGTTACTGCTTTTTAAAAAATAACGGCATTAAAGTGTTTATGTGAATCCAAAAGGAAAGTTAATTTTGTGAGACTGTTACAGCTATAAATTATATCAGGGCACCACAAATTATGCACTTTCACTGTTCACAAAGCATTACATTGTTTGAACAATCAAAGGAATCCTTTTGGTTACATTAACTCAAATGTTTAGGATACACATTTGTTATTTTAAATTTTGAAGTTTAAGACTTTTTCTTCAGTGAAAGAAAAGAGATTTCAGTGTGTCAGAAGAAATCCCCTCTGAATGAAAATATAGCTTCCAAACCAGTTCCCCTTTTGGACAATATTCCTGCTCTCTTAATCCTATGAATGGCAGAGTGAAAGTAGAGTAACAAATCTTGGCAAATCAGTATTTCCCCAGAAGGATTCTGAGCCATTATAGACAGATATATAATTTTTACATTCCACTAAAGCCAATAAACAAAACTGTCAGGATGGTTTATCTTCTAGCAGTCTTACAAGCAAAGAAAAATTTTCAGTCATCAAAATCATTGGAGCAGTGCAAACTTTCCACATGGTGCTACAGCAGCTATGGCAGTGCAAAGATCTGCCTCGCACCTTGAACTTCCTCAGGCACCTGTGAGCAAACCCTCCTTTCAATAAAACAGGGATAATCTGTCTGACTCTTTTAAAAGGGCTACAGCACTGGGTCCTGGTGCTGCACAGAGTATTTTGACAAGTACAGATCTGTATTGACGATCCCTTTTTAGTTTCTGAAAGCTGGAAGCTCAGTCAACCAGGTTGTAGTGATGTAGAGAGCGTAAGTACCATGCACATTGGTTAACCCAAAATGGATGTATCTATTCTTGATGTATGTTTGACACATAAGTTTGGAACTGTATTTTTTAGCAACTAGTAGTAGAGAAAACAGTAGAAGAGAGAATATCAGAATGCTTAATCATGTGTAGTAAATTTAAATAACTGATACTTTATACAAAAATTAGGGCTAAAATGGTGTGCAGATAACATCTATCTCAATGCTGATCCTGGCACACATCTAAGTGTACACCATTTGGGATTAGATTTCTGTCACCACTACTTTTCCTAACATACCTGATACCTAAGAAGACAAAATAATTAAACAGTTGGAATAAGAATGGAAGCACCATATAGAACAGTTATCTATAAGCAAGTGAGATTGGGGCAGTATTCTGTGGCATCTGTTGTACTTTTGATTAATGTAAAGGAAATTAAGGTATGTTCAAATTGTATGCTCACTGCTATAGAGCTTTTCAAAGACCTCTTTTGTTAACTCTGTTGTACACCCAGGGCTAGTATGAATTTAGTGTTTGGATGCCATAGTGTGCTCAGTGTCTCAGACTGGCTTCTGTACTAACTCCTGCCAAGCAACAATTTCATAGCTTTTTTTTTTCCTATGCCTGTTCATTTTGTGCCATTCCTTTGTTTTTAGTACATAATATCACTCAGAGTACATATCTTTCAGCACTCTATGATGACAGTGCTCAGGCAACTCAAGGAAAAACAGAAAAAAAAATCAGAAGTAAGGACTTGAAAACATAGCTGGAGATACCCAGATGTATCTAAGAACCAGAAAAGAAATGTGACATATGCAAATGAAAAAGTTTAAGCTGTTCCTCTGCAACTGTTTGACTTGTACTTTGTGACTTGTTATTGTTTTCTAAAAAACATTCATTTGAAAGAATTTTAGAAAAAAGTATTAATGCTTAATAAGCTAGTTCACAATAATCACATGACTAAGGTCGCATATAGAAGGTGCAGGAAACACCCAACCCTATAAAGACAGATGTAATTTACTCATCCAAATTAGTGCTTCACTAGTCATGTCATGAAGAGATGAAAATTTCTGAGACTACATTTAATATTTTATTCATCAGGAATGTTTTGGGTCAGCTTAAACAAGAAAGACTTTCTGGAAAGATAATAAATGAATTTGAATTAAAATTTTATAAATAAACCCTTGTTTTACAGACCAAATACAAGAGATTCTGTCAGAAGCCTTCTCTACAGAAAGATGGACTTCCGTCTCATAGCTGCTAAGTAAGAGAAAAATTATTGTTAATGCCATCGGTTCTCAGCACTAAAATAATGCCTAATACTCTTTTCCAGTGATAATTTTTTTTAATCAAAAGAAGCACCTTTTTGGCATTTTCTGTTTGCAATCAAATTCTCTGTGGTAGTCTTTATGGTGACCTTTGCACTAGAGAAGAGATGCTAAAATTATTAAAACTGAAATTGCCACATAAGAGAATACAACTGTTTAATAGGAACCCATTTGAATATGTTTATTGTGATTTTTTTTCTTCCCTCAGAGTAAAGCAATAGCATAATACCCAGCTGCATGATAATATTGGCAAGCGAGGCCATGAATTTCAACTGCAAACCCTAAACACTGAATGTGCTGTGCTTTTTAAAGAAATCCCCTTTTGTACGAGATATGTAATACCCTTTTGTCCTGGAGCAGTTGGCATAATAATAGTTTTCTTTACTTATTCGTTGTCATGTGATGGAGCTGCAAAGTGAGCTACACAGTAACAGCATAAAAGACAATTTTCCATTTTCCTCTAATTTTTCAGAAATTTTCCTGTCTTTTAAATGTAAATACTTTAACTATCTTCAGAAAAGTTATCTAGTTATTAACATTTCAGACCTAATTGTTACTTTTCTTAAAACCTACCTAACTATCTGTGCTTTTCTTTTTCATAAAAAACAGGAACATTATATCCTTTGCACTCACTCCTGAAGAGCCTCAAGCATATTGGAAAAACTTGGCATATGATCAACTGGTGTAAATCAGCATAACTCTATTCAAAATACCTTGCTCAAGAGTTTAATAGTAGAGCTACTTGATCACAGAAGCCAAGCAAAATTTATGTTATCAACTGTATAATTTATATCAGAGTTGTGCAAGTGTTATACTGTGCCACTGAGATAAAAGGTAATCTCTGAGTGAAGAGCCATCTTAAAAACTAGATATCTAGGATACATCTGACACTAAGCATAAAATGAAATTTTAGAAATTTGCTGATGAGATTGCCCATGTAAATTTTTTTTAAGGTTCCTGTCGTGCTCTTTGATGTTTTCTAGTCTGGGTAGTAAGTAAGGAGTATTTCCCAAAGGAGATACAATTACACTGAAGTGGAGCTCAATCTTATCCACAATGAAATTTAAGAGGAAGACTAAAGCCAAGGGAAGTTCCTCAGCTAATGTACAATAAACTAGCCATTATTCTAACTGCTGCTATCAAAGGATTTTTCCTTTGATATCAGCAGAATTATGCCAAGTTACTCTAGTTGGGACTTTGGCCATAAAATTACACATAGTTTTGAACCTCTGGCCTGTAACCACTGCAAAGGGACCATTTCCAGGCAACCCCTGAAAAGTAACGAAGGAAAGCAATGCTATTACCCATTATCTGAAATTCAGAATGCAGAGAGGGTTCATAATCTTACTCAAAAACATTTAGAGGCTCGCAAATTGAAAAAAGGTCAAAACCTACTGGGTAGATTATTTTGGAGAAGTTCACAAGGTGGATAAACATATAACAATACATGATCAGATCTGAGCAATGCAAAGAATACCCAGGTAGAAAATAAAGGCTCCAGAGCCCCAGTTAATCTTTTTATAGCTCCACATCTTAAAATAGAAACTATTAGACACAGACACCCTTCAAAAGTTAGATTAATAAATCAGCATATCCCTTATGAAGCAACTATATATTACTGTTTTCTAAAATATCTAAGATCTGTCTTTGCCAAACAGTGCAACAAGAAGTGTTCACAGCTCCAACCTGTAGAAATTAATACCATAGACAGAAATACTATCACTGAAGCCACGGAGGAAGATGCAGACTCCAGGTAAGACAGTACTATAATGACTATATGTACTGTAAAGCTTTTAATCTGGACTCTCACAATCGAGCCATGGGGTTCTATCCTCTGAGAAGTAAGAGTTGCTTTTTATCAGTTGGATACCAGATACCCTTAATGCACTGCAGGCTGAGCAACATGTTACTCTCTATCTCAGTGGTAGTGAAATATATTAGCTTAGATCATTCTCTTTGCCTAGGGAACCTGAAAAAAAGTATTTCAGGAGGAAAAACTTCAGTGGAGCTTTCTGAAATATTTTTCTAGAAAGGTACAGCCCATCCTTTACTTATTATGTCATTATAAGGCACTCTGAGTTTTTTTGGGAGTGTTCTTGTGACTCACAGTCATCATATACCTGTCCTTGGGATACAGCCCTTTCATCCAATTTTCTTGTTCCACTCCCCACATTTCTGGGGTTTTGTGATTTTTTTCTGCTTCCTAACAGATGTATCAAGAACCTTATGTGCTCACCACTTTCTTTTTTAATTTCTTAGAAGTGTTGAAGTTTTTGTTCACAGAACACTGAATAAGAATCAAATTTTTCTGTTAAAAAAAACCCACAACTTTTCAAATATGTCATTTTTATGTGACTATTTTAAAGATGCAGATGGCAAAACATTGGAGGAATCAGCTATGGGGTTTGTTTGATTTTCTGAAACAACTGTTGCTTAGTTTGTGAGGTAATGAAATCTCTACTAAAAGCAATACATTCACTTTTTTTCTATTAATGATCCTCCTTCAGATGATTTGCTAAATCCATCCAGGTATTACATGGTACAAACTTTTTCTGATACTTTGATACAAGTAATTTTTATTACATGGGAAGTGTAAGTCTATTCCTGGTAAGCATCATTCAGTTAGATCCTGATACTGTGCATTCGGACTTGGAAAAACAAATCTTCCCTAGTGCTAGCTGCAGTGGATAATGTTGCAAGGAAAGGACAGACTAGGACAAATTTACTTCTATTCTCTTTCTGTGACAACTCAGTAAGAATAAGATGCACTTTCAAGTAAACTAAGCTTTTGCAATATTTTGTGGCATCTGTACAGGAAAATGCAGAATTCACCCTAAATAGTGTTTTGGTGATTCAGTCACTAAGAGTTCCAAACAGTCAAGACCTGAGTCTTAATGAATTTAAAAGCTTGTAAAATGTTCTTTGATTAAATGTGCTTTAAAACAAAAGGTTTATTCTCACATGTTGGCATGTCTTTATTGGCACCATTTATTTACTTTTTATAGGAGTGAGAGCATGACTACTTTTAGGCCAGCACATTTGATTGTGTATGACTTACTTTACACTTACAGGGATCTATTGTTGGTTATGAGGAAAAATAAAATTTCTGTAGAGTGTTTAGTTAACTCTCTATTGAAGTTAAACAAGACATATCTTTGGAATTCTCTTAAAGGATTATTTCTAATGGCACCATTGGGACCCTTGATTTTCTTATAAAAATATATGTGAATTTATAAAGGACAAAGATACAATTTTCCCAGAATAGCTTCAGGAAAAGCCATCATACCTCTTTCAGAGGAGGTGCACAGATACGGATAGCAGCAAATGTTATTGTTCCATGGGCAGACTGGCTTTTATTCTCAATGTGAGACATATTCTCCTACCACTTTTGAGGGTCAAAATTAATTCCCTTTAAATCAAGATATTGTATTTCCTAAGTGGAATTAGTCCTTATTCATATGGGTACAAGACAAAGAATATTCTTAGCCAGGATTTTAATATTGCCAGTGAAGAAAATATGAATGCTTGAGGTCTCTCAGAATTCTTAGATCTTTGAGGGGCAGACTCTCAAAGTCTGTCCCAGTTTAATCCAAGAAATTGCAAACTCAGTCTCATTGTAACAAAAGAAAATATATTCATGGGCCTTTTTTTCTTTTCTAGATCAGTTCTGTCCTCTACAGTCCCACTAAAGCTTTTCTGCAAAGTCCTTATAGAGCTGAATAAACCTTGTTAAAACTTAATTACAGGTACTAAAAACACATCTGGAAATTACATTTCTCATAAATTGGTGTTCAATTAATAACAGTTATTTCTGTTGACTCCCCAATGAACTGCTTATGAAGATGGAGGGACTCTCAGATGGGCTGAACTGAAGCTTAAGCTGAAGAGGATCTTTAAAAGATTCTCAATTCTCGCAGCACCCTTGTGTATATAAACCTGGGGTCTGGTTGTCCTTCTTTACACCTGGTCTCAAGCATGAATTACTGTAACAGCCTCTCCCCTGACAGTGAAGTGCTCCCTCAATAGATGTGAGCTTATTGTCTGGGTACTGTTGCTAGGAAAAGCAGCTGATCAGGGGGCCAGCATAGAAGCCAATTGATGTAATACATGCTTGATAAATCTCTTATCAGAGCCTTGCACATTCCAGGAATGCTCATGATTCAGCTGGATTTATCAATATGAAAAAAGCCCCATTCTTTCTTCATTTCACTCACCTGTTGGAAGCTGGCCCCACAGAGCTGGGTTTTAAAGCTTGAAATCATCACTGTCACCTCCTGCTATTCCTGCCCATCACACAGTGGCTGAGGATGCAGCAAAAGAAATGCCGTGTCAGGGAGCGTTTTCCCTCTGAAGCTGTTCTGTGACGTGAGCAAGTAGAGTGCTTTGAGCTGCTGTTCTCCAGCCCTGCACTCCTTTGAAGGCCTCTCAGGTGCTCCCTGCAGTAAACCATCTCATTCAGGGCAGAAACAGAGGAAAACAGGCCATCAGAACTGAAGTGGGGACAAGTCTCTGGCATAATGTTCAACTGCAATTTTCTCTTCCCAAGCTTTCAATAGGGGACCACATTCAGGGAGGAGGAGGAGATTTTATTTAGCCACCAGATCATCTTGATTAATGTTATTTAAGAATATTAAAACAAATGTAATTCCTTAATTTTTAAAAAAACTCCCATGTTAATTATTATTAAGCAAATCATGTTGTTTCCTTCCATTCCTTATGCAGCAAAGCGCTTCCATCAGTCAAAAGGGAGTATTTCTTTAACAAAAGACATTCTTTAACAAAAATTACATTCTTTTCTCTACGTGGCCAAGAAAGATGACCAAAGGAAAGCCTTTCATCTTGGAGAAAAATCTCAGAAAAGCGTTTGCTAGATACATTAGTGGCCTGCTGATCCATGATTAAGCATCGCTGCTTCTTTTTGCAGCTGCTGTGTAAAATGCAGATTAGCTCCCAGATACCTTTCAGGAAGGATTTGATGGGTGGCACTGAGTTGCCCTAGCAGCCCCTACACCCTTAAATTGAGTGATTACTGAAGCAAAGGGGTGGCACTCCCCTCAGCCAACACCTTGGCACACTCTATACACCTTGGCACTTTTTGGCCTTTCAAATGTTTTTTCAAAGCCTTGGCCATCGGGGTGCAATTCAAAACGCCCTGTTACGTGCACCCCTCTGAGGTGGAGGGATCATTGAGAGGATACTGCTGTACTGAAGATATGAGCTTTTAAAATTTGACTGGAGTGATACTGGGTAAGTCATTTTGTAAGGATGTAAAATTATGTGAAAAGGAAGAGATGATGTGCTGATTACCCTCAAATAAGTGAAGCTTTCCTGTGTGCAAGAAATTCTACAAAGGCATTCTGGTCAGCCTTCCAAAATCAACTAGTTAAATAGATTTTAACAACTGCCAGTGCAAACTTTATAAATTCAAAGACTCTGGGCATATTTGCCTATGCAAAGTTTTGTATCCTCATGTCTTTGGTTTACTGAACCACCAGTCTGCTGCTAACAGAATAATTATAGGCCTGATTCTTTTTTTGGGGGGTGGTGGGGAGGGAGAGGAGGGTTGTTTGTGTTTTTGTTTTATCAAATGCATCTATCTCAGTCATGAAAAGTTGGCTGGAACAAGCAAGAACTGTGGAATATTTGGGCTTACAAATAGCTTCATCAAAAAGTATCACTATGGTATCGATTTTATCAGGGACAATTTTGTAACTTGGAAGATCCTTTGTAACCTTAGGAAGGTTCACAGAATACAGCAGGGGACAGGGCAGAGGAGATCAAGTAGAAAGTGCAGATGCACACTTGGAGAGGGTAGAGCAGCTGGGCATTGCATTCTGCTGATTTGCAAAGGAACCAGTTTATACATCACCTTAAAGATAACTTGGTCATCTGTCACAGGGCATCAGCTTCCTGCAAATTGACTTTGTCCTTTCTTTTCACTTAACAGTCCCTGACCATTGAAATGCTGTGGTTTAATTGTGCAAAACTGGGGTTCAAGATTCAAGATATTGCTCAGATTGTTCTGCAATAAACTCATCTGATTCAGCAGTGTCAGCAGGAGGGAGCCCATGGATGCCAAACTAACCCCATCTCTACAGCCAGTTGGGCCATCACATGAAAACAGGATTCTTGCTTCTGGATCACTCAGATAGCTCTGTTGTCCAGGTGATTTTTTGGATGTGTGACTGTTCTACTTGTCTTTGATTTCCCATTTATTCTTCTTGCTAATTTCTTCATAGCTTGCAGAAGGCATTAGTTTATGTCTTCTCTGCCCTTGCAGTCCCCACTCACATAAAAGCTTCACCACAATATGCCCTTTTATACCTTAGTCATTCTTGCTTACTGCTCTACAAAGGGCATAGCTGATCCTGGGAAATCTTTTTCTGTGGCATGCTGATGTATTGTGCTTAATGTATTATCAACAATGACAGAGCTGCCTCAGGCAACTCCAGCAACACAGAAAGCATAGGGGGTTTTATACAACAGTTCTTTTGAAAACAAGTGTATATATCCCACGCAGAAAACTTTCTCCCTTTGGTTTCCTGCGGTCGAAGCAGCAGTTGATGCTACACGGAAAGACAAGCCAAGGAGACCTTGCTCAGGTAAATCAAACCTCAAAGCAGAGGTAACTATGTTGGAGTTTATTTGTGCTCTCTGTTCATGTAACACTGCAGGAGGTTCATGCAACACATACAGAAAGCAAGTTCTAGAAGGGACCCAAAAGGGCAACCCTGCCCTCTTTTCCAGGGCTGTGCTGTAAGGTCCACTCCTGCTACTGCATTTGCATGAGAAAGCAAGAAAGCCTTGTTGTAAGGCTGCACGTGCTAATTAGTTTGGGGAAATAGGCATTTCAGAAAAACTTCACATTCCTTGCACACAGTGCAGGTCATTTTACATTTACATTTGTGCTCTTACAGTTGCAAGACATCTCAAGTCTGAGACAGGGATGCTGTCCCAAACAGATTTTTAAATTGTTTTTCTTTTAAAAAAGTCCAGAGTGAGTGTTTTTCTTGACAAAGTGTTGGCAGTTCTGTAATTCTGGACATTAGGAGAGCTAGCATAAATCCCATACATGTATTTCTAAATTAAGAGTCCAAAATAACCTTATTCTCTGATCACAATGTAAAGAATTATTCAGGATTCAGAAAGAAACCAATCTTTCAGTGAGTTTCACTTAATTTAGAAGCTTGTAATGAATAGGAATTTTTAATCTGTTTGAAATCTCCTTTCAAACTGAGCTCTAGCTATAACCGATCCTTCTGACTAGCTGGGTATAGTTGGAGTGCCAACAGCTAGAAATACAAGTGCACAGTGCTCTTCTGTCCTCACTATAAACTTGAAATCTCTGTATTTTGGAACTCAGCCAGAAATGTTCTTGCATGCTTTCTCGTCTCCTGACCTCAGATGTCATAGTGGGCCCCAGCACCACACAGGAAAGCATCTTGGTTTTCCATCAGACTCCATTTTGATATATCAGGGAGATGAAAAATAGGGTTTTTTGAAACATATGCAGTGCTGCATATGTTTTTTGTCTGTATTTCTACTATGCCTTGTGTACATATCACCATTTAGGAAACTGGTGCAGACATTTTCTGGAGCTAAGGGAAAGGGGGAGGTTTATGAATTACATCTTTTTCAGAAAGAGACCATGCAGAGTGCTGCTCAAATTGCTTGCAGGGCTGAGAGAGGTATTTGGTGGGCCACTGCTGCATGGCAGAAGCATTCCTCCCACATTGTGGACAAAGCTTATACTTAGAAAATTATACAGTAAGAATGAATCTGCAGCTGACCATTTAATCCATTTTAATATTTTTTACAATGCCTGTCCTACTACCATGGTGAAGAGAGGCAAACTCAGGCACTGCAGTGGGAGAAAGCAGTGTTTAACAGGACAGAAAAGAACTACATGCCACCAGTCACGTATTTTCTCTCTACTTGTTTGGTGGGTGGGGAGTGCCCTCTTTTTTCTGTTTCTTTTACCCCCGAGCTCAGAAGTCAGTATGAGCAGCAACAGGCCTTCACAAATGCGCTAAGGAGGAACTTCTTGGGTTGGCTTCTCAACATGCTTAATCTTTTGCTGACAAATTGGTGTCAGGGCCAGAACTTAATGAAGTCTTCAGAGAAAATTTTTCAGCAAATCAGGAGATCTCAAAGGTGTGGACCTGCAGTAAAACCAGTATAACACAATTTATCTACTTTTACTAGTCTTTTGAAAGGCTAAAAGTTCAGCTTTGCGGCAAACTGTAAAATCACCTTTTACATCACCTTTTGCATCCACTTTATTATTTTTCAGGTTTCCTTACATATCCAAAAAAAGAGGCCAGGAGTAGCTTGGAGTAATTTGAAGTTTATCACCCACTGATACCTTCAGTCTTGAAAACTTCTTGAGCATCTCTGTTACACCCCTCAAGAAAATTACCTGACCAAAGCTGTCCAAACACATGTATGGAATGTATGTAGACAAACAAACAGTATGTCTGTGATTCCATTTCCCTCTGCCCTGTGGAGCTGGATTCATGTCACCAGGTAGGTGCCACTCTTTTTCCAGAAGAGCAGTAACAAAGTTTGCTCCCTGTCTGTTGAAGAAACTCAGGAGACACCATGTCTTCCCAAAGCACTTACTTTCCAGTGCTGGACTGATGTTTCTGTCACCACAGAGGGCTTCCAATGCTTGGGTAGGACCTTTTATGGGATTGCCTTGTGTACCGCAGAACTGTTTTGCCTCCCTCAGATGTAGGCAGGACAAGCAAATGGGCAGCACCTTACTGTGCTATTGAAGATCAGGAAAATAGTTGTAGAAATAGGGCTGTCTAAGCAAGTAGTTTTTCTGAGGATTAGCAATTTAGAGGGAAAATATAAACAGTGTCTTGATTCTGGAGAAATTAACGTAAACTTGCCAAATTTCTTTTTTTACACTGAAAAATATGTGGATAGAACATTCTCCTTAATTCTAGGAGCCAAAGGGTTTTTCTCCATTTGAAAACAATAAGGTTTTCAAAGGAATTGGTGACACTAATCTCTTGGTAGAAAAACATCTTTACTAAAAACCACAGGCCCATTGCCATCTCAGTCCGTAGACCAGGAACTGAACGCACAACTAAAATCAGTAACTTTCTGTCTGACAGAATAATATATATATTATTATATATAGATAATAATTATATATATATATATATATATAAAAGGAAACAGAAGTTCCATATGCTGCTGCAAGAGCTGGGGAGCACTGCCCTCACAGCATCCCAGAAATCAGGCTGGTTGCTCTGACTCTGAAGGACAGACCTCAGCTGGCCAGAATCAGAAGGAAGTGAAGATTCACTTGTATAAATACAGGCACTAATCTTTGAAAATTGCTGCTCTGAACTGCCTCGTTTGCACCAGCAGTCAAACAAGGCAATAGAGTTAGTCCTGGCTGGTGAGGAGACCCAAGTCCTACATGTAAGTCCGGCTCTGTTACTGAAAAAGTGTTATTTGCTCAGATGCGAAGGGAGAATAGCTTAATTCCTTCTCATACCTCTTGTTTACCTTACATAAATGCACAGTGGGTGTTTGGAAATCACCTTTACAAGATGTATTTTCTGTCTTGCCAGATTTCATGTTGTAATGAACAGTCAAGAAATCCAGACGTGCTCTGTTACACTGAGAGTATTTTAAAGTGGCAGATGATCTGGTACACTCTCAGGACAGGACATTTCTGTATCTTTGGTATTGCTTCATTGTTTAATGTCAAGGAATTTTATTTTCTCAACATCATTGGGTAATTTTTATGAAACAGGTAGCTGGATACAAGTAAATATTAATGCACAGCACCAATTCCTTTCTTCTGATTCCCGATCTGGTTTTATACACAGGACCTGTGCAATTAGATTTTTACATTAAACAGATTCCTTCTTTGAAAGCTTACTTAGCTTTCAAATTTAGATTAGAAAAAACACAGAAGGAATGAAATTAAATGTTTCTTTTGGATAGCACACACTGACAAAGGAAAGGAAATCCCTTGCTGCAGGATATTGCAGTCACAGGTCACGAATGTTTAAGCAGGAGTTACTGCCATCCAGAGGAGAAAAGCCATAAGCTGTCCTATTTCATTATTTTTTAAACATAGAAAGGTAAACCTAAATGGTTGATTCTGTTTATTTTCCATTAAGGAACCAAAGAATAGAGAAATATTATAAATGTACCCAGAGGTATCTGTGGGGTTTTTTGATGTAGGTATTTATGAAACAAAGTTCAGAGCAACACTGGGAAAGCGCCGTGAAAAACATATCCACAGATGAAAAAACACCAGGTCGAAGCCAAATTTATTTTCCCCTCTTCATTTAAAATATTTAAGGAAGAGGTTTCAGAAATACCTGTGCTAGGTTTCAAGCTTTGTACACAATCCAAACAGCGGAAAGGAGACATCTATCCTGTGCCACTTGCATCCCAGGCCCCTGGTGACACACAGACAGACGGTGCCCCTTGTCACAGAGAGCTCGGTGAGACACGAGTGGGGATGCGGGCTGGGCTGGGCATATCCTCCCTGCAGAGCACAGGGCAGTGCCAGCCCAGGAGGCGGCCGAAGGCACCCAGGACCCCCAGGGTCTGCTAAATCAGGAGACTGGGAGATGTTGTGAACTGAAGGGATTTTTCACAACTCTTAATAACTGAACTAGGAAAAAAAATCTGTGTGTCCAGCTCCAAAGAAAAGGTCCCTCGCTCTTCAACCCCCCTTTCCCCCGAAACCGACAAAAGCACTGTAGAAAACAAGGAAATAAGGGATTTGGGGGAAAGGGGAGAATGGGAAGTTCAGCGTGTCCCTGAAGGTGAAAAAAAATAAAAGTTCTGAGCTGAAGGAGAAAAGAAAATCTGAGGGGAAAAAAATATTTTAATTTAGTGCCTTTTTTGGACAGTCCATGGCCAATCACGAACTGCAGAAAATCCAAGAATGGCAGTTCATTTTGCGCAAAAACCAATAATGAAAATCCTCCCAGGACAGGTCTTTTTTAATATCTTATAGAAATTGTAGCTCAGGATCCTTCTAAACTTTATTGCTTCAATACCTTTTTCTTCATTGGGAGTTAACCTCCAGGTGCTCGTGTCTCTCCTTACGTCCATGCTGGGTGAGGGAAGCGGACGCAGCCATTCCCCATTCCCGGCTCTGCGCGGGCAGCGACCGCTTCCTGAGGGGGCCGAGCCGGGGNCGGGGCGGGGCGGGACCCGCGCGGTGCCGCAGGCAGCGCCCGCTCGGTCGGCAGGTCCGTGTCCCGAGCGAAGCGAAAGCCCCGCGCCGCTCGGCCAAGGCGTGTGGGCGTGTGCTCCCGTGTGCTCCCGTGTGCTCCCCCGAACCTGCGCACAGCTGGGGAAGCGCGGCTTTGGCCGGAGCCGTGGCGTCACAGCGGAGGCGGGAGAGGGCTGAATTCCCGGTCTAAAGCTGCAGCACCTTTGCCATTGTGCTGCTGAGCAGCGGGGTCTCCTGGCCCTCCAAACGATCATCAGAAGGAAGGGGCGCTCCAAGAGGGAAGACTTCCCCATCGGAGGTTAATTCTCTTGAATTTTAGACCATCTCTTAAGACACCTACTTATCTTTCCCGGTCAGATTTTACCCACAAGGGTAGCAAACATCTATCCTCTGTGAATGCAACCATCTATTATCAGAGGCATCCTCACGCTTTATATACAAACACAGTGCCCAACCTGGTTAAACAAATTAATTTTTTCCTCAAGGGGCTCTGCTTAATGGAGGGATTTCCAGAAGGCCCCAAGCCTAAGACCAGTGATATGCTTGCCCTAGCCCCAGGTTTATTTGTTGAGGTAGGAGGAAGGTCATAAGCACTGAGCCTTCCATTTCAGTAAGTTATGTGACCAATGACCTGCTGTAGGAAGAACTATTGATCTCTTCTTATAACTTCTGTTAAGAGTCCTGTACATATCGACAGTCCTGGAACACCCTGCATTTAAATATTAGGAGTGCCAAAGACAACCAAGCAAGTATTTTAACTTGCTGTCTGCAAACTTTCCTTCTGACAAGATATTTCTGGTTCGATTCTTTCCAATGACATGTAAGAAAGCTGAAGTTTTAGTAGTTTACACCCATTCAAAATAATAAAATATTCCAAGATAATGGTTTAGGGTTTTTAAACAAGGTAAGTTACCTTCTCCTTCTGTATAATGCTGAAACTTGAGGGGAAGGGGGAGCCTCTCCATTACTAAATAGTTTTTTGTCAATAACATTCATAGTCCATTAAAAAGTCCATCAGAATACCCTATTGATTTCACTCAACTACCCAGCCCACAGAAATTTAATGAAGTTGGTAGTGAGACAGGACAAGCACCATGGTTTTTGCTGCTGTACCAGTTACCTTCAGTATAGCATCATGTCGTCTCCAGCTTCGTCACAAGATGATTTATTTCAATGGCATGTGAGGAGCAATTGCCCTTAAAGGCAACAGATAACCTTATAACAGCAGCATCCAAGAAAAGCAGAGCACAAATCACTAACTATTGTTTCCAATTAGAAAAAAAGAAGCATCAGGAAGAGCCACATTTTACAGAGCTAAAATGGTGTATTATTTCATGTGGTCTATTTTTTAAACATTATAATCCAAATAAAACAAAACTGAATTTAGAAATCTGTTTTAAAATCTGAAAGAAGCACTGCTGAGATGTAAGGAGGTGTATGGGCCAGTACCCAAAATACTGGATATAATTTTCCACTACATTCATCGAACCAAATCCATGTAAACTTTGAACAAGTTTGGCAAGAGCCATAGTGGTTTTGTTTTTACTGCCATATAATGGAAGAAGTCCCTTGTGCATTGGATATCCCTTTGTAATGGGCAATATCACTGTGGTAAAATATGTTTATATGTCTTAAGACAATCAGGAATTGACAACTGTTTGAAGACACTTCATGGTAATAATTTCATGACTGTTTGTTAAGCTGCCTGGTCTGTATAGCTGCCTACATGGGTAGGTGCCAATGAAAGCAGCAGTATTAGGTGCTGCCAAATGAAATCATCACCCGTTTTTGTGCCCCTTCCCAAAGCCTGCTCCTCACAGACAGCCTTCAGCACATAAACAAACGGATGAATCATCTTGCCAGCTCAGAGGGTGACAGTGAAATTAGAGTCCTTCTCTGCTCAATGCAACAGTTTAGTCATTTGAGACAGGAAATCACTTTGTGTTGGGAAGTAGTACTGGGTCAATCTCAACCGGTTTCCAGAGCAGTGAAGGGCTCAGGTTGCAGCAGGAATGATGTGATTATGACGGGCAGGAGGCAGAACAGAACAAGTTCCAGCAAAAACTCCACAGAATGTAATAGCAAATGTTGCTCTTGGTGTAGATCTTTAATGTGTAAGTAATTAAAAAAAATATATCAAGATTCATTCTACAAATCCAATAAGCTCCTAGAGCTGTTTCTATAGAATTCTATTCAATGTGGTAGGATTTTCCTATACAAATACTTGTCTGTGCCCTGCATCAATCAACCTGAGCACAGTTTTGCAGGAGTATATGCACAATGATGTAAAGGAGGAGATACAGAGAAGTAGGAGTTCTTTTTCTCTCCCACCTTCATCAGCTGCAGTATCTCATTATCAGTGAAAGCTGGCAGAGGGGTAAGTGACAAGTTGCCAAAAGATAAGGAAGGCACAGACTGCTGAGGAGCACTTTGAGAAGTATTTCCTGTGAAGGATCTGCACCAGAGCTGACTTTGATTCCTCTTTGTCAAGGCAGAGGCTAAACTTTAGAGTGGTGTCAAGTCTGTTTTTATGATACTAAGATCTCCCTGGAAATGTATGAAACTCTCTCTTTGGATTTAAATTATCTCTTCAGGAAGTGTGGGTTATAGATCAGTCATTTTAAGCCAGCTGACCTCAGTCACCTTCAGTGACAGGTGAACTCAAAGTGAAAGGATCCCTAGGGTCAGTGGTTTCTGCTGAAGGGGGGGGGCGTGTGTGTGTATGTGTGCACTATCAGAATACTCAAATAAGAGAAGCATGATGCAAAGTGAGGGCATACCCTTGCAGCAGTGCTGCAGACACAAAACACTAAACTAATGTAAGAACCCTTGACATTTAATTCCAGAACCATTAATGCTTCCCAAATGGTCCAGAATTAAGTGGAATTAAATTCAGTAGTGAATCCCACTTTATATGATGATACAAGGCACTAATAGAAATTACCTGTTGAGTGATAAAGGAGCTAAGCATTATTTGAGGCATTTGGGTTACTCATAGCAGACTTTAAAAATTGCCTGGAAAGGTGCTACCTTTTGTACAGCTCATTATAATTCACCTGTAGAACTTCATAATTTTCATATCCATTTTACATGCAAGAACTCCCATGTCAAGCTGAAATGTTTGCCTCAGATATTCAGGGTGGGTTCATTAAATTCCCAACAGCAGCCAAGGGTGAAAAAGCCACTTGTCGAGCTCAGCCTGCTCATCGATCCACCTGCAGCTCTCCTGTGTGTCTGATGGGAAAGGAAGTGTTCGGTGTTTCCAGTGTCTTTGCAAGGCTATTGTGAAGCAGCAAAGTGCCAGGAATGTTAGAGAGATTGTGGAAGGCAGTAAACCACAGAATGCATTTCTGGAGTGAGTTTTCTAAGTAGTTTATGATTTTAAAAACTCAAATCTCCATCCACGTTGCAATTTAAGCATTTGTAGCTGTTCTGAACAAGGGAGAAATTAGGCAATGCTGGATTCCATTACAGGAGAGTTCTTTGATGCCCTTTTCAAACACTATCCAGATCCTCCATTTGAAGCTGTCATTTAGATTAAATACTACAAAGGATCAGCTATCTGAAAGAAATTAAAAGGATGGAACATTTTCTTGGCTGTTAGACATCTGAGAAATCCAGAAGTGGATGATGCCAAACTATCTGTCATATGTGTACTTCCTCTAGCCTTATTCTCCTGAATGAAACGTGGTTACCACAAAGGATATTTGCAATTGAGAAGGAGAGATCAACTAGATTTGGCTTTCTTAAATATGGCTTGTCTCTTAGCAAGTGTTTTACAGTTTCTATTACAAATTTAAAGGAAAGGTTTTCTCATTAACAATTGTCAGGTTACATTTTCAGCACAGAAAAATTAAGGATATTGGGGTAAGTTTCAAGCTACCATTTTAGAGTTTTTAGGCAAGCGTTCTCATCAACTGATTGGAATTACATCACAGGCACCCAATGTACTTACAGGACTATTTACAGATGTGCTTCTATTTAATCAATCCCTGAAGTAAAAATTAAATAATCAGAGTACATTTACATATCAAATTACAAAAATATATGTTTTGGAAGCTATTATAAATACATAATTAATATAAATATATAAATATAATTAATATATAAAAATAATATATAAAAATACATAATTCCAATATTTAAAAAATACGACAAAAAATTGCATTTCAGTAAAATTTGATAACAGTAAGGGAAACTCTTCTGATTTCTTTAGGTCAGTTTTCAAATCATAGATAATTTAGGCTGAAAGAAACTTCTGTAGGTCATCCTATCCCCTTCTCAATGCAGGTCTTATTACTTCAGGTTGCTTGTGCTGTGTCCAGTCAAGTTGAACCTTCCGAAGACAGAGATTCTGCAAGCTCTGCTGAGTGCTGATTGCTGCAATGCATTGGTAAGAAAGCAATCCACATGCAAAAATATTCTCCACTTTTCTGAACACAATAGGAAATGTTCCACTTTCTTTCAGAGGACATCCTCCCTATACTTTCTGGGTTGCATATAATACCTTATAGGAATCAGATAACAGAACTTTGTGTATCGGGGGGAATCTAACAGGTGCCAAGAGGTGCCTCCTCTATTAGGCTTGCATGAGCCCACTGTGGAAGGGATTAAAGTAGCTCAGGATTCAAAAGTTAGCACAGTAAGTAAAATCCTTCAGTTACTCTGAGATTTACAGCCGATTTGTTCCCTTGTTTACAAAATTAGTTGTTTTTTTACCAGTTAAATCTCTCATGGGCTTACTGGGGAGGTGATGAGAACAGAGAATTGTCACTATCACCAGTATTTTAAAAGAGTCCCTTAAAAAGTGTGCAGTGCTTTGACTCATATCTTTTAGCAAATTCTGGAAGCTCTAACATCACTGCTAGAACCACTGGCAGCCCTTCCCAGTGTGCAAATCCCCTGTGAGTTCACAGCCCCTGTGCAGACATTTGGAGAGCTTGGGAGCAGAGGTTTTTCCTCATCCCTCCTGACCTGTCCTACCTCCTTCAACCTCCATCCCTCTTCTGTGCAGAGCTCAGGCCAGGAGAGTCAAGAAAGCACTTGTGAGCATTTTTGTGGTAAAGTGCTGCTTTCAGAGACATCCATCAAAGACACAGTTGATCCCTTCAATTTTGGTCCCAGTTACTTGCAGAGGAGAGGTCTGGATCCAGACAGGCTGGGAGCCCCTTCTTCCACCTTCCTGGGAGACCAGGGCTGCACCAGATCAGATCCCCTGCCAGAAATGAACGTGGGGTGTTTTGTTTAAAGTGGGAAGCTGATAGTGTTGAACCCATCTATTTGAATAAACCAGCTGGCTGTCCTCTTGCCATCTCTGATGTAAATCTATATGGTATTGTGAAACTTTATTTATTTTAAGCTTGCAATATTTACTAAAGCAAACAAAAAGGGTTCTTTCTAACTTCCATAGCATTTTTTCTATTGAGCTATTTGTTGGAAAGATATGTTCATGTATAATTAAATGTGGCTTGCTTAAACCTTTGCAGTTGGTAGCTTAATATATATTTTGTTGTGCTTTGAGTACAAAGGCTATTTTATGCTTTTGTTGGCATCCTTGCTGGTTAGAATGCCAACTGCATAATTTTGTTCTCTGCTATATGTCAGAATTCAAGTGCCGAGGGCTCAACAGGTGGTGCTGGGATAAAGTTCTGGCAAATCAAATAGGTAATGCGGTTATTTCTTTTGTCAAATTATAATTGAAAACAGAGACAAGTAAAATGAAACTCACATTTTCCTGGTGCAAAAGAGAGACTAGAATTAAACTCAAATCAGTTTCCATGACAAATACACATTACTACTGGAGCTTGGTCTGTAAATAAACATGCAACACCTTAGTTTTGATGTAGAATGATTTGTTCCCTGTAAATTTAAACCTTAAGCATCAGTGCTTAAACAATAACAGAAGGCCGGAGTCCTCCATGAATCTTCTGTCTTTCATGTACATATTTTGGAGAAAATGTGCCAAAAGCTTCAGAAAAACTTTGAAAAGATTTAAATCTGAAAAGTCAGAGAATTTGAGACAATCTGTAATATATAACTCAAATGTTTAACATCAAGAGTTTCCTGCCATATTGTTTTCTAATCATTGCTATATCCATGCTCCCAGAAGAAAATGATAAATACAGTGGAAATTCCAGTGAATGTGCTGAATGAGGTGCTGCTCATTTTATGCTTGACTTGGATAATGTTTATTAATCCTAAAATCATAAAAATGGGATAAAACCTTCTATAACAAAAATGCAACAAATCATATATGCATTGCTTGGTTTTCCAAAATTGCACATAAAAAGGCCCATGCACTTTGAGGACCATCCACTTTGCTATTGCGGCTGATCTTTTTTACACCAAAATGTTTTTATTTTCCTCTCAGGACCTATCCAAATCTAATATAAATAATCTTATCTACAGTTCCAGTGATCATTGTGCTTTTATTTAGTTTTCTGTTCCTCCTCATTTAAAGACCTTTCTCCTAAACTATACATTTCTCAACTCAAAGTTTTGTTTTGTCAGATCTGAACCCATCATCCACTTGAGCAGCTTCCTGCAGTGGCTTCCAGTTCCTTAGGGTGTCACAAACATCTTTCTATCCCTTTCAAGCTCTTAGTTTACTCAAGGTGCTGCCTTTGTCTGGGACCAGATGGTGCATCTTCTTCTTTCCGTGACTCATTCCATAAGTGATGAGGAACTAAGCAGCATGGAAAGGGGGTATCACATCAATCCAGAAACTTTGTTATTTTCATCTTTTGCTCTGGTTTAGACCTGGCAGAATGTGTGTTTCTCTCCCAGGCTGTGGCTGTGCTGCTGAGTGCCGGGGCTGCGGGCAGGGGATGGGACACACCTCACAGAACATGGCCTGAGAAACTCCTGAATATGGCATCAGAAATTGCTGGGTGTGACAGATCACAGGGTAAGAAGCTGACAAATGTATACATGGTGCCGTGAGGAATTCCCAGGTGGTTAAGGAGCAGTTATGTGAGAAACAGTGGAATTTCAGAGAAAGGTGGGGCTCTGTGCTGAGGTTGTTTTGGGGTTTGGGATAGTGCAAGTACTGGGTAACCATATCAGCTTACCCACACAAGGTTGAGATCACCTTGAAATGGTATCAAGAATACCAAAATTCAAATTCAACATCTACAGATATTGAAAATGGAAAAGAGATTAACTGGATTCATGGAGAGATAATAAATCCATTAACCTTTTATCTGTTGCCTTTTGCTAGTCATCAGTTTAATTTCTTCACACTTTTCAGTGTGAAGATACCTGGGAACAAGAAGATATTGACTGAGAATAAAGTTCCCAGTTCAACATAACCCTCTTCATAATCCCACACTTGGACTGATCCTGTTGCAGCTTGGTTAACACAGGAAAGCTGTACCCAGTTGTCTCAGGAGTTTCACTGCAAGGGACTGGCTCAGAAGGTACAAATTATATTACAGCCAAAATATTATTAAATTCTTTACCCATTTAAAAATCCTTTCCCTGCACTACTGCATTTCTAGACTGACCTGACACAGGCTATGAGGACTGATCCCCAGTCTCTATGATTTCTCATAAATGTTCAATACATAAGAAAACATGTTCTGGCTTTACTTTTTCTTTCTTTTGAATAACCATATTGAATATTTATCTTATACATCAGGTAGCTGTTTAGAAAAGAAACAGCTGAGAAGGAGATAATGTGCCCCTTTCGTTGACAAAAGATTTATGTCTTGCCTGGCAGGACTTGGTACTTGGAGGGCTCACAGCTGACATAGCCAAACACAAGTAGCACGTAGTGCAGTGTTTATCCAGGGGAACCAAGACTGCTGCTCCCACACTTTTTTGTGTGAAATTAAATCAGCCACATTGAAATCGGCAAAGATTTAAAAATATGATAAAAATTCTATTAAGAAGGGGAGAGAGAGGCTCAGCAGCAGTTTGAATCAATGAATACAGTGCAGAAATAAGTAGGGTATGCATGAACACTTCTGGTGACCTTCTGTAGGAGCCATCTGTGTGCTTGCAAGGCACCCTCTCCCCACGGGAACGGGTGAGGAGTCCAGCCACAGTGCCGAGCACCCTCCCCCCACAGCTGTCACAACCACTGCAGTTTGGCTCTAGCATTTGTATTATTGAATTCCATGCTGTGCCAGAATGAGAAGGGAAAGAGAATGAAACATGTTCTGGGGTACCTCTTTGCCATGGACTGCTTGTAGCTCGGGGTCACTGACTGCTCAGAAAAAAGGCTTATCTGCATTTCAGCACAACTTTTTTGTCAATGTATAAAAAAACCCCCCAAAAACACTACTTTTTTTTTTTTGTTTTTAAGCAGGGGTTGAGAAATGTAGACTAGAATAAGAAAATTCTGCATTTCCCAGGAGATCCTTAATTTTCTCCAAGGATAATATGACAGTTTCCACCAGCTTTGCCACAGCTCAAATGAAGCAGAAGGAATAAATGTCTTTTAGTGTGGTGCTTATACTCAGCTGAGTTTTCAAGGGAGGACAGAAGAAGGGGCAAAGGATTGGGTGTACCTTCATTTCCTGAAGTGAGCAGGTAAACCTGTGGGTTTTCCCATTCCCTGCCCCTCATCATTCTGCCAGTCCAGACAGGTCTACCCATGGAAGTGCTACTGGTGGCAGCATAAACTGAGTATTGGAAAACAGGCAGAATTTGCCCCAGAGGAAATTAACCATTAATTGGCTTAAAATACCACCTCCCATCTAATATAAATAATGCTAATATCTTCAGAAGTATTACTGTTATCCTGGGACTGAAAAAACAAAAAAATTGAATAGTCAGGAAATTAATTTTTGTATGTGCTGGAAAGCCTAGAGGTTAATGCATGCAACTGGATGGCCACAGACCTGGGGGCCATTTCTTCTTTAGACAATATTCTGCATTACACCAGGCAAGTCACTATGTTTCTTCTTCAATAATGTCATCCATAAAATGAGAATGAACCTACATGGCTCCCATTCCAGTGAGGATGGTAGAGCTCATCTGACCTGGTTGTGAAACGAGACTGCTCAGATAGAAACAAGCTCCTGAAATCAAATTATTCATATTACTCCCTGCTGTTCCATTACAGAAAAATGGAAGATTCTTCTGAGATACTTAGGAACAGAGAAACAGCAAATTTTTCTGGGTTTTCTTTTACATTGTTACAAATCTGAATAGAACCTACCACGTACAGCATTTGATTATTCAAGAGTTATGTAATACCTGTTTTCTATTGATCTCTTAGAAAGAGCCTATATTTAATATTTTTGAAAATAACAAAAAAGGGGTTTTTTTTCTGTAGTTGTTTGCTGGGAGGGCACATAATGAAACACAGATATTTGGAGAAATATGGGAGCAAGGGCTTAGTACATGTATGTGTGTGTGAAAAGTGTTTGAACCTCCAACCAGATTTCAAATTTTTCTTGAGTTTACATACAAAAAAATGTAAATATTTAGACTGAAAACAACATCTCTTCTGTGTTATTAAAAAATAGAAGTGTAAAAAAACAAATTCTTCAGAACAGGAGTATGGTAGGTATTATTTCTCCTCTCTCCCAGCACTCTTACAGCCCAGAAATACATACTTAGAGTTATATTTTCATCTTAGTTTGATGTAGCAGATTTTAGTGACTCAAATCCCTTTTTCCATTAGTGTCAGTTAAACTGCTCAGGCTTTGCCCATGGATGCTGCCCTACTTTTGTCACTGTCTCTATGAGCCTTCAGTTCAGCTTCCCTGCTCTGGCTGGCTGGAGCATCACTCCCAGCCTAAAGCAACACCTGCTGAGCCTCTCCAACCTGTGGCACATTTAACACTTCCTTTTCCCTCTCAGGTGAGGACAACTCCCAGGATCACAGCCCTGGCAAAGGACTGCTGAGTGCAGGAAGCCCAGGCAAGCAGCACCCCATTATCAGTACTGGGAGGCCTCCCAGCACATCTGGCCCTGTTACTTAGGTCCAGAGATTAGCAGGGGAAGAGGCTGGGAACTAGTCTGGGCTTAGACCTGTCTGTGTGCATTCTGCCAGCCCAGCCCTGCTTACAGCTTCCCATTTCCTTCTTGTTGCTCTTGGATACGTGCACATGGCATGAGGCTTTTTGAATTTTCACTTGTCCCTCTGAACCATCCTCTCTATTGTCCTTTCAATTATTTCATCTTTGTTTATTTTTACTACAAGTAGTCGAAGGACAGAGGACTTGATCCTTGTCTTATCATTGTGCAACCTAAAATGGCAATGTCTACTCTGAAGTGTCTGGTTTCCAGTGACAGTCACAGTGACAACCATTGTCTTGTAGCACATGCCTAAATTTCAGAACGTTGCAAGAGAAGAGCTTGATACCTTACTGAAATCTATTTCAGCCTTTTTTATGTTTTTATTATGATTAATGGATGAAACAAAACCATTTGTAGTGCATTTATTATCACAAACAATATTGAAAGTAATTTGACCCCTACAGTACTTCCTTTTTTAATAATACTATACAGTGGCAAAAAGGCTATGCAATACTGTGCAGAGATCTTTATCTTAGTTGAACTGGTTGAAATATAGACAATGGAAATTCTCTGGGTTGACACTGGTATAATAGGAAGCAGCATATGACCTGCTCTTCTGAGCAATGTGCTGTCACCACAAACTACATCCCCATACATACCCAACATATAAAAAGTTTATTTGTCAGCCTGCTCCTGTGAGCTCTTTATTTATGGCTACTTTATCATCTGAAATAAGCCATGTTTTTCATGATTAGAAACATAACAGTCTAGCAAAATCTGAAGTTGTATAGGAGAATGTGAATGCTTTTATTATGAAGTCATTTTGCTGTAAGCACTGGAGAAATCAGATAATGTCATATTGTGTTACTCAACTAGCAGGTCAAGTGTGATATAAAAGCATGGAGTTCAGAAAACCTCTCCTGGTACAGTGTGTTTCAGCAAAGGACTAAATTACTATGTTTCTCCCAGGACTTGAAAAGTTGGGAAATTAAGGTAATGTTTTTGGCTGCAGCTTCTTCAGCCAGAGACTGTGCAGATGTGCACAGCACTTCCCTGGCCATGGGCTGTCCCTCAGAGGGTTCTGTCACAGCTGCCAGAGGATAGGATAGCACTGTGTGCCATTTACTGCCTTGTGTACCAACCATTTAGCTTTGCAGAGATGCTCCAAGAGCTCACCTGAGGAGTGAGCGCTGAGGTAAGACACTGACATACCTAAATGCCAGTACCACTTACTGATCACATACATTCAGCAGAGCTAAGCTGCCAGCTTTCTAAGTACAAGGAAAAAAGTTATGTCCTGACATTGTCATTCTCAAGTTCAACTCCTCACAGAAGGATAAAGTAAAAAATATCAGACTTTGCAGCAATTTACCTTAAAATGGCAAAGTTAAGTAAAAAAAAGCGCAGCTAGCACAATCCATGTAGAGTCTGCTTAAAGGTACAATAAAGGTCCAGTGTAAATGTATACCATTAAGTAGTCTCTTCAAATATCAAAAGTAGTTACCGTGTCTAAAGGGCAGAGGACACGGTTATCAGGAGAAAAAAGCTATCCTTCAAAAAGTAAGTCCTGTTCTATGGAGAAATTAGATAAGAGACTTGACTTGGAGAAGTTAACTGAAACCACTGTAAATAGGCCCACGACATTTTGAAGAGCGACTTGCTAAACATACAAACCTAATAACTGCATTCACTTACCTCACCTAGAGGGTAATTGATGAACTGATGGTGCCAACACATAACAGAGGTGTAAAAGAAGCAGTTCTGGAAGAGAAAGCCATTGCAGGAAACCTGAATATGTTATTTGCCTCAATAATCAGTAAGGGAGGACAGCGAGGTTCCTATATGAGACCAAAAGCGTCTCCAGGACTGCATCAGGTCACAGTGTCAAAAAAATACTACACTTGGAACAGAGGGGATTCCCTCAAATATGAAATTCCCAGTAATGGCTCAGTGTAATCAATTATTTGCACTGATCTCAGTACCACAGGCAAGGAAAAAGAAGATGAAAATATGTGAGAAAGGCTCAGAGGTGACCCTGCAACCTAGAGACCAGTAAACCAGAAGTGCTGTAGCAAACAAACTAGTAGAAGTTATTAAAAGAACCAAATTACTTAATTTGGGGAAAAATATGTCCCTCAGAGAGGGCTTGACCTGTTGTAGAAGACAATCATGCCCCCAAACCTGCTAGAGCCCCATCAAGGGATCGGCATGTTCATTTTGATGAGGAAACCCCAGCAGCCCAGTTCAGTGTGCACCCTCCAAGGCAGAACTGTGTCCTGCCTACCTTATTGAGTGACCCAGCTGTGTTAGAGTCATCAAAATCTACTGCACCTATAACTAATATTACAGAGCTTTGCTTTTCTTGTTGGATGGAACAGAATTCTCTGTAGTTCTGACTTATTTTGAAAGCTGCAAGCCAAACCTCATATGTATCAATTAGACTGTGAAAATGTACTGCTGGAGTTGCCTATGGATTATAACTTAATGATAGATTGCTTGCATGCTGTAGAGAGACATAACAGAATGTTATTGCCATTGTTCATCCTTTGGAATTCAGTCTGAGAGTCTGAGCTTGTTAATCAGCAGTTCGTCCTGCTTGTATTCGCGAGTGCTCAGCGCCAAGAGTGAATTTCCTCTCTATGCTTTTGCACTGGAAGCTTTGCCAAAGGTCTTTTGTTCATTATGTCAGTCAGCTGTGGTCTTGCCTTAATTGTGCCAGTAACTCATGTCTGGAGATTATTCATTCTGCTCTGGTGCAATGAGCAGCATGTCAGCCTGAAGCCAGTGGAAACACTGGGTCTTGTGTACACCCAGGTCAGGTCTGGGGACACCAGATGTGATTCTGGACCTTTTTTCAAGTGCCCTGCAGCCCTGAACAAGGGGATTTTGAAGGTGTGCTAAGATTGTAAAAATGCTTATTTCTGGACACAAAGTACAAGGTATACAATAACTCATTGTCTGAGTGCTCCTGTAGTGCAAGACTTGATCTCATGATGAGATTTGTTCCAAGAGGTTTGTTTAAGATCATTACCAAGAAACTATAAAATGACTGTCAAGGAAATTATTTTGAATAATATCTACTACAAAACAGTAGCTACAGCAAAACTAATGCAACTTTTAACACAAGTATTTTTTTCTTTGTGTGTCTGGGGGTGTTAGATTATGGCTGTACATAACCAATTGCATATCATGGGCTAATCCCTTTAAAGAAAAGATCAGCTGAATGTTATCAGCTACTCTTGGCTAGATTGACTATCTTGTTTTACTCCCTTTCTCAGAAAAATAATAGAAAAAGCATGAAAGAAAACTCAGTTAAGGCCAAATTCCCAGAATTTATGAGGAAAAAAATTAAATCATAAAATGACAGAATGGTTTGTGTTGGAAGGTACCCTAAAGGGTCATCTTCAATTATAGCAGGCTGCTCAGAGCCGTGTCCAGCCTGGCCTTGAATGGATCCAGATCTCCCGCTACTGTTACTGTTTGAAACACCACTCACCCTTCCCACGTCTGCCCAGCTCAATACAAAGTCCTGCAAATGAAAAAAATACTCAGTAGAGATCCCCAACAAAATAGACACAGGCTGATGCTTTTCCCTCTTAAAGGATTTTGATGTCCTGTCCCAATAAAGGTTTAAAGCAAGATAATGTTTTCATTAGCTGTTGAAAGTTTGGATGAAAACATTATGGTACTTCCTTTTTCTTGGTTTTTTTTTCCCTTTTTTTTTTTTTCTGGTTTTTTTTTCTTGGTTTGTTTTTTTTTTTCACAAAGCTACTTTTGAAATAGCCTTTTGTTGGCATACATGCTGTTCAAACTTATATCCTTGATAAAAACTGCAATAACTAAGGGGCAAACCTTACAAAGTAGCTCATGAGTAAATGGAATTTAATGGGGTCAATTATCCCCACATGCTTATGTGCAGGTTTCATTAATATTAATAAGCCGTAGACATGCTGTTGAGCTGAAGAATAGGTTGTCACTGGCCTCTACATGCTGTTTTGTGTGTGCTGATTTAGGATTATTCAAGAGAACACATTCATTTCCAAATGTCTCACATGTCAGTGACAGAAAAGCCCACATTTGCCCATTATACCTGCAAGATACAGAAAGACTGAAAAAAATAGGTTAAACTACTGAAACCAGCACAGATTCCGTTTGTGCTTTCTCCATCATGTAGACTCACATTACATGCATGTCTCTATAAATATTTAATGAAGTGGAAATGAATATGTAGCAGGCTGGGTTCTTCCCTCTAAGGGTTAAGTTCCATTTCTGCAAATTGGTTTGTGCCCTATTTCTGTTCCTGTGTCTCTGTGCATCTAGACATTTTCTTGGCATCTCTAACTCTTCTGAGGTTTCAGGAGACCTTTGGAGATTTGCTAGTAATTGACCTGTTTGGATTGCCCATGACTGGCATTTGCTAAAAGATAATACAGTCCTGCATTTTGTTGTTAAGTGCTGGTCGTGTTATTAACTTGTGGCCAAACCAGAAGAAAGGCTCAGGAGACATCATTTTCCCTCAGACAACTTCATTTGGTTCTTACCGTAATCTCCATTATAAATGAAGCACTTTGGTCTCAGCTGAAGGGAGTCACATATTCCTTAACTTGTCAGCCGTGTTTGGCCAGTAATGAATACAGCCACTTTGCTTCATTTTTTTAAGATATTACTGTACACGGAGGGTAAACAAACAACATCACATCAAAGTCAGATGATTTAACCTTCTGCCACTTCTCTAACCACTAAAGAGTTCTTGCCAGGGCTAGCTAGGTATTGGAACATGTGTAAATGTTTTCTGAGAAAACAGAATTATCAAATGAAGGAAACCTGATGTGTTCACCTTAGAAAACAGGAATAATTAATAAGATTAGATCTACCATATCCCAAGGGAGTCTGAATGAACCCTATTTGGTTTCGTTTTATCATGTAGCAGGAACAAATTTTGCCCCCAGTTACAATAGCATAGTTCTGGAGGAACCTTCAAGTTTAGTTCTGCTATAATTTAAACTGCTACCGTCTCAGCGTAACACATCTGATTTCAGCAAAGTTCCTCATCTCTAGCACCATCTTTAATAGCCAAGAAAATTAAAAATGAAAATAGAGTCTGGAAACAATGAATTAACACTAGCCAGACAAGCATAGGGAATCTACTTTGTGTAACACAAGAATTAAATACTGCTGATCTTTGCAAGTAGCAATGACAACTCAAATACAATGCCTTGGGGCCTGCAATAACCTGGAGGCTAATTAACTGCAGAGAGGGCTTTTTATATTACACTTTGTATTAAATAAATTCAGCACAAATCCATAGAGACCAATAAGCATTTTTAGGCAGTCTAGATAAATTTTACCCTAAAAGTGATCAAGCTACATAGAATTCTGGCTTGTGAGATGTCTGATTAATGTATTGTCCTCCAATAATTCAGGTGCTTAAGATGAAAATAAGAGCAAATAAGAGATAGAGATAGAGGAAGTCTTCTGTCAGTACAATGTTCATGATTTTGTGTCTTTTTAAACATAGTACTAATAGAAATATATAGAAATTTTACTTCAAGGTTTTTAAATACTGCCCTAAAATGTGTCGTCATTTTAAAACCAGGAGCTGATGTCATCAAGTGAGGAAAAAGGAAAAGAGAGGAGGCATAGCTTAATTTTAAGGCTCATCCTAGTACCCCATCCTCTCACCATCTCCCAGTGACCCCCAGAGAAACATGCCAGCAGGGTACAAGCACAGTGCTGCAAGGCCAAGTGCTGGGCACAGTAGGGATATCAGCAAGGAACCTCTGGGGGAAAAATAAAGTCATGCTTTTTTCATAAAACTTCTGATCACAGTCAACCACTGGGGTGCATCCAGATTTGTGTGCAGTAAATATGGCATCAACTAAGCCACTGAAAAATACCTGCTAGAAATAAATTATTTCTATTTTGGTCTCAAGGAAATGTTCCACTTCTCTTTGTCGATGTCTTTGTCTTGCTCTCATCCTCTCCCACACATACTCAAGAAGACTAGAAGCAGAGACAAGGCACCTTATCTAATTTCCATACTTGGCTTAAAAATAAGACATTGTTCATTTTTTTATTTCCAAACCAGCAGGTCTGTGAATCAGAACTGGTGAGCTAAGTTTTATGTTATTATGGTGAACTAGGCATTCTATTTGAACACTTCTCATGCAGTTATAATAGGGTAAGCAAGCAGGGGAAGCAAGTAGAATCTGGCTTGAATCTCTTTAGAACATCAGGTTAAAGAAGTTTCCTAGTACTTCTCTCCATTGAAATAGTAAAACTCCTTAAAAGAAAATCTATCTCCTTCCGGAGGAGGTGTCAGGTATGTTCATCACCACTATCTGGTGCAGTCAGTAACGTCTTGAGAGATCTGAAATATCAACAGGAGCACCTCAAGCACACCAGCATAATCTTTGCAAGACAGAGCAGGATAAGGCAAAAAGACAACCAGATTATCTGATATCTTTATCCCAAATTTGAAAGAAAAGGAGTAGACACTTGTGGGGTTCACAAAATTATAAAAAAATAAGCCTGTCCCTCATATAGAATCTTTCACACAGACACTGGCACTCTCTTTTGGAAAAATAAAAGCCACCAATACAAGTTTGTGTTTAGGACCTTCATAGAATAACTGCAGAAATTTTTGCAGGGAGTAGATCAGAGAAACCTTATCTCTCCTCAAGTTACAACCCCACTAATAAACAACTTGTCAACTTGCATCAGGAGGGCTTTCTCCATGAAGTAACACACAAGCTGTTTGCCATCAGCTGGCCTCAGCTGTTCACAAATGGAGGCAGGCTGGTTTCACCCCTGATTCTCCTAGGATTTCTTACATATTATGGCTGAGGCAAAGTTGTCATGTTTTAATTTCCATGCAGTCAGAATGGAAAAAACAAAGCACCAGAAAAGTAACAAGGATTTATATGCAGCTCCCCTTTTTAACCATTGGTGCTTGGGGTTTTTTTTTAACATTTGTAGACGTTTCTCAGAGTCAGAGTTAAGATAAATGCACTGATCCCTGGAATTCCTGTGTTATGCACTGTTTGCACTGTTGCTCTGTCTTGACAGAGAGGTCATCATGGCATCTCCCTGCTGACAGCATCCTGCATGTCACCACTGGCAAGGCTTTGGCTGAGGCCACTGGACAAAAACCAACAGATAAAACCATGATTCCAAAGTTTGGTTGTTTTTTGGGTTTTTTTTTTTAAATGAAGAGCTGAATCTCATGAATAAAAAAAAAAGGACGAGTTTCTCCTGTATCCTGTAGTCAAGAACCTTCCTTAATGAGATCCAGACAGATTCACATTCTTTAAAAGCACAAGACTTTGGGGTTTCTCCATTTAAATCATCAAGTCCTGCATAAATTACATTTGTAAGACCCACTGGCTCCAATCAAAGGGTATTTAAGAGTCTGTCTGACTGAGTTATGAAAGGACCAAGTAAGAGGAAGTGGAAAAAAGGACAAGCTATAGAATATCCATTAGTAAGATGACTAATATTACTACAAACCTGATTTCCCATTTCTTTGGCTTCTTTCATGGAGATTTAAAGATAATCGTAGCAAAGGTTCAGGAAGAGAAACTAAAAGAGACAAATCCTGCAAAGTCTTATTTACAAATGCTTAATATTTCTTCTGGCTTACTGTAAATGATTTATGAGGTGCTTTTCAATATTAGAGTTCTTCATTAGTTCATTGGAGACATGGTCAAGATTAGTAATGAACTAATTGTCATAGAAAAGAATTTATTGCTAACAGTCTCCAAAAATCAGCAGTTTGGCTTCTGTGGGTAAAAATGAGGTAATGTAGCAAAGTCCTGACTTATGAGGAAATAGTTTTTTAGATCACAGACAAATAAGATTAATGCTATATCCCATGCTGTGCTGAAAGGGATATCTTGCATGGTTAAAAAATATATTTAAAAACCATATAATTTCCTTGGGTTTTCCTATGTTTTACCTTTTTTTTTTTTTTTTACATAAATGTTTCCTGTTCCAATAATATAACTTCTCCCTGTCACATAGCTTGCATTTTCCTCAGCTTCAGTAATGAAAATAAATTAGTTAAATTGGCTTTTCTAAAAGCCAACTTCTCATTCAGATTTCCACTCAGCTAGCAGGTTATAGTAACACTAAACTCAGGGCTGGAAATTAGGACATTAAGGACAATATCATGTAGGGTTTTGCTTCTAATTGATGGAAGTAGTTCTACTGCTTTTTTGTTTTGCAAAATCTTGGTAGATTTTGTCCTTGAATTGATCTGGCAAATTGGTTCAAACTGAACTTGTAGAAAAACAGGAGCTCTTTCAGGGTAATGTTTCATTTCAATACTTTTTCACATAGTTTTGCTGGTTTGGACAAATAATCATCACTTAAGGCAGTTAATAATAGATCTGTAGGCAAGGCAGATGGATCTGTGTAAAGCAAGAACTTCCCTCACTGGTTGCTGTACCTTTCCCTCAGTCTTTAAAAAAACTTTAACAACAAATTTCAGCCCAAAATCAATTCCAAAGCAAATACCAAAAGGCTTATTTAATCACTTTGGTTTGCTTTGTATGTGTGTTCTATTTTAAGCTGGTTGTTTTCCATCTGGTCACAAACCCTTTTTCAAGTTGTGAACATCAAGAAATCTGCAGAAATTAAAACTCTATATGCAATTTGAATTTTTCATATTTTTCATCCGTTATTTCAGGCTCAGAAGTATTAAATAGCCTCATGAAAGCATGAGGACCCCAACTTTCTTCTGTGATTCGCCCAGCTTGGACATAAGAGAGCACCTAAGTCAAGAGATTCCAATAGAAAATACTGCTGGATAAACTGTGATAAATGAGACTTCACAGTGACGTATTGGAGAACAATATACTGTAAACTGGAAAAAGTAGGAGGGGATTCAGCACATGCCAAAAATGAATCACTAAAAATGTACACTTATGTGAACAGAAACTCCAAAGCTTTTCAAGTTAGTTTTGCTTTATCTATGGATGCCAAGAAACACCAGGCAATCTACAGTTACTGATCTTCACTCTATTAAAAAAAAGAGAAGGAAAGAAAAAAGGGGCCATACAGTCTTCTCTGGTGGCCTATAGCACGGTAGGAAACATTTTTATACAGATGTAAGATGCTACTCATGAATAGCTATTTCAATTTTAACAGAACGGGTTACTTCCCAAAAGAAAATACTGTATTGGTAACCTCCTACTAGAGCTTTTATGTTTCATCTTGGACATGAAGCAGTCGTGCTGTTCCACAGCCAGGCTCCACCCTGGTGACACTGGCTCACAAACACACCTCCTCTTCTGCTTGCTTCCTGCTGCTCCCAGAGCAGTTCTGCCTAAAGCCACCATTTTTGTTGTATTCAGAACCGCCTTTTTTGGTTACTTAAAGGAGAATTTCATTCCCAAAGCCCCACGCTGATGTTCTCTGTACCTCCACAGCTGTCATGCCACAGCTCCGCTTCCAGGGCACTGACTACTGATGCAACAAGCAGGCAATTCCTGCACTCCCACAGAGTGACCAGGAGAACCAGAAAGGTCTCTTGACTCTATTACCTTACGGAAAATTCAGAGACTCGGACCCTCTCTCATGTTCACAAGACCTAACCACTTCCCCAAAACTGTCACAATCTCTTTAGCATTTGGAGAAAATTAAACTAAATGCAACATGCCAACATCAAATACTCAGAGGACAACTTTTAATTTAATTACTGTAGACATAGAAAAAGGAGTTCCTTAAAGAAGTCTGTCAACTAAGAGCTATATATAACTCTTGAGGGATTCCTTAGTGATTTTCGTAGTTAAACAGATTTCCTTTAAAATACACTTGGTTGCTGCACAGGGTGGAATTATTGTAAAATCAAACAGTTACTTTTCAAAAGTCTGATCTGACGTGTGATGATAACAGAGCAGATAGTAAATACACATCCCTTAGTTTGTCGTATTGATCTGAGAAACATGACTGGGCATTGCAGAGCCAATGTTTGTATCTACTGAGAAAGGGCCAGGATGAAGTGTTAACTGCTGGAGTTAAAGCTCCTTCTTTCATTGATTTCAGTAAGCATTTTTCCAGATCCAAAGCCTTTCTATTAAGTTCAGTGCTCTTTCAGTCAGGGCTGTGTTATCCATTGAAGCCAAAGTACAGCAAAGCCTGTCTGATCTTTTTGAGATCTGGCTTCAGTTAAATAACCCAGTGGACCCTTCTCTGAATTAGCATTGAAGAATATGTGCCAGCAGAGAGGGGACTACTCAGCTGAGAGTTACCTGGGACTGCTCCTGAACAAGGAACCCAACAGACCATGCAAGCTGCATGCAGCCCTAATTTTGAGCTATTACAGAGTAAAGCAACTTCCCAATCTTTTACTTCTTTCCAGACTTAGATCAATTTATTTCTTCTTAGATTTACTTTCCCATTTTTTATTTCCGAATTTCTATATTAAAAAGAAAAAGCATTACCTGATTTTGTGCTTAATATTTTTAAGAGTGGCATTACTTCTATTGAGCGACAACTCCAATCTTCACTGTTGCGAGCATTAGCAGAGGATCTGGGAAGAGACATTCAGAGGGATGAATTCAGAGGTGATAGTGTAACATAAACTGAGGAATAGGACACACACAGACTTCGTGTTAAGGTAAACCATAAAAAGAAGGAGCAGAAGAGGAAAAGCAGTTAAGTGAATGGTATGTAACACCTAATCTAAAGCACATTTATCTTTCCTTCAGCACACACAGAAAACTTTTGTTAGTTTCTTTTTAAAGTTACTGAATACCCACATTATCTGAAGTTAGAATTTACTGTGCGGGGCTTTAAAACCTTACTAAGATCTTAAAAATAGGCTTCATAATAAAAATATTTAATAATTTGCAACCTACACCAACTCTTGCACTCCTACTACGTTCATCACATTTTCTCCCGTGAAGAACATCATGAGTGTATGTCAGCCACAGAAATACAGTTGATGTACTTATACCAGAAAAACAGTGCTTAAGCACCTTCTTACTACTTCAGCTCTATTTCATATACATGGATATGTTTGCTCAGCAACTCAGCTTCCGAAAGACAAAAATAAATTTACTCATTTCTACAGCTGTGGAAAGATTTCTGAAATATGGGAAATTTCAATAGCTCCTTCATTGAAAAAAAAAACCAAACTCAGGATTGAAGAATTCCAGGGAAAGAGCAAAGACTAACCTAGAAAAGGCAAAGAGGCAAGTGAATAAATCAGAGCTTCATTGTGGCTTCCCACTTCAGTAGAGGATTCCTACAAGGCCCTGGCCACGGTGCTCAAGCTCTCACAGGTAGGAGGACAGGGGTGGGCACACGTCTCCAATGTGCACAGCAGCCCCTGTGACATTAGTCAGGGCCACAGTGCAATTGTTCCGAGGAGGAACACGCGGTCTGGCACAGAACCGCATTTTTCTCTCCGCTTTCCTGCAGTTACCGCACGGAGCGCAGGAGTCAGAGATGCCATGGCACCGTAATGGAAATAAATGACTCCGCAGAGCCAGCAGCGGGAGGTGGGAGCGGGAAGCATCCTCATCCCAGCCCCAGTGGCCGCGTAAATCTGTCCCTGTCGGGAGAGCTCCGGGAGGTGCTGGCACCCGCCGCTTCCCGGGAGTCAGTGAGAGTTCAGGTGCTTACTGTGTCATCAAGCCTGACCTTCAGATGCGACACGGCCAGCACGTTTGTTTTCCCACAGCAGTGATTGCTTCAGTCAATTATTATTGCCCATCCTGGAGTGCAAACACATAAGGACTTGATTTACAGTGCAAAATATACATCCTGAATTTACTTCCTCTTTTGTTTTTGGTCTGCCATACTATCTCCAGCTTAAAAGGATGACAGCAAATTACTTCATAGGTAAATATATCTACATATGGGGAAGACTAAATATCAGTCATTCAGGGCATCCTGAGATGAACACTCCATATAGCATTGGATGTGTTGCATCAGATGTGACAATATATTTAAAGGGTTTTGCATTTTGTTTTAAAAGTGCTCTTTTTTCCGCTCCTACCTGAAAAAATCATTAGCAAATTTGTTGATTTGGTAATCTAACCATTAAATCCAGTTTAGCACAGATTTAAGATTGTACATTCAGTTCTTTAAGCAATGTTTAGGTATTACCAATATACTGAAAGATAGATGAGACAGCCTCATGGTAATACAGCTTTTAACCTTTCCTCTCCTCTACCATGACGGGGGAGAATTACAGTAAATGATGGTTACCTTGTCTGCAGTATGGACAATTGATTTGACCTCACTGCATCTGATGCTCTAATGGACTTCGTGGCTGAATCCCTGGAGATATAAAATATGTCCAAGTGAATTGGGGCAGGTTAAAGAACGGACCCGCTTTTCATGGCTGGCTCAAGCTGTAATAGATCTCCTGGTTGTTCTGAGAAGAAGATTAAAAATGATCAATATCCAAATCATTAAAAGAAAAGTGGTGGCTTCTGTAAATCTACCTTAGCTATATTTTTTTCCCTGCTGAATGCTGGGGGGGAGTCTATGTTGGTGACATGAGTTTCTATAACAAATGTTTGCTTCTGTTCACTTTCTCGTAGCATGGTCCCTGTTATATTAAGGATCAGACACTTGTGTGGCCTGAATCAGCATTGCTTGTTTACACCATGAGGAATCTGGCCTTATGTTTAGTTAATATAGATAAAATGCCAATACTATTATATTTCTTGGACCAGTAAATAAAGTCAAGGACAGATTTCAGAGAATAATGGCAACTATGATAACTGAATGTCCTTACAACTCTGCTAGCCCTAAATGAAAGGCCAAAAACAAAGGTCTAGTTTAGGGAGGGGAAAAGAAAAAGATTTGCCTTGGCTGCTCTGAGCCCTTCATTTGGCAAAGTGTAATTCAACATCTTGTTTATCCCTTGCTACCCTCTCTCTCACAAATATGTTCCCAGCAGCCTCTCTTACATGAGCTTGTAACATCCCACAGCTCAGAGACCTTCCTCTCTGCACACAATGTGCCAGACAACTTCGGTGGGATTATATACGCCTACATTTCCTTCACTTCCTGGAAAGCCCAAGCCTTAAGAAGACAGCTGTACAACTGTTCCATAGCTGGCACACATACATTAGACAATTATTTAGTACACTTGAAATCCAAGAAAGCCCCAGTCTATAATTGGGATCTGATATTTCCATTTATTTTATGACAGAAACAAGAGGTAATCCCAAAGTCTGTATTTGAAGATGCAGTCTATTTTCCTAGTTTTGAGAAATTTAAGGACATAAGAATTGGACTGACCTAGCTCCATTCCATTAAATTGAGTGAATGTGAAAAATATGCTATTATGAAGAAATAGCTTCCAACAAATTGAAAAAATTTCCTTTTTTTTTTCCTAGTTGTTTGTCAAACAATATTTACCTTTTGTTTTTCACACATTGTTTGTTTAAAAATATGGATGTGTAACAGTAGCCTCTGTAAGGAATGTTTGTTTATCTACATATGAAGAAAAATAAAGGCACTTTACAAGCTCTTTGCTTTTCTCTGGAGTTGTCTATGCCCTGTGGCTTGGGCTGAGCTGAACGCCTCACATCTATGAGGAGAAGACAGAACAACTGCTGACCCTCGGATCCAGCTATTCTTGTAGCTGGAAACATTGTCAGGGGCTGCAAGCATCAAGCTGTGTGAAAGGCCAAAGTTGAGCACTACGTTATTGGAGTAGATGACACTTTATTCTTATTCTGCAAAAATTCTAACAACTTCGAGTCCCTCGCTGTCCCTTTATGAACACAGATGTCATTTTGATGGGGGGACAGCCAAAATGACAAGAAGGTGACCTGTCAGTGAACTCAGGAGCAGGTGAGGCCTGTCAGCTTCTAATTTGAAACTGGTGTCAGTCCTGAGGAATGGCTGGTATAATCACATTTGTAACTGATCCCCTATAAACTCTGCAAACATTCACAGTGTGCCTGTTATGAGTAATATGAAATTAACAATTCGTGTTTATGACACCAGACACCAAGAGAATCAAGGAGATTTCAGTAACAGGATCGGCTCCGTCTGTCTTCCAGAGCAGAACACCAAAGTCCCCCAGTCGTAGCCAAATTACTCTGTGCTTATGTTACAATAGGCATTGTTATTTATTTTGAAGACAAGCTTTTGTAACTAGGTGTAAAGTGAGGACCTAAGAACTAACTCCTAGTTGAAATTACTCTTTTTAAATTTCTTTCCTTCAAGCTCAGCCTTTACAATGTTTATGATTTTTAAGTTGAAGTTTGGGACCTGACAAATCACACACATACTTGTATCTCAAATTTTCTGAATAACTGAAGGGAAGGCTCTGTGTAAATCTCTCTCAGACACATAAATTACCAGCTGCATGAATACTGCCATTAAGACATGCAGACAAGTGTAAGGGGTGGGGACAGGGCAGGATGCCCGAAAGAGGTGGAGTCACAGAGAAAACAAGACATTTGTTCACTGGGTAATTTATCCTTAGTCTGTCTTCACTGTAGCTGAGCAAGAATGAGCACCACAAGTTAGCCTGTCAGACTCCCTTGCTTCTCTGGCATCAGGGAACTTTATTTCTGCAAACTACAAACTATACCTTTTCTTCCTCGTTCTGTGTTACATTATCTGTATTTTTTTTATAAGAAAAAGTCAAAACTGCATTATGTGAGGCTACATTTGAATTAGAATCAAATACAAACTTAAACCCAACCTAATTAACAAAAGACAGGTACAACTGCAAATAGTCCTTTTGGGGACAATGACAGCCCCAAACCCAAGAGGAAGACTAGGGTGCAAAACTCACATTCATTTTAAGTGTATGAGGAAAACATAGGAGCATTTTGTATTGCTGCTACCTGAACCTCAAGAGCTTATCCTGTGCAGCTTTTAAAAGCACCAGAAATAGCCCATCATACTTCTGAATCTTGAAACCTTCCAACTGTTGTCCACCACCCAAAAACTCATGTCAGCATCAGCCTTGAATCCTGAGGCAGGGGCTACAAGCTGTGCTCACTGCCATTGATGCTGTCACCTCTGGACACGTAACACAACAGCTCACTTTAAATCTGATGTACAGCACAATTTTTTTGGTGTTTGGATAGGACATATAGAACCTTGATAAAAATGCCATCCATTCAGAGCTTTCCTAGAACCCAGTGAAATATGTTTTTGTTTTCCTTCTACTTAAATGGTTGTAATTCAACATATGGTTTAAATAGAGAAAATTAGGATAGTTTGGACTTGTTGGTGTTTGGGGCTTTTTTAAACCAGTCAGAATTTCTGTAGACTAACTTCAGAGGGTTTTCCACAGAGACCAGAAAACCAAGTGGGGAGAGGAGGAAAAAAAAAAACCAACTAGGTTCCCCTCTGAAAGGAAAGGTAGAAAGTGGAAGAACAGGACAAAAACATTTGTTGAGCTGTTCAGAGTAGAGCCTAATCTTGAGCCTGTTCCCCACACACAGAAAGGAGCTACAGAGCACATCTCCGTTCATGACGTAGCTGATGGTATTTTGAGCACTCAGGTCCTGCACTTTCCCCCGACGTCACAGCACCACTTTCTATGAATACAATTACTTTCAGGGCACCCTTGGCTCCCACCAGCTTCAGTTTTGAAATTAAACAAAATTAGTCCTTTCAAGGCAACTGTGGAATGCACAGGAGCAGGTGAGATGAAGGTGGGGAAAATGAGACTATAAAGAGATATCCTCATTTTTAAGACTATTCATCTGTGTTACATTGGAGTAGACAGGAACAAGGAAGGCTGCATCACAACAAAGAGTTGAGGCATTTGAGTTTGCCTCCATGTCATGCTGAACAGAGAGCAGCATCCCCCCTTGGCTCATTGCATGGGAAATACCTGTGCACAGGTTGTTCCCCTGACTGGCTTGGATGTGTGACTGGTCCTATCTCACCCAGCTGCTCTAAATGCTGGCTTAGGATGTTTTCTCCCTGACCCATTGAATTTATAATTAGCTTTACAAAATGGATTAGCAGAGCATACTGAGACCATAACCCAAAGACTTAGAAACTAGTCTGCAAAGAAGGTTGAAATCCTTGCCCTGCTTGATTCCCTCTCAGGCTCAGTGACTGTTATTTCACAATTCACTGCACTTTGCTGGCTACGGGGTACCCACACGCAAATGCCCCAGTCATGGAACAATTCCTTTTTTGCTATATACAGAAAGATCACCCCATCTGGGAAACTTTTCCCTCAAAATCAATCCATTTAAAAGGTAAGTTTAAGTTTTCATGACTCAGTGTTTTCTTTAAAAATAAGAAAAAGCATGTTTCAGTCAAAAACCTGTAATCAACTCATACTGAAATGGCAAGGTTTCCCCTGCCCTTGGCTGCATGGCAATGTGTGTGCAGCCCCAGGGAATGCATGAGCACCAGTGCAGTGACCCAGTGAAAATCCTGGAAGCAGGCAGACAGCATTAAAGTCATGCATTAAGGAATGTTTGTGAATACTTCTGAGGCAAATTACAGAACTCCCCAGAAATATTTGCAATGTGATGGTTTAGGAAAACCATGTGGGAATTGTACCTTGGACAAGAGATATGCCAATAACAAAACTAGTGGCTGTATCTCACCCCCTGGAGCTCACCTTCTCTTCTTAAATCCCCAGGAGCCAGAGCTGCAGAGGCACAAGGGGATGCCTGTGGCAAACAGCCTTTCCCATTTCCTCTCATTGGCACAAGTCTGCAGAATGATGACACGGATTTACTCGAAGGAGGCAGTGTGGAAGCAAATCTGGATGCATGTGACAGAGCTGGAGGCATCTCACTGTAATTAATCAGTAGTGAAACAAGTAGTTATTTATGTTGCACACATCTAATGAACAAGAATTAGTCATGGCTCTGATTCTTGGGCAGCTATTCGTGCAGCGTATCTAATATTGGAAAGGAAACTGCACTGTTTTTTCTAATTCAAAGAGACTGGGTGAAACAAGAACTGACTTCTGCCTTTGACTAAACATTACGAAACTGGTTTCCATGTTCGGAAGCGCCTGGATGTATTTTTTCATATTCTTTCCTTCTTTGAGTTTTCCTGACTTCAGTCAGGAGGTGAAATGCCAGAAATACCCAGAGACACCCCACCAAACCAGACAGCTCCCCTGCGGGCATTGCAGCCCAACGGGTGTTTTTCCAAACCACCCCTGAACTCTGAACCTTCAAATCAGTTACAGATCCCTTCCACGCAGAGATGAAACCACATCCCTGCCTGACTTTTGCAAGCAGAAGTGTGGTGGAGAGCCGGGATCAGCAGAGCTCCTCTGCACAGTCCAGCTGCTTTGCAAATGCAGCTTAAGAGACTCAAGGCTGCTGTGGTTGCAGTTGCCTTCTGGAGCCGGGAATGGAGGAGTTGTCAGACTCTGTGCTGGATGCTGTTGAGGTCTGTAGAGCTAAGCACAAGCTGGGCACCCATTAGCTCTGCAATTACCCAAAGAAAATCATCTTTTTTGCTCAGGGTACAGTCTGAACAAAGCTTAACTAGCCAAAAAACTAGGAGACACTAAATTTCCAATTACAAGCACTGTCTGGTCTGATGGTATTTTTTGTGAGAAACTAAAGCCACCTGTCCCTGGTGATAAGCTAGTTTTTATTATGAAATATAACAGTTGTATTGTACATGACTGTTCTGTACAATGCAATTTACAGAGCTGCTCTGGTGATCGCTGTCCCTGACAGGGTGCCCTTTATAACAGGACTTGTACCACGTCAACATTTTCATGATTCTAGGAGAGTGGAGAAAGAAATATTTCCATAGTAGAAAATTCCTGTTAGGTAACTATTATTGAAGTGTGTATGAGATTGGATGTCAAAACATTTTTATTGTTAGCTGGTGGGAATTACACTGACTGACAGCAGCAGTTTAACAACTGAGAAGCGGCTTAGTTTGTTATTTTACTTGTTTTTCCATTAGCATTTTGAAGTGATAAAGCCTGTCCTTAGACATGCACACAAGGGTCCCTGCCTCCCACTTTCTCAGGTTGGTACAAGAGGAATGACTGATAAAAGAGATTAATAAATAATGCTTTAACTTTGTCTGGCTACATGGTGTCAAAGTATCCTGGCCTATTAACAGCATAAGCAATTGCGCCTACATTGTTAAAATGCAGTTAAAATGAGATTGAGCTCACAGTTAAAACGAAGATGAGCCGCAGTTTGGGGCGTTTCCGTACCTTCGGGCCCGGTTGCGGCTCTGTAATCGCGGTCCGTCATTGCCGCTGCCGCCGCAGTTCCGGCGCTGGCCGCGAGGTGGCGGCCGAGGCGGTGCCATCGCCCGCAGGCCCCGCGCTTCGCTGCTGCCGGGAGCGCTGCGGGAAAAATAATCAATTCTCTGCTTCCCACTTCGCGATGTCTCCTACCGAGCGGCTTCCAGAGGCTACGAACAGTCGTACTGCTCCTTGTACCCTCTGCTCTACAGGCAGAGGAAAACCATTCCCTCATAATTTACTATGCTTTCGTTATTTTCACCTGAAAACATGACCTGCTATCACACAACCACCCTGAAAAATCCCCAAACCTTTTGACTTGAACCTTTGCCACCCACGTGTATGGCCGCTTACCAAAGTCTCTCATATGCCCTACTCCGAAGGGAGAGGCTGTGACACCCTCTGCCTCGGGCTGTGATGACATCCCCTGCCACATTTAGATTTTCCACATTTATTTTACTTCTGTTCTTTATTTTAATCCCGGTAAACTGTTTCTTCAATCTTTTTGCACCTTGCTTCAGCATAGAGACTGCAACTGTAAACCAGCATATCTGAAAGCTACAGAAGCATTTAGGACAGGAGCCTTCCCCTGAGCTGGATGTGTTCATCAGATTGTCAGCGTGCACAGGGCTTTGCCAAGGAAGGGATGGGAGCTACGCTGTTGACACAGCATTAATGTTTCTTGCTTCCTGTCTGTTCACATCATTAACCCACGTAGCTGTATAATACCTGTGTGCCAAAGACACAAAAAACTGGCTTAAATGCCTGTCAGAGGTGCTGATGTAGTTGAGCCCATCTGAATTTGTGTTTCCACAGCAGCCTGCTCTGGTGGGACCCCCACTTTTCAGAACAAAAGCATGCTTTTTACTCCAATATCCAACATGTTCTTAATGGTCTTTTAGATTAGGTCTGAGTTGCCAATAAGAGCCTAAATTTGGAGCTATTTGGGTCAGAATAGTTTAAGGGTAACATCATGGAGGTCACAGGCTTCTGCCTGTGGCTCCAGCACCACAAAAAGCAGTGACAGTGCTCAGTGTCAAGATGCACTGGCAATGAGAGCAGCTGAGGACTGCAGCTAACCCTGGATTCAGAATATCAAGGCTTTGAACAGCATTATAAAATACTAGAAGAGAAGGTAGGCAGATAAAAAGGAAGGGAAATAGAAAAGAGAAGATATGGAGAAACAAAAATAGTTGAGAAAATATAGGGGACTTAAAAGGTCCTGATCTGTATTTTTTGAGCCTATTCACGTGTGTGCACAAGGGCACGCATGTGCATGTTACCCCAGCACATGACCATAGGAACTGCTGCTGGACAACAAATAAGTAAAGGAAATGTGGGAGGAGATGATGAATAGAAAAGGAAGGTGGTCTAGAATAAGGAAGCCTGGTATTTTTTCTCTTTGAAGACTGGACTTGCATGAAGTCTTACACATGGAAGAATTGATTGTTTTGAAAATAAATGCAAATATTCACTCCTGGGTAGAGCTATTTCAAAGCAGTAAAACAGCTGGCTCTAAAAATGTTTTTGAACAGTAGCAGTGAAAAACTCTTAATGGTAGCACAAATAAGGCAGCGTTAATGAATTCAGTCCTTGCTGGTAAAATACTGCCGTGCTTTTTAAGTCAAAATTTCAAACTCTTTTTGTTTGTTTGCTAAGAGTTCATCTCCCTTTTTTACTTGCTTTTAATCGAATGGGATTTTGATTCTGCCTGTCATTTTGAAGTAGACTGGAAAAGAGAGCTAGGCCCCTGTGAGAAATGAATTTAACAACCAAATGCTGTCCCTGAGAAACCAGAGCAGTTCCTCTGTGCCAGGGGGGACCAGAACAGAATAAGGGGAGTGAGAAGGAAGGGTCTGTATGCTGCTCACAGGCTCAGCTCTTGCCCAGCTCCCTTTTGGTCCTTATAGGCCAGTGGCAAAATTTTTTTAAATGTTCTGAAATTTTAGAGCTTTGAAAGAAGCTTGTCCACAAATGTCATGAGGAGCTCTGGGTGGTGGACACTTTTAGCTGTCCCTTATTTCATTTACATGCCTAAGGAAAAGTTATCACCTTGTGTAAATCTGGCATCAGTTTCAAGTTGTCAAGTTCTTGTTTATCTCCTAGGTTCTGTCCAGGTTTCCCCTTAGAAAAACTGAAACACAATCCTGTACTTTGAGTACTGTTCACACACGTGAAGTTTCAGTTTGAAGTGAATTAAAATCACCAGTGGATCTGTTCAACACTTGTTAGGCTCTGCCTCAGTTGCCAGGAAGCCTTATTTTATGTCAAGGGGAAATCTGGGGCATCTTTTATTGGTTTCTCTAATAAAAAGGTTGTGTCCTAGACCCACTCGCCAGGAGTACAAAAGCCACCCTGCTTGCTCCCAAGGACAAACCCCAGAGAAACAGGCCACTCATTCAGATATCAGTTATATCCATATCCAGCAGATTGTTTCCTTACCAGGAGATACCAGTTTTGGAAGAATTTGATTTCAGGGTTTGAAGCAGTTCCACAGACCACTTGGGCTTGACCTTCAAATGCCTTAGATAGATACAAGCCTTGAAAATTACCTCCTGCACCCTGGGAACTTTTGTGGGGGAAAAAAAATAACCACCCAGGGGGTATAGCCTTGACTATGTTGCTGAGTCAGTGAATTGCAGTGCTCCAAATCAGCTGAAGATTTAGTTAACCATGAATAAGTTTCCTTCAGGTAGGAAAATATAAAATACTACAGTTTGTGAAAGTTTATGTTAAATATATGCACGTGCATATATTTATGATAGGAAAGGAAAAGGAGTCTAGAGATGGAAGAGATTTGTAATCCAGTGTCTGCTGTCTGGGAAGAGCAAGGAGCTGAGGAGACGTATCCAGAACCAGAGCCATGGCTTCTGCAGCGTTGCTCAGAGTCCCAGCACTACCATGCACCCAGTGCCACAGGAACATCCCAGTGCACCCCATGAGGCTGCCAGGAACCTGACAGGGAAAACAGCTGGAGCAGCCAGAAATTCAGCTCTCACTGACAGCATTTTCAGCATTGGAAACAATTGTTACCTGAACGTGCACCACTGATGCTTCAATGTAAAATGCCCAGAAACAAGGAGAGACTTTGCCAGACCTTCCCAGCAGCACTAGGGTAGAATATGGATCTGGGATAAGTGCGATTTTTGTCTTGGCTACAGCTGATCCCAACATTATGCAGGCAAACACCCTTAATGAGAGATAGGGACAATAAATTCTATGACTTTGTTTAGGCAGTGACATTTCGGTATTGGGGGCAAAATGCTTCACAGAAGCCAAGGCATTTATCTTTTCATACATCTTCACATGTTCATTTCAAAATACAGCTTTTTTGTGAGCTGTGATACCCATTCCAAACCTGAGCAGTTACTGTGGCTCATCTATCATGTATATGTTTGCAGATCACACTGTGTTCTGAGATCTGCTTTCACAGCATTCAGAATGTGCAGCTGCAAATGGAAATGTAGGAGGGGTCAGCACTGAGGGGTTTGCATTTAGCATCGACTACTGGAATCCCAAAACTAGAAATGAGCCAGAGGAAACCAGCAGTGCTCTGCTTTGCCTATGCTTATGGCCAAGGAGCAAATCCAAGGACCCAGGTCTGATTTCCCAATTCTGCACATGCACTCCTGCAAATTTTTTCAATATCTGCACCAAGAAATATTAGGCATCTGAGGGTTGAATTCAGATCTGAAATGAATATTTACTTCTATCAATTAGGAAAAAGTTTAGACAAGTGCTCTGTGATCATTACCTTAACAAAACCAGAGCTTTATGTCCAGAGTTGAAAAATTGTGTTTGAACAGAACAATCACAAGATCTGCAAGTCTATTCAAGTTCCTCCAACTCCTACTGTTTTCAGTACAGGTACCTAAATTAAAGTTAAATATGTAAATCTCATTGCTGGTTTTTTATGTCAGTGACAGAATTTTGTTCCTGTTAAGATTATTTCTACTGTGACGTGAAACTGTGTGATATAAAGTAAATGAATATAGCAAGAAAGTCAAACTGTCCATGCAAAATATGTTGACATACCTGCTCTATCTTCCTAGCCTTTTCTTTCTATATTTACTTATTTGTTGTGTTTCTTCCTGTGACCTGTTTTGGTTACTCTCAACTAAAAATCCTCATACAATAGGGTTTTTTTCAAATTGATGCCAGCTAATTTAATTTCAGGCAGAAATTGAGCCTGGTCAGGACTGGCTAATTCTTGCAGCTTCTCAGATTTGAGACACTTATACAAGGAAAATATTTAACAGTACTTAGAAAATTGTTTTAGTAGTAGATACATGAATTTGAGACCAACACAGTGAAGTTCTGTAAAGCCTACAGCAACTTCATGCTCATGACTATTTACACAACCTGACTAATCCAAGAGCTTTCACCAGCCAGCCAGACACAGAAACACCCAGCTGCTGTGGCTGGTTCGTGTGGGGTTTGTCTTGTGAACTTGGAATCCTTGCCACAACACTCTTGTAATCACTCTAGCAGTAATTTCAGACAAACTGGTCATGAGATGATAGCCTCAAAGCACAAAAGAAGCTTCAATCTTTTAGTCAAAATGCATTTTCTCTTTTCTTTTCTCTAAGGGCTAAGTGCTCTGTGCAAGTTCTTGACTATGAATAGCTCACCCTGCCTTCTAGCCCAGACTCTGCAGTGCTGTGAGCTGGCCCCATAAAGCCACTCCCACACAGCTCTGCCACTCACCCACCGACCCAGGTACTCACTGCTACTCTCAGTGGGGTGCTGTTAGCCCAACCCTACTAGCATATTGGAGAAATCTCCATTTGTTTGTTTGTTTTGTTGGGTTTTTTTGTGTGTGTGAATATATTCACAGATATATTCTCTGCTATTTAGTCAGAGAACAGCAGACACATGTTTATGTGAACATAACTGTCTGTGTGATATCTGAATACCTCAGTGCTCTTTGGGATCATACTTAAGCCAGTTTGTCAAAATCTGGGCAAAATATGTCCCTTTGCATCATTTTACCAATGAAATGCCTCATCCTTGCATTTGTTTTCTTTTGGGAGTGCAACATAAACTTGGGTGCAATTGAGCCTCTGTGAGGTCCTGCTTTACTCATGGAAACCAAATTAAATGGATATATTAGCCAGTATCGATCCACTTAGGACAGGTTAGACTGAAGGGTAGGTGTGATGCCAGTTTCTGTATAGCCCATATAACGTGTCCATCTGCACAGAAGTCACCCAAATTGTTTAGAGCTGCTGCACCATCTATATTTTGAGATCCAGCTGAGAAGCCTCGATTTATTACCTATTAGGAACTGAATCCAAACATGCATTTCGTATCAAAACATGTCACCCTATAACACTTCTGTAATTCATGCAAGTCTTGTGAATGTCTATTTCCCCAGATAAAAATAAATATAATATTCTTGGTATTTGTAAAACTGCACAAATACGAAAAAACCACAAAAATACCCTAGACTCCTACTCTACCTTCATTGGAAAAACTGATCTTATGACTGGGCTTGTAAATGTTCTTGATCTTTTTGCAAGGTTGCATGGCAGCATAACGGGGCTTAGAATTTCAGTCTCAGGTCCATCAGTGCTTTAACATTTAACAAGAAACTGACAATTTTCAGTCACATCTATTGTAAGTTTACGCAGCGTATTTCCCCCAGCTATCAAAGTGAAGAGGACAAACACTGTATTAACAGCTCTACATGTCTCCAGGTACTTTTAATCCCTTTCTTCCCACTCCATTCTTCATTCAGGCAATGAGCTTGGGTCAGACTCACCTCAGTGGCCCAGCACAGCACTCTGCATTTAGAGGCAGAAAATCTGAATCTTCGCACTGCTGACCTTATTGTTTCACAGACTATTGATTGCAAGTCATCAGGTTTCAGCAGTTCACAGAGATCAACCTCTGGAAAAGAAAAGCAGAAAGAAGGAATGAACCCATACATAGGACCAGGGCTCAATTGCAACGAACAGACAAACATAATGTGGATAGATAGTAGTGAAAAGAGCTTCTCTAATCTCTTGTGTGCAGTGTCAGAACAAGCCAGCCAGAAGTTTGCAGCACACCAGTGTGCCCATGTGGCCTGCAGGGAAGGGAGTGCTGGCAAGGACCACAGCAAAGGCTGGGCAGGACAGGTGTCCATCTCCAAGAGCTCCAAATGGAGCAGTTCTGTGCTTCACCCTGTGGGCCCATGTCCACCTTATGCTTTGGTGTAGAGAGAACAAGAGGCTCCCCCTGAAGCAGACCTAGGGTGGAAAACCATTTGAGAGTGTGTGAACACATCCTCCGCGTCCTCATCCAGAGCCATCGCTTTTCTTGTCCCACAATCAGGTAAGTCCATTAGAAGACATCCAGCAAAGAGCTCACTCCACACCAGCAGCATCCCCCAGCTCTCCCTAGAAAACTTTTCAGTTCCACAAAAGAGTCAATGAAGATAAATAACTAAAGTTACCTATAACTTACAAAGGTTTAGACTAACAGGAACAGTTTGGAGAAGGATACCTTTGTGGGTTTATTAACGACTGCTTTTCTTCTACTATTCTTAATAGTTTGTGGTATTGCATGCAGTAAGAAGAACTTGGATACATCAGTGTTATATGGCACATAAACTCAAATCAAATATAATTTGATATTAGACTCATCAGGGCTTCAGAACTCAAGTGAGGCTGTGAATTTCAAGTGTATTTTTTGATAAACTATCTGCAAAAAAGATGTATTCCAAATGTTTGCTCATTTAATTAGAACATAAAAGATTTTTCTCTTTGACTGGAGCTTGCTTCTGACCCTTCTTGCCTGTGTGTGGTTTGTATTGTTCTTGGCTAATGAGATATAGGATATGTACTAAACATTTACACATTAAAGGCATCCTTCATTCAGCATGAAGGTGTTGATACATCAAGGATACCTCAAACATGCTGAGATTCCAACAACTTGTCAGACAAATTAGCACCTTACCAATCGGGGGTAAAACTGAGTTTCACATTTCTCCCTGGTGGGAAGAAAAAAAATCAAAAATCACTGTAGCTTAATGCTTTCTTTGCAAATAGGAACACAAAAGGCTTTATCACCTCTGTAGTGTAAATTATAGCCCTCACCGACTATCTGATTTTTAATTCCTTGGTTTTAAATGATCCCAGGCAGCTCAGAGCAAATCCATTGTGTCATTCCTCTCTTAGAGCAGACATCTTCCCTCTTTTAAGTTCATATCTTTCACAATTATTTAAAATTTACACTTCTGTATTAAAATGGTAGAATATGAATCTCAAACCTATGTGTTTCACTAGCATATAACTGCCAGGGAGGTTTAAGCCAAACTCTAAGGAGTGTGTGGAATTATGGGACTGTTTGGCAATGAAACTAAAAAGGTTACATTTTTTAATGTTTATTTTTTCAGCTGACTAGCACTTAAAATAAGCTCTCAGTGCTTCAGATTGCTGGCACTCTGCATGAGACATTCAGGACACCAGAAAAACCCACAGTCAGATAATCCAGCCTAACCAGGTATCCCAAAGGAATAACTGGGCTGGAAGCAAGGCTCAAGCTCAGGTGCTGTAGACACACAGCAGCAACCAATGACCATCCTTTACCCATAAGATGCAAATCATTTATGTCCGGGCGGATCGTGACATAAATTCCTGCCTGCACGAGATTTGGGAGAGGGCGTTACTATCATAAACCTCTAAAATAAGAATTATGTATGCATCAAAAGGGCTTGCTTTAACTTGCATACCTGACCCAATCACAAACATCTATTGTCTAAGATCATGAGATCAGCCAAAGAACATCTAATCGAAACAAGATAAAGCTTAAGGTTTCATAGAGAGCAGTTAGAAAACAAAGTTTCCCTTCAGTAACTTCTTCATTCTCAATAATCTCAAATTCAGCAAGTTTTTTTCTATATATATACAGGATAGACATTTGAGGAGGATTTGCCTGGTTAAAGTTGCTTTTACCTCCTTTCAGAAGGAATTTTCAACACAAGAATTTTATCATCAGCCCTTCTAATTTGTCATTAAACCCTAAAACCTAAACAGCACATACATACATCTCTTTTCCACACCTGGGTATCTGCTCAATGGGACTGTTATCCTATAGCCACAGCTTCTCCTTTACTGGGACAGGACACATAAGATTCAAAATCATATTAAACTCACTAAGGAATAGCTGCCGGGGAAAAGAGTGTTACCAGAAGCAGGTATTTAATTCTAAGCTGCCACCTCCTTCTCTGCAGGTGTGTTTTTCAGAGCTCTCAGCACAACAAATGAGTAGAGCTGTTAGTGCTCAGCATCCATAACCAGGCAGACGAGGGCTGCTGAAGCACAGATATGGGATTGAACGATGACATTTTGGGCATTGCACAGATATGTCAGATTTGTAAACCAGATTCTTATACAAAGAACTTCATAAAAACATCTGCAGAAAATTAGAGAGTTCTGTTTTTCGTAGTACACGTTTGTGGAGCACTTAGAGCAGTGCCCCTGCTCAATAACATGTATTAGATACATTAAAAAACTTGCACAGGTTTTTGCTTTGAGAGGAAAAAATATCGCAAAGAAAAAGATGCAGAATGTTCAAATCCTTAAAAGAGACATTTTTTTCCCCATACATATAGTGACATGATTTATAAATATGTAATTAAAAGGAGCATAAATCTGTAGATAAGTGTTGGTATTTGACTGAAACACTAATGACAAGCACTAACTGCATGTGGTCCGTTGTGTGGCTACTGGAATCAAGTAGTGAAGAGGATCACAGTTCCTTATTAGTTAGGACCACCTAGAGTGATGGAAAGCTTGAATGATCAAAGAGAAGACAGTTTTATGCTGCAAATGTTGATATACTCCTGAGCTTTCTAACTCATTTTAAGGTCCAGTGTGAACACTTGACATGCTAACTACTAAGCAGGGAAATGAGTGTAGTATTAGGCTACAAAAGTTTTGTTTGCTTCAAAGATAAGTGAATAGTATTCAGTGTTATATTCCAGTCCCTTATTGGATCACAAAATAGTTTTGTATTAGTGCCAGAGCTCAACAACTTAGTCTTGCCTACTTTAAGCAAGAATAATTAGCCTTTCTTGCTAGTAACAGCACATGAAAGAACCTATCCTGCTTTGTCTGAATATTCACAGTGATCACTAGTTAATTAGGATGAAGAAAATTCATGACTTAATTTATTTGTAGAAGCCAGAGTAATCCAGAGTGAGTGTTTACTTTTCATAACTTAGTCATGCAGTCCCACAGAATTGTTTCTGTCTTGTCCAAATAGCTGAAATGTTTCAGAGAGGATGAATGTGTCTCTGCAACACTGATGGTCATGAGAAGCTGCACCTCATGAAAGGTACAGTTCTTCCTTGAAACACATTTGTGAAAAGAACCTGTTCCCATGAGTGTAAATGCTAACAAAAACATGACTGAAACAAGCTCTGCTTTGGAACGGATATAAAACTGAACAGTGAGAATTGTCTTGCAGAATTCAAGTGGCTCTAAATTCCATAAGCAAAGCTTCAATTTATTCTCATATATCTGAAACTATTTTTTTTGTTGCTGTTCAGACTCCAGCCCTCAGGCTGTTCAGTAGGTTATGGCTTTTGATTCTGGGATTCATCAAATAAAATCTACTCTGGATATAGAAAAGCCTTCTCATTCAAGTGACAGGTGCTGGAAAGTAGTCTGTGTTAAGAAACCTGAACATTGATTTTAAATTCTACCTCAGAAAAACACCTTAACTTCTGACTGAATAAGAGTAGTGATCTCCTCTGAGAGAGCTTTTCTTTAACATAACTGAGGGACATAAGCAGGAAACACATGCAGTAAAATAACAACCTGATGCTCCTAGTGAGGGTGAGTTTTAATAAAAAGTGTTACCCTCCTCACATACCAGTTTAGAACTTCTCTTTGAAAGCTCTTCACAACTCTTAACCTGATAACCTTTAAAGTCTCTAAAATCACCAGAGTTTTAAGGTGTTAAGCACCTTGGTATAGCAGTTACAATTTTTTATATTTAATATATTTATGTTTGTATTTATACTACATAGAAATACAAATAATTAATTAACCATGGAATATATTTAATGTTTTCTCACTAAATAAAAAAACATACACCAGCTGGAAATATATTCCCAGATATTACATTTGGATTCTTTGAGGCCTGAAATCAAGTAGATAGTTCTCAATATAAGATGGACAGCTGCCTAATCAGAAAAGTTGCCCCTCCCTCCTTGCCAGTATCTAAAATCCATTTTCTCACTCCTAAAATGTCAGGACGTCTTTGTTGCAACATCTTGACAGAAGCTGAAGAGAACAGAGCTGTGTGTATGGTCATGAGATCCACTACAAAGTCAGCATCACTTCACAGAGTCCTTGAGCTTGGTGTAAAGATGCCCCAATCTCATTGGAGTCTGCTTTTTCAGACCACTTTATCCTGTACAACACTACTACAGAATCAGGAATGAGCCCAACATCCAAATTCTGCATTTTTGAAGGCACAATGATAATTCTGGTTTGGAGTTCAACTAGAAAACAAAATATCCATGTTCAGATTTAAGGAATTCATTTAACCTTTTTGAAGAAATTAGAGGCTGGGGCTGTCAACTTTGAACCATCCCCATGTTTAAAGTTCAGACCTCATTAGTTTTGGCTAGGAATACTCTCTAATTACTAAGAGAGTTTCCTCAAGTTGCACTTTAGAAATTCATCTTTTTTTGTAAGCTGTAAAGTATTCATAAAAAGCTAAAAACTGTGGGAAAATTAGCATTGATGGATGTTTTCTTACCCTCCATCAGGAAATGATGTACTTGAAACTCATTACAGATCTTCACAGCAACTCTGCTGAATGTGCCTTGGGCTTTGTGCTGATCAGCACACACAGAATTTACTGCATAATTCATCTCTCTTGTGTCACATTTAATGTATAACATGTATTTCCTGTTAATTATGAAAATAAGAAGGCGTCCTTTCTTTTGGAAACATAATCATGAAATTACTACAGAAATTAAGAAACATGGAGTTCTGTATTACCTCCTGCACAGAAATAAGAAAGCGCAGCAGTAAGAACTCACCAAACATTATTTTCTTCTTGATGCACCAGGCACAGCCTCTCCCTGTGGCCACACAAGGAGAGGTGCATGGGTGGGATGCCTGTTGTCCTGCCAGGGTCACCACTCTCACTGGAGCTGTGGTTTGGCATGTGGTCCCCTTAACTTTCTTCCACTGAGAGAGCTTTGGGTGTTTTCATGTCTCTTTTCATGGATGTCAATGAAACATTAGGCATCCTGTATCTCATTTTCCTCATTCAAGGTTGAAGATTATTCAGTAATATTCTACTTCACTTCACCCATCCATCTATATGTGTCTGTTCAGCTTCCCTTACTAAAAGAATGAAGAAACAAAAATCCCATCTCAGCATCATACCCACACCAATACATCTTATGGGTTATATATTATCTGCCATCAGGGGAGGAGAGGGAAAGAGTAAAGTGATGGAGCAGGAAAAGGAAAGGAGCAACACCATAAATCTGAAAACATACCATTATTATTTGGAATAAGAAGGGGGCTCATATGTGCTCAATAGTACATTTGGCCTGCACATTTTCATTGACACACTGATTATTTCCCTTTGGAGAAACAATCTGGTGCTGGGATTATTTGGTCTGTGGCTGTTCCTCAGGAAAGTTTGATGGGGCCTTTGGAGACCACATATTATCTCTCACTTGTGGAGCAGTCCCATAATTCTCCCTTTTCAGAAACTTTCAGGTGATATTCCCTTTTGTCTCCTGCCCACATTAAAATCTTCATTCATAATTGTTAAGATCAAAAAGCTGACAAGCTGCCTAGAGCAATATAAAGTTGTGTTATCAGTAATAGTGCTGGTGATCTCTAGAGAGACAAATGAGTGTGGATAAAAAGACATATTATCAGTAGCAGTTTTCAGGACCCAGGATAAATTTCTGTTTCCCCACCTGAAGAAATACCTGCGGCAGAACCCCACTGAAACAACCCCACAAGACAAGAGCATGACTTTGGTAGCTTCTTCTCCAGGAGGCTTTAAGTTCATTGCTTCTTATGCAGATGAAAAATTTTATTGCCAGAATTAGTGGCTAAAGTGATCTGGCTGTTAGAAAAAAAATGGCCTGAGGGAAGATTTCATTTTGACACAGTTGATCTCTAAGAAACAAAAGCAGCCTTGGCAAGAAGAATTTAGGTGTTTTTAACCTTCTCCTTCAGGGTGGCATTTAAAATCATGCGAGCAAACAGTACGCTTAGCACTACTTATCGTAGTATCTGAACTTCTTGTGGCATACTTAAGCACCACTTCCTAGAGGCAAACGGCTGTAAAATCATCCAGTGCTCATTTTTTAAAAAAAAACTCTATTTGTGATTGTGAGAAAAATTTAGGAAGTGACTTTTAAACTGACAAAGCCGGAAAGGCCAAACATACCAAATGTGTTCACTGAACTGCAAACTCATAGCTTTGAAGTCAATCTCATGATTTCTAGATACTTTAGATATATTTTATTGAAGCGTGGGATGGTAATGCTGCAATTTTTGGGACATAACTTTTACCACTCCAAAACCAAACAAATCAGTGGTATAAGCAGTCAGTCCTGCCTTTACACATGGCTGGACAATGCCTCTTCAGCCAATTTAGAAAGTGAAGATGCAAAATGTTTCTGAATAATGTAAGGAAACATGAAACAACCTGTAAAGAGAAAATATCATGGAATATTATTTTATGAAATGCAGGGGAATAATATAGTTATCTTACAATGGAAGCTTTTCCCATCACCTTAGCATTTTACCTCGGGGCAAATTCATAGATTTTTTTTTCCCAAGGTATTGATTCTTTTGTAGAGCCTAAATGAGATTTAAGTAATAATTCTTTTTTTTTTTTTTTTTACTTTTAGCTCTCAGGTTAGGAGCCTTGCTTTAGAACAGCCCATTTCATCATTACATGCTGCACTCATTTTACATTTCTTGCATTCTTAAGGATATTTTTCCATGAAAGTTTATTTTGTCACTTTTTATCTTTTGGAAGTTGGTTTAAAACATTAGGGAAATAAAAGCAGTAGAATTATTAAGACGCATTCCATGCTATAGGTCCAGCTGCTCCAAATGTTCATAATTTTTCCTTCCAAGCCCACGTATTTCACTAAACCTTGCCTTGTTCAATTTCTCACCCTCAGGTTTCTTTCACTCTTCAGTGGCATAAACAGAGAGACTGATATTCTTTGAAAATATATCCACAAAGATTATTTGTTCTTGACATACAATATCTTATTTGCAAGAATATTTTATATAAGAGCTGAATTATTGATAGACACCCTTAACGTAACATTTAGGGCACAATATTGTTGCTATATTAAACTGTATTGTATTACTTTCAGATCAAGTGATGGAATAGTTTAATCTTTGTAGCTTTGATCACAGAGATTCAGAAAATTTGACAAATCAAATTGAATCTGCCAGATCAAAATGTGCACCTTTTTAATTTTGCTGAAGAAAGACTCCACCAAGTTCTAAACTTAAGAGGGAAAAAAAAGAGTCTGTTCTCTCTATAGAAATAAGGCAGCTCTTCATGCCCCAGTCTTTTAAAGCTGAGAATTCCTGGCCAATAGAATTATATTGCTGTAAAAGAAAGCATATAACAAAGTTTCTACATAATGAATACACAAGGGAATTTTAAATACAATTTGTATGAAGGCTTCTCAAAAATAAAAATTTTCAACGTTCTCCAAAATTTCATTTTAACAGATTTAAGATTAACAGTCTTATTGTAGACAGACACACTCAGAAGATACTCAACCTCAAAGAATACCAAAAAGCATTTCCCAGATGTGTTATCTCAGGTCTCCTGAGCCCCATGCTCCTGGCTCTAATTTAAAATTTCCACTGATAAGCATTACTGAGAAGAAAACCCATGGCCTTATTCTGACGCCATGCAAGGTTCAACTCCAGCCTTTTATCTGGAACAAATGTCCATAGGTGTAATGGTGCTGGGTCAGACCACAGATCCATGTCCTGGATCCAACAGTGATCAACAGTTGATCATCATGGAAATACCTATGGAAGGGCCCTTTTTTAGGTCACCTGAGAACAAGAGTCAAAAGTATCCCTAGCACCAAGTGTTGCAATTTGCCTTAGCCCCCCATAAAGCATTGCTGAGATTATTCACACAGCTATGTTCTCCTCAAATTATCTGACAGACTATTAAAAAAACAATAAACCACTATAATGAATAGAATTTTGCCAGATTTTCTCAACTCATCAAAGGGCACTTCTCCTGAACATGCAACTAGGCTTTTATATGATGGAGTTTTGGCACAACTGCTTTATAGAACTTAGAGTAAAGCAAATCTTCTCCCAGATCCTCAACACCTCACCTTAAGTCTAGAGACTCCTCAAACCAAAGCCCCTCCCAAACAATTTAGTTGTTTTCACTCCATATCACATTTTATTGCCTCTATGCTCCTCTCTCAAGAATGACGAAATGATGTGGAGGAACCCAATTGCTGATACCTGAAAGGGCTGCCTCACTAAGGGTGGGATTTATTTCACAGCAAACAGTCACAGTACCAGTAAGAAACTATTTCAGCACCCTTTACTCAAAGGAGGAATATCACCAGAGGATTAGATAAGAGGGAATCCCAATTTCAGTATCAAAATATTTAACCATAAAGTCTCCTGTGCCAGACTTGTTCTTCCTCTCTGAACTGCACGTCACTGTGCATCATGGAAATGAAACAGCAGATGTTTCCAAATATAGAGCCAGAGTCATTGTGCTTTCAGCTGTCTTCTCAGACTGCAGACATACATTATAATTGTAGGCAGAAAGCCTTCTAAAATACCTGACAAAATTGGGGAGGAAGTCTAAAATTTTAAATAATGAGCATATTCAAAATATACATAGTTGATATTTGAAAGATGCAGAGCGGGGAAGGTGGAACTGTTAGTAACATCATTCCTGCAGCAAGCCCTTTCAACTAAATCCCTGTAGAACGTCCAGCTGGACGTCTGCAGAGGAATTTGACACTGACATCCCTGGTAGTCATTCAGTGGGTGCTGGCTGATGAAAGATACTGAGTGCTTAGAGTAAGAATCCTGTTGAAAACCCGTGGCAGCTTTAAAAACAAAACCAGGTAGTGGTTTCCAAAAAGGAACAAAGTATATTGTGAACTTGATACTCGTCTCAATTTATAGTTGATCTTTAATCTGCGAACCCACCCACAAAACAATTGCTAGGTGATTTTCATTGTATGTCTTGCTGAAAGAGAAAAGGCAATTGGTGATGCGATGCACTTTCACTGTTAGAAATAGCTGTGCCATTTGGAAGTGGTGGAGAGAAGGTATGAGCTGGTTGTTTAGGACCACCAGTCTTCAACACATACCATATAAGATTAATTTTTAGTTTGAAGAATTTGTTTAAAAAAATAGGTATATGTTATGTTTATCCGGTTTTTGGAATGGACAAAGGGTAAGTTCTGTAAGATCCATGATGACAGTAACTAAAAAGAAAAATATTAGAATTAAAAATAGACCCAACCTCAGAATTTGCATGGATACAAAACTCAATATCCCTGGGATTTCCAAAATATATGTCTCTGTGTCTCCCTGAACTACTTTTTTCACCAGGTTTTGAAGTCAGATGAAAATCTCATTATTCTAATCCAATGAGTGTAATCTCCTCACTTTCCAGTAGGACAAGAGCCCCAAGGGGATACTTTTTACTGTATCCCAGAGCATATTGAGAAACACTCAATATTGGGAATAAACTCCAAGGTGGTCTTGTATAGGGACTGAAAAGAGAAGTTCAGAGTAATTCTAACTGCAAAATATGAATATCATATTGATGTTGGGTAATTTTGCAGACATAGTGAACGGACAAAAAAATCTGTGGAATGCTCAGGATGAGAAGACACCACCACTGTGATGTGAAGGACCATAATCTCTTGTCATTTATGCATACATCTGCTTATTTATCAAAATTAGACCTATTTCCTCTCATTTGTAACTGTATCTGTTAATTTTATTTGAAATTTCAGAAACAGGAAAGACTTTTGCTCTTCTTGGGTTAGTTGTGTTCATTTCACAATGAAGATTTAGTTTTTATTTAAACTGGATGGCCCAATATATTCAGTTCAGCTGCTAGATTGATTGTCACTGAGTTGTCAGATGCCTGTTATGAATAGTATACAGAGGAGAACAAGTTGACCTTGAACTTGTTAAATGTTTTATGAATACTACCCATTTCCAGAAAAATATGAATCTGTTTTCCAGATTTGCTCTTTTTGCTTTCCTTAAGGCCGTTCTCAGTAACAAATGCCTTTCATCTTACTGAGCTGCTTGTTATGTGGAAGGTTTGGGAAGGAGAAAACAACATTCTAATGATGAATTTAATACTTGTGGATTGTAGAGGATTGATTATATTGCAGACTAAATTCCTGGACTTAGCCAAAGGCTATCGAGAATATTGTGGCTATAATGCCAGCCTTGCTTCCTAAAACCTGTCAAATTCTGTTTTATAGTTTTCCATTGCTGGGCTGATTTGGTCTTGGTGACTTTTCTCTTAATTGCCATTTTCACTGCTAAGCAAAGTCAGAGTTGATGATACTATTTAAATAGAATAAATAAAAACAACCATGGTTTTGATCTGTCCAGCTCCCACAAACCCATGCCTTGTTTCCAAAGATACGAACGTGACCTTAGCGCCTCCAGCTGGTGTTGGAAACACGGAATCCTCGTGCGTACACCAAAGAACACAACAGGAGAGGGGGGCAGTTAATGCTGTAGGATCCAGATTGTAACCAGCAGAGAAGCACTCTAAACAGAATTAATTTAAGACACTATATTCAGTACTGGATTTTGATCAAATACTTCAAAAGTAAAGAATAGCAGTTAATTTACTCTGCCATGAAATACATTGGTTCCTTTTCAAAAGCTACTTTCAGCTCTTTCAGAATTTGTGGGCAAAGTGGTTTCTAGCTAATACATAGTTTTAAAATGCTGTTTTGAAAGCCTCTTGCATGATAGAGTTCATAGCAACAGCTTCTGCTAGTGCTTTAAGAGCACAAGAAGGTTTAATAAGAAGGATGCACTTCAGTTCATAGATTGCTTGTTTTCTGCTTTACTTTATTCATCATAATCTTTACCTATGCTCAGTTTAAAAAAAATATCAGAAATAAAAAAGCCGGTGACCAGTATTGATCTTCTCTACTCCACAGCAGGTTCCCTTGATCTGGATCGAACCTGTCTCTGTCAGTAAAGGCTTTTTCAGGAGACAGTTCTATTTAAAATGTTTCACAGGGCATCTAGTTATTTGTTCATTTGTCAGGAATGGTGGAAGAGACTATAATAGACAAGCAGCCTCAGCTGGCTGCTAGATGTAAGACTAGATCCAGTCATATCACAAAGACAGAATGAGTATATATTTTCTGCACTCTGTGGAAAATAGATTTATGATACATCTTGACCCAAGACTTATTAAAAAACCCATTATCAATATTAATTGAAATTCAGAATGGCCTTAGGAATTTCATTGCAAACATTTTTACTCTAATATTGGTTTTGATGTTAAGAATGAGAGGTGAGTGGCATGGGCTGCAGTATGGTACACATGGCAGCTATCAATTCCACACTACAAGATCTATTTTTCAGTTGAATGTGAACGGAAATGTTTTCCTGCAGATCACATCCCCCGTCATCTGTACCACACACTCATGCATAGCTGGGAAAAGGACAGTCTCTTATGACAATCTTGTTTGTATAATGAAAGCTATCTTGGTCTTCATGGTTTTCAGAGAGCTTCATCTGAAGAAGAGCTTCAATGAACACTGATATACACAATATGTATTCAATGTCATTGAATGTGAGGTACAAGTGTAGCCCAGACCATCCAGTGCCATTTGCAATATCAAAGACCACTGATGTCACTTAGAGAGGCAGTTGGAGTGCCCATCCTACGTTAGACATGGTGAGAAGAAACCCGAGACCTGTTCCTTTTCTTCTGACACACTTACAAGACAAACACATGCTCCATTAAAAATAACACAGCTCTGCTCTGATACGTTTCCCTCCCATGTGTCTGACTTAAAAATATGCTTCAGTTCACAGTGTTATTCTTATTAAGATATAATATTACTGCTCTGCAACAAGCCACTTCAGAGAACACAGCAGGGAAGCTGGCTCCCATTGTGTTAAGAGGGCAGCCCCTTCAAACTCAGCACTGGAGCTAAACATTCTCCGCTTGGAACGCTCTCTCTTCTTGCATCCAGAGTTTATTTTTGCTTATTTTTTTCTTCTCTTTTTCTTGTTTTGTTATTTTCTTGAGTCATGTTGGTTCCACCTCTGAAAAGCTGTAGTGACGTGATTGACACTACAGCAGCTGAGGCTGAGAGCACTAGAAAGCAGCATATTACATTTTCTTTGCACAGGTCACTGAGCATCCAGTATGATTTTAGCACATCTTGTTGTGGAGAGCTTTTAATGCTAATTTGTTATTATTATTTAAGAATAGTCTGCTGACGGGGAGACTACCAGCATGCTGTCTAAACATTAGATATTATTTTGACCTTGCTTTATTCCTGCAGTAAAACCTATCGCAGGTGGGAAATGCAGGCTGTTATTCACACATTAACCAACAACAGGGGCAGCCCAGATCATAACTGCACATGAAGGGTGAGTGTATGGAAATGATGGAGGGCTTTTTTCTTCGTTTTTTCGTCTATATAAAAGAACTTGCATGGCACTGATTTTTGCATTAAAAATAATACATCAAACATTAGGTATAAATAATGCAGAATGCCACTGCACCTGTGAGGCACATACAATGCTTCCAATTGAAACAATGAAAAGGTTGAAGCAATTAGAAATATTATTGACTCCAAAAGAAGCAGATTATAAAATTATTCTGCTCTGAATCTTAGCAGTAAAGACAGTTTAGCTAGATTTGTTGCACAGATTTTTGAATGAACACGTATAAGAGCACAGTATATCCTGGTTTAGGAGTGGCAGGTCACGAGTTTTCCCCCAGCAGGTTCACTGTCGCAGAGATTCCTCACTGAAATTACCAGTGAACAGCCTGACCCCAGGGACAGGATTGCTGTCATGTGGCAGGGGCTGGGAATGTTTCACATTCTTAGCACTTTTGCATACAACAGCTCTTCTTAATTGTTTTTGCTTCAAAATTTCTGCAGAAAAGCAATTCAATGAGGCTGGTTAAAGTGTTACAGGTTTTAGTGATTCTTTGGGTTTTTTAAAGACTTTATGCTTCTGCAAATTTAAGTTTCAGTATAAACTTTTTTTTCAGAGCTGAAAGTTTGTCATAAATTGATAATCTTTATAAACTTCCTCCTTTAGTACAGTTTGATCAACATAATTGTTCTTGCTCCTGGCCTAAATTACTATTGCCACTGAGAGCCTCTGTTTGGGGTAATGATCATTTATGAACGATCTTCCATTATGGGAATGAACTTCCATTAAGAACTAGAGCAGCCGAAGATTTGTCATGGGTATTTATTTACTTCTTCCCAAATACAATTTCCCATCTCATCTGAGCAGGGGCTTCAGTTTAAACCTTTGCTTGAGCCACATTTTTGAGCTGAAGTTTTTTCAAAAATGCTGTCCATGTTACCACTGGTAACATGATGCACATCTCACGCATCTGTTTCTCTCAAAGAAACCTGCAGCCCTCTAGCCTAACACCAACATATTGATGCTTTGTATGAGATATTGCAAAACTTAATGCAAATTTTCATTTGTCCATCTTGTCCTTTAGTCTTGGACATACAAATAAGGGGGTCTTTGGGCTGCTGCTGTAAGAATTCACACAAGGAATCTTCACATAAATTCATGTGCTGAGGAAAAGCACTCCATACCAGGCCTGGATCACCTCATGTATATCAAACTACTTCATTCTCAGAATAAAAATAACAATTAGATGAAGAGAAGTTGAGAATAGTTCAACTCTGCTAAGGCAACATTCATTCTGGAGACTAGACCAAGGTAAACAAGAAAAAAGGGAAATCTTTCCCCAAGATCAGAAGAGAGTCTGGAACAAGAGACATCCTTCATCTGCACACAGCTGGGACCTACAGAACTACCTCTTAGTACTGTGCTCTGGGCTCTGTCAGCATGTAACTGTACCTACAAAATAAAGTGGTAGTGTCTGGTAGTCCATCTGACAGAATATCCCAAAATGTTCCCTGGTAAGCCAAAAGGGAAAGGAAAGTTTCCGGGCAAGATTTAACACAAATTACAAGGAGAAAGTGCCTTCTTGGAATACCAAGAAAAGAGAAGAGGCTGTGACTTGGACAGCACAGACTGTGCAAGCAGATGGGAGATCTGGAAAACTGTGACAGACGTGAAAAGGTGTTTCAGTGCATTTTAAAAAAAAAGTTGAAATTTTTAATAAAAAAATACAACAGAAGAGAGGGGATGCATAATAATGTCAGACTGAGAAAATAGCCAAACCTCTGCAGGCTGACATGTAGAAGACACACATTTAGGAAGTCCAGAGAGGTGTAATTTTGTCTGCCATGAAAGGAAGCAGTAAGAATATGACTGGAAACTTGAAGAAAGGCAATGGTTAAGTGTAAGCAGAATGCCCAGTAACACCTGGGTCATGCTCGTGTGCAGGTGTCGGACAAGCCCATTTTAGATCATCTTTATGAAGTTCCCAATGGCTAAAGGAGACTCAAAGGATAAGGAGTACCTAAGTACTGTCTCTTTTATCACAAGGACCACAATGCTTTATAACCACTTTAAAATTCAGTATTTCAAATTAATTTACTAAGGGAAAGGTTAAATCATTTATACCGAATATTTGTACAACTAGGCAACCTTTTTCCCCGGAAAGGCTGAAAGTGCCACACAAGGCCTTAAACATTTTTTTTGTCTATAAATCTCAGATATTCAGTCAGGAGGCTTGATCAGTAAGTAACTTTGCCAAAGCCCTCAAAATCCTGGCAGAGTCTTTGCTCTGAGGTCTAATTCCTTTTGCCTAGAAAAATATGTAGAAGATTGGTCCAGAATAAATCTGATTATTTATATCATAAATAGATATCTGATTTTTGTTTTGAAATATAAATAATCAGTTTTTGAAAAATCTGTTTTTATGAAGAATAAAAATATCCCCGAGATGTATGCATACATATTAGCATATGCACATTGCTTTATTTTATTTCAGAGTGAAAAAGTAGCTATATACCAGATACCCATTATATGAGCGTGTGCAGACCTGAGAGTGTGGAACCACTCTTCCTGCTCAAAAGAATCATTCCAAGAGTTTTTAATGGTACTTCATTTGCCTGTGCCTAGAGAAGCTGAAAATTGGAAACCACAAAAAGATTGAGCAAAGTCTGGCAAATTGGAGGGATAATGGAGGCCAGAGGGTAGGAAAAAAATGTTATTTTCTATTTCTCAGTGGTAAAAGTCCTGATAAGGTGGGTGTTTGTTTACATTCCTCAGACATGTCCTCTGTCGAACATTGGGAGTCTTCAGCAAACACAAGCACTAATACAACAGGCATCTATTCAGCTTTCTAATTATGTAAGTACAAATATCTGCCATTTGGATTTTAGTAATTTCAAACAGTAGAAATGAATCTGATAAGAAAGGGAAAAGGTGAATTTTTATGCTGCATTGTCTCAGGAGGCAGGGAAGGAGAATTAAGCAGAAGTGTTTGTGATCTTAAAGGCAAATTGGATGACATTTTGAAAGATATCTATAAACCCAAGGTAGTGATTGATAGAGATGGCAGTGAATTTTTCCTCAGAGCAATTAGAACTTCAGGGTTTTTTGCTTTTTTTTCTCATTTGCTTACCTATCATTCAAATCTTTAACAGACAGTAAGAAAAACTTCACATGAAAGATTCTTCTTTCATATCACTGAAAGGAGTGCCCGAGACAGCTTCTAGATCACATTCAGTGGCACATAAAGAGAATTTTCCAGTCAAAATTAAGGCAAAAGGAAATCAGGATCATAGCGTGTCCTCTTCCCTGTCACGCTGATGGTTACTTGGCACACTGATATATGTTTACCCACAGCTGCCTACCCCAGTTTGCCCACAATGGCTGCCTTGACACGAAGATTCACTTGGCAGATGTTTACTTGCATCACCTTCAGGACCCCAGTGAGTTACCTTGACTGAAAGTCAAGCCAAAAAGATTCAGTGTTTGCCCCTTTCAGGTCCCATTCTGTCTCCTCAGCAGCAAACTACTCTACTCAGTTCAAAAATCAATTTAGTTGCAAGGTCATATGGAAATACCTCACGGTATGAAAAGCTTGCTTCTGTCTTAGCAGAGGCCTTTGGATTAAGCAGGAAATTGACCACCTAAAAGCTTTGGCCATACTTCACATGCAAAGAACTTTGTGTCCATCTCCTGCACAGCCAGAGCATAAAACTTTGAAAACTCCACGTCGTAATCAATCAAGCTCAGAGGACACGGCCGCTCTTGGCACTCCAGCTGGTTTTGCTCCCACTGCATTTGCTGCAGTTCACTAGCAAAGTATGACAACTCACATGGGAAAAGTGCTGAGTAAAAAACTGTCTTTGCATATGCACAGAACCATTCAGGTGATGCTATGAATAAGGGAAAGAGAGTTTAGGTTTTTGGAGGTTTTTATAATTTCCATTTCTTACATTGGTTGGAAGCTTGGTTTGGAGGTCAGGTGTCCTCCCCTAAATTGGCCAGTTGTTTTAATTCGTGTTTATTCCTTGTGTTTTCCAAATAACTTATGAATAATTGTGAAGCTGATCTATTGTGATGATTTGTCAAAACATAATCATATAACACAACGCAGGCCAGGTTTTAATTGTGCTTTAACTGGAGCCCTTGCAGCCTTAAAAAAATAAAGCAGAGATTTTTTCACTTGCAACCATGAGCTACAGACATAAGTGGCCCTGTGATGAGCTATCGGTGGGGAAGGCCCACCAGATGGGAGGAATGAAACAGAAATGTTGTTTATTTCTGCAATCAAGCCAAAGTGAGCTGAAAATCCTGAATGAAAAACTTTCCACAGAACTTTTTACACAAAGATCAGAGACTTTTTCTCGGGATGTACCACTTGGGAATTTGTGTTCCTTGTTCCTACCACAGTTGTATAATTTTAACATCCCACAGAGCTGACAGACTTTGACACTAACAACTGTGCAGGGAGTAAAACAGATTTACAAGTGGCAGTGACCTTTTCATCAAGGGAAGTAAAGTAGACCACCGTACCCCCGACTCACAGTCCTGACAACATCATTCAACATACAGTAGGAAAAGCACTTCAGCAAAAGTTTATGAAAGTGACATTGACACAGCACAGGACATTAAATTGATCCCACCAACATACTGGGAGTTTTAAGTAGCATCTCTTTCTTTTTTTTCATTGAGATTTGAAGTATTTTCTGCTTTAATAGTTTAGCATCTTCTTTAACTCAGATAATTAAAACACACCAGCACCTTTTTAATTACAAATGCATACAGATTTTCACCATCCATGTAGTAAAAAGACTGATAAATAAAAATTAAACTAACCCATAATTGAATGTTCCTACCAGCATTTCTTGCATTCATCTTAGACACACATTACGCTGTGCTGCCTGGACAGAGCTTATTCGCTATCTTGGATCTTGTTACCCTAGCAACTAATAGCCAAGCTGGCTTCAAAAAAAGTAATAGAGTGGCCTCTGATTTTTAAAGGAAATTGGCTACTTTAAACCTAGTGAATGCATGTTTTAATTGCACTCTTCATGGTTGAGAATCTCTCCCTCAGCATTTCTTCACAGTTAATAACAGTTTCATTCATCTATGTGGTTTGATGTGTAGATATAGTAGAGCAAAACTCCTCCTGACAGACATTTGAAGCATAGTTGACTCATTTTTAGGTACCTAAAAGCCAAAAATTACATCTGCATTTGTTTATGCAGAATCTCTGCAATTTCATTATGATTTAAAATGGGGCTATTATTTTAAACTTCTGTAAGAGTAAGAATAGTTTACTAAGAAGCATTTTACAAGTACAGTTAAGAAAGATACTCCATCTTCAGAAGAAAGAACATTGTTGGACAAATTTATGGTAAAGCAAATTTTTCCTATCGATCAAGCCCTTGAGGGGCATTAACAACACTTAAGTGACCAAAGTGCAGAAGATGGCATAGCTGACACGTAGAGAGGAGCCGGCAAGAGAGCTGAGCAGGGCTGGAAGGAAATGGAACACTTTAACATTACATCCCAGTCATACCAAGGTCCATTGACCCTCTACGCATTCCAGATAATTAATTTACAACACATTAAACCTCTGTGTGAAGAAGGATGTTATGCATCAATTGCATAGGAATAAGAAGTGTTATTGATTTAAGATTTCTATTGTATCATGCACTGACAGAAAGAAACAATCTAGTGGTTTTTTAAAGACAAAAAAACTCTTTTCTGAAGGACAAGTTTGCTAAATAAGTGCACTTTACACTACATTTAACTGAAGTATTGTTGACACCCGAAAATAAATGCTGTTAGGAAAGAAACCCTCAGCATAATTAGGAGAACATGGCGTGACTGGATAGTATTGGCATTCACTCTAGGAAACAAATACTTTGAGGTGATATTGCTCTCTTTTACAGTAAGAGTTTAAAATAGAAAAACACATTGACAAATATTATTTAATGAATAAAATATGAGTGAACCTGTTCCATTAATACAGGACAATGTCTAATGAGATTCAAGCCCATTTTCCTCTTGGAATCACTGTGCGCTTAACAAGTAAAAGAAGGAGACTCTTGCAGACTAGCAAAGTTAGTTTCATGAACATCAGAACCAGTTTCATTTACAGGGGTTTGTTTTCTTCAAATTACAATTTTCAGACAACAGTTCAGAAAATTCAGAAGTTCTGGTGAAAGTTCTGTACTGCTTAGCATTTCTTACTGCAGTTTAGCTTCCCAGTAGCACAGGATGCTAAGAAAACCTGCCCTGTATCACTCACAACTTTCAGCAACTATTTGAAGTTCATTTAAGACTAGGAGATTAGGTGGTTTGAATCAGACTACATATAAAATACTCCCATGCAAAAAGATCCAAGGAATTCCATTTCAGGCAAGCAGTACAAAAAGAGAGAAAACACAGAGAAGCCTTTAACTGATCTGAACTACAATGAACCTCACAATACAGAGGGAAGGGTTAGCTTCCTGGTAGAAAGCTGGATGGTGTTCTGGATTTGGTATAAAACACTGGGAAAGAGTATAGCAAAGATCTAAAATAAAGCCTGTGATTTTGCAAGCAAGCGAAGCTACTCCAGCCAAATTGAAAACAATATGGGAGCATCCCAAACATAGCAGAGAAGTCAAAGCATTACAAGACTTAAATAGAAAAGTGTGAAGAATCTGAGCTATAAAAGCAGGAGAGCACCCAAATAACTCCAGATGAACTCAGGCACAGTGGCCAATAGTATGAACTATGAAAATCTGTGTGTTTAGGTTTAAGAACAGCAATTTACATTTCTCTGCAAGAGTTTCTGGACACCTGCAAGTATACACAGTATTGGCAAAATGGATGGCAGTGGCGATATTAGATCCAGAACCCCTTTGTGAAACCAAACCACACAGAGACAAAAAGAAATGATAGCCTGAAAGCCAGCCATGAACACACAAACAACATTATGGCGACACAGAGACCACTGATGCAAGAAAGGCTGCAGCCATCAAGAGGTAACTTAAACTGATCAAAGAATTCATTTAAAAAAAATATAAACTTTTCTTCAGCATTAAAGTTGGCTATTTAGGTACTTCTGCAAGAAATATGTAGTAGTTTCTCACAATAGTACTGTCAAAACTGAAGTCAAGTGCATTACGCATCATGGTTACTAATAAAAAATTTAAAGTCAGTGCTTTCAAAGAGTGAAGAGCACCTTTGGCCTTAGTGTACACGTGTAAAAAGTTATGTATCTGATTTACGGAAAGTTTATGTTAACTGAAACTAGCTATAAAATACTTACTGCCATTCCCAAAAGGAATCTGATAAGCACCATTATCTCACCCTCTCTTGAAACCGCATAAATTATTTCTCAATTACAAATAGTTGATTAAAAAAAACAAATCTAAGTCAAATTTGTTGCCTATGGATGCATATACTGGATCCTTTGATACATGCCCAGTGGAGCAATGTACTACCCCTTAAATGACATTTGTACCCATCTGACATTTATTCTCTCTTCAACTATTTCTAGACCCAGACAAGGGTCTCAAATGTCAGAGAAAAATCAGGGTATGAGCTTAGTTTGCTGTGCTCCTCACTTTCTCAAGGTGCCCCATATGAACACCCTTCAGCTGGACTGCAGGCACCTGCCAATCCCTTTTCATTAGTGCCAGTGACCAGCTCTGCGATACCTCATGTGTGAGTGCTTGCCAGAGACTTTCCACAACAAACTGTGCTCTTGCCCAGGCTTAGGATCACACCATCAGCTAAAACAACTGCAACCAAAAACCAGCCCTGGCAGTTCTCTCATGAAAAAAATTATTTCCTAATACCCGTGCCAAGATCAGCTGTGCACATACTAATAAAATGCAAACTGCCAATCACAGGAATGAAGGGGATATTATAGGCGTGGCTCCTCTATAATCTACCTGAATTGTCTTAAAACACATGTGTGTTTCCAGGAGTGGTCCAGGCTAAAGGGGAGAAAGCTCCAGTAGGTCCAATCTTGACTCCAACTCAGCAACCTCCCCTCCCAAAAGTCTTCACGACCCATCATAGAAATTTCTCAAGTAGATGCATCACATCTTCCTTTCTGCACGCATTGAGACATCCCCAGGATTTATATGATATAAAAACCAAACTATTATTCATCCAGAGCAACTAAACATTCACAGTGCAGAAGACAAAAACTGATTTTAAAAACTAATTATTTTGGCTAGGTATTTTACTGAAATTTTACTGAAATCACTTGTTTTTCATTTAAAAAATAAATTCTTTGACATTAGAATTTGAAATATAACATTCAATGATAATTATTCTCTAGAAAGTAATTCAAACCAAATTTAAAATATCTCACACCTATCCTTAAAATTGTAATGAAATGAAGGGCAGGTCTATTGCTATTATAGAATCAGAAGGAAAACAAAAGTCTCTTATTTGAGATTCCATCAGGTCATACAAATATGCTACAATGTTACAAATTTCAGTATCTAAAATAATAATTCAGTATTTCCCCAGAGCAAACTATAGCCTACATATTTTTTCAGGGGGGAACGGGGAAGAACAAAAACAAAACAAAGCACAAAACCAACCAAAAAAACCCAGCATTCTTCCTGTAAGTTTTACAGTGAAAAATATGGGAAAAAAAGTGCATTCGGCTTGAACGTACCAACCTTAACTGTCTACAGCTCAAATGGACAAAAAGATGAAGGATTGTAAGAAAAAGCAAAATAAACTGATTTCTTGGTGGTGGTGCACTCTCTGATGGGTAACAGCAAGAGTACAGATTCCCTTATACTTTACATAGTCGATGACATTGTTTCCCCAATCTGTATCAGAGCAATTATGTTACTTAGTAGCCTTTTCAATGATGAGATGGTGTTAATAAATAACCTGGGTGTGTTCGCCCCTCACTAAATTACAATCAACATTGATTCCAATTTTTCTTTTGTTTTTCTCTCCCTCTATGGCAAAGATGAAGCTCTCACATTTCATACGCTTGCAAGAATAATCACACTACTGTTAACTCCTATTGCCACAGCCAGGGAAATGTTCTTTTTCTCCTTGACCTACAAGGCATGACCCAGTCTCGTGAAGCATTATTTCACTATTGTAAAAACTTTTTTTCCAAGTAAGCTGGTTCTGTCAGTCTGATGAGAATTTTGAGATTTCCCCTGGCAAACATGACAGTGTGTTGAGGAAGGCTGCTACACCAAGGCACAGACTGCCTGCCCACTGCTACCTCCTGCTTGTGCTCCTTTGCACACCGTGTGCCATGGTAACCATGGCACTTCCCGCAATATACACTTCCAGCACATCCAGCTGCCCCACAGTTACATGGCTGCACATGCCTTGTAGGAAAACATCAGTCAAGGAAACTGGTCCAGAGAAGAAAACATAAAGTGAGGCCCAAGCTCTTAATCAGGTGAGACAAGGCAACCATGGGAAAATGAGCATATGACATTTAATAATGGCCAAATATACTCTGAAAAAAAGTGATAAGTTCAGTTAAATATAAGCAAAAATACATTTATTTCCCGAGTTAATCTTTTTTTCACTCAGAAGAAAAAAAATCTATACTATAATATTAACATTTTAATAGGATTAAATTTCTGCTTTACTATCCTTTATTGAGTGTTTCATGCCATCGATCCTGAGCACCTGACTGATCAGACTTGCACCCTGCATGTCAGTGACGTACAGATGGTCACGTTTGTTATAATGGACTCAAATGAACACCCACTTGTGAATCCATCATACACTACTCACTGACTTCTTGAGATCTAGCTGGTGGCAAAATTCCATTTAAAGTGTAGCGCCACACTGTTTATCCTGGAATTGCTGAGATAGCTCAGAGGTTTGGGCTGGTTTTTGGTTCCAGTGATTATTATGAGCAAATGATTTACTGCAGAACAGAGGGTTTCTCTTCTCAGATTTTATTAAATAATTGCAAAGTGAGTATTTGCAATTGGAAAGAGATGAGCCAGATCCCCATTAGGTTCACATTGCTAGAGTTCTATGATGTTTATTTATCCTGTGGATATTTATTTTATTTGTGAACTGTGTACATTTCAAAGACTAGCTGTTACATGAATCAGGGTATCACACATACACCCCTCTAAGGGTGGGGTTATTTTTAAACACTGTTAATTTCATGGAAATCCATATCTTGCAGTCCCTTCTGAAAACACTTTCCTAATGGAGTATTATGTATGTAATAACTGCAGCATCAGGCTCAAATAGTAACTCAGACTTTTAAACTAGATGAAAGAATGCATAGTGTAGGTCGATAATAGGGTTTTTTTAAAATATTCACCCATACTTACTGTGTTCCTCTCCAGAAGTCATGGGCCATTATTCTTTGTGGCTCTTTTTTCTTCAGAGTAAGACTATGGAATGAAGTCCACATTCTGAAATTACATACAAATATGTTAGAAAAATGGAGTGTTTGAAATCAATTCTAATGTTAAATGCAAAGGACATTCTGGGCTCATTAAGTAAAAATATCTCATTTAATGAGCAGGAAAGCACTGGAGCACACTCAACCCTGACACAAAGCAAATTATTTAAGTGATAAATTATATTTTATGGGGAATGTAAAAGTTAATAATACTCAGTGGTAGGGTAATAAATGCAGAGGTGTAACTAACTTCATTGACTTCTTTACTTACAAACATGCCATATGTACCTGGTTACTTGAAATAGTAATAAAAGGAATTGGCAGAAACTCCAGGAACCGAAGATTCACACAGAGACCTTTGTAGCATTCTTTTCCACTAAACAATCTGTGTTTTATTCTTCTCAAACTCATTATTCTCCTCCCTCTTTCACTCTAGAATATATACCTCCGGTCTTTGCTTTTCACTTTTTGTCAAATATTTGATCTTGCAATCATTAAAACTGAAACCTTCTTATCTACCAGAGAGACTAATAAACACAGTGCTCATTTACCTGCAATGATGCCCCAGAAGTGACCTGAAACTTTGCTTGAAGAGACCCAATCTATGCTGAAGGAAAACTTTTAGTCTACTGCCCTTCTAGTGCATACAAGTTCAGTGGCACTGAATCTCCTGATATTTTTGTCCTCAGAGATCAATGCAACAGACCAGCCCACAAAGATACAGATCCCAAGTACACCCTGAGGGTTGTCACCATGAATTTAACTATCTGCATTAAAACCCTTTCTCTATAATTCAACAGTGTAAAGGAAAAAATTCATACACTTCTAATAGAAAACAGAGGAGGAGTCTGCTCAACCACAACTATTTCCAGTGACTATTTTCTTAATCCTAAAATGGAATTTGCATTACCAACATGGTCCTTTTTTCTTTCCATTTTCTTTTCTGTTTACATTTACAGGTCAGCAGGTAGTGCTTTACTCCCACTGGTTGTTACCCTGAATTGGTAGAGTTTGTACATGTATGAGACATTCACGCAGTATGAGTATCACATTTGTCAGAGTCCTCTAGCAGAGTTGTTGTACAGAAACAATCAAATGGATTACGAAAGGATATAACGTGTATCCACTGCACCGAAAATTACCCACATATATGTAATTGTTTTTTTAGGAACAAGAGTTTACATTCAATTCTGAATTAAATCAACTTAATTTTAGCCTGCTTTTCAGTTTGCAATCTTATGATGGTGACCAGTGATCTTATGACACCATACAAGTGAGTTCGAGCCATCATTTTGAATCTGGAAAATAAGAAAAATTAATAAATAAAACTAGAAAAATCACAGTGTTCCTTCAAAAAAACCGACCACACTCATCCAAATTCTTCATTTATGGTTGAACTCAATGATCTAAAAGGTCTTTTCTAACCTAAATAATTCCATGATTCTAGTAAGTAAAAATAAAGATGACATACAAGATATCATTTTCCAGCAGAAGAAACATGCCTTTCACAGATAACATGACTAGAAATGCAGGCTTTGGGGAGCCACAAAGATTACATTGCACAATTTGTAAAATGGCAAGTGTGTAAGCCTGCAAAAGAAATAGCAGTAGAAGACTTGTTTGGATGGATTATAAACTTTCAAGTAAGTGCTTATCAAAATTATTCTCTCCTTCTAAATATATGGATAACTTACTACTGTTATGTTTTAGCTTTTTAAGTCAGTCCTGAAAGGTCCAGATTTACCAGGTGGTTTGAGGTTCCAGAAAGCCTGCATTTTGAACAGAAGTTGAAATTTTGAACTAATCCAGTGACCTTAGGAACGGGGATTTTCAGAAAACACTTTGATTATTGTACTCATTGTGAGCTGAAAGTACCAAGAATTTCAGCAGACTTTTGTATGTCTGCATTGGGGGTGTATATGTACATGTGTGTATACTCTGTGTACATCAGAGACAAAAAATTACAAGATTCAATTACAAAGATTCATGGCATGAGAACAGTAATAAAAGCAACGTGTTTTTAGGAGAGAGGAGAGAGTCAAAGTTTTAGGTAGTTAAAGCATGAAAAATCCTCACAACAATTTGTACATCTATCTTCTGATTTGTATCTATCCAGAAGATAGAATCAGAATTCTGATTCAGAACCAAGTCCTTAATAACTTGCATGAGCAGCAAGTACTTTTATAAAGAGATAAAGAGTAATTCCCCTTTTCAAAGCATAACTGTGCTGCCTACAGAAATATTTTTGTGGGGTTTCTAGACTAGATTCTGTTGGGAGACAGATGAATGTTCAGTCTTCCTTACAAAGGTAATAATACAATTTCCTCTGAAACTTCTTTTAGAAAAAGAAAGAAGCATTGCACTTCTTTTTGGAGAAGTTCAAAATGGTGCAGGGAGTAAGAGGCTACATAAAGTTGGGAAGCTGAGGGACAGAAGGGCTCAGCGTGTTCTTCATGGAACTTCCCCGTGAACTTGCAGCACACTTGATAACCAAAAACATGTCATCTGCGTCTTCTAAACCAGTAGATGCTGCTATCTCTACTTCTCCAAATACTGAATTTATGTTTTCAGTTACATGTAGAATAACTAATACACTGGTGCCAGTCAGATACTTTATATCACCAAACCCCCACAAGCAAATTTGTTTTACACAGCAGTTGAATGAAAAACATCCTGTAGAGAGTGCGAACGCAAGGGAATGAAAACAGAAAACAGCACTAGCAACATGATTTAAATTAAGTGAACATTTATACCTCCAAGACATCGCATTATTGCTTCTTACACTGAGTGGGAAAAGCTGTAATTTACATGCACAATATTTTTTATATCATCTATTAATAAGATATGTATAGTAACTCCGTTTAATTGATACTGGAAAGAAAAGACTTATTTGAAAACATATGCTGCAATAATTAAAATGCTATTATGCTGACAGTGCCTTTCTTTGAGGAACTTGTAACATCTGTATTGGCTGTGATAAGCATTGATTATCTGGAGCGATATAAATATTTGGGGAGCTAATAACAATCAGGTAGGATTTCAGTGCATGCTATAGGCAGCTGAGATAAATCACAGGAAGCCTAGATCAAAGCTGGTTTGTGAATAAGTTTGTTTTTACTTAATGTACTTAATGACTCAATATGAAGCACACACACAGAAAACTCTTCAGAGATTTAAAGCACACGGAAATGCCATAAAGAAACATCCCATCCTGTGCAGCATTTCTGTACATCTGTAGAATCTCCCTATGCAGCAAGAAGGATGTCAGCACACAAAGAAGGGAATGAATTCAATCCATCAAGTACTTACCATGTACATTTATCAACATTAGACATTTCTTTGAATTATTAAAACTTTTTTTAAAGCAGGAAAAAAAAGCCCATGGAACTTTTATCCCTTCCCCTTGACAAGGGTAATTAGTGATGCAATAGGTCAGCTGCAATTTAGTTCCCATTCAGACTAGGTCAGCTGCCTCTTGGTTCCACCTCAGGTATTTATTTATTCTGACTTACTTTCATTAAATTGCTATAGACTGTAATACGGGTTTACATCACCCGTTGTGGTCCTTTCTAGGTGCATTTTCTCTTCCCCACTCTGATGTGCCACTATATAAACCTCTGCTTTCTTGGTCCTGGTCCTTAACATCCCAAAGGCTCTCTGCATTTCTGCAGGCGATGCAGGCTTGAAAGAGTCCTGATAAGTCAAGATGGCCTCAACTTCAGTGAGGTTGAAAGGGCATGACTGAAAGCAGGATCTTCCCTGTATGTTCATTAATGAGGACTTTTATTGCTCACATTTCCTCCTTTGCACATAAGACAAAAGCTCATTCCTGCCAGTGAGTGAAAGAGAGCCCCAGAAGTGGCTTGGGAAGCCCCACAGCAACGTGCGCTGCCATACGGGAGGCAGGGCTGGGATCCAGCCATGGATCCTGGCTGCCGGCACTCCGCTGCTCCTTTAGAAACCAGTGCTGGCAACAGAGCTGGAGCCTGCTGCATTAGTGGGATTTTGGCCCCAGTGATAAAATGGGAGCTGTTTGCTGACAATTATGCAACCAAGTTTTTACCCTGAGTGACTGAATCCAAACATTTGTCTGATTTCAAGTGAGTGAGAAGCCCTATTGACTACACATCCCCGTAGGACTTCCCACATACTTGTGATCAGGAGAGAAGCCCAGTTTATGTAAACCTTTGCCCATGAGTCAGGGTTGAGTAAACAAAGACTTTTCCATATTTTCTGCAAGCATTCCTCTGTTAATACACAGCATGCAACATTTGTTTCTTATTAAGCTGTATTTTCATTTCTTTGCTCTTGTAATTTAGGTCTAACACTCTTTGTTCCCTTTTTTTAAGCATTGCATTAACTTGCCTTCCTGTAACCTCTGTACAGCTTTCTCTGTGATTGTTGTAACAATTTGTCCTATTCCAAAGCACAGGGATTAATTGCGTCTCTAGTTATTATCTTGTCCTTGTTTCTTTCAGACTAGTGGCCTCTGAATTTTATTTTTTTTCAAAACAGATAGAAGACTAAAAAGACATCATCTTCACAGTAGCATAAAGTAATGTTCTGTAGACACAACAATGGCTGTTTATTGCACCTTGCATAAACTGCTTTCATTACCTTCAGATTACTGGTGTTATTCAAAAACATTCATTTACAGCAAAGACAGTCCATGGACAGTTACTGAAACTCTTATATACAGCATTTTGTCCTAGATTGCAGCAAAGTGTATTATTCTCTTTGTCTATTCAAAAATAGATTTATTTATTTAAAAGAAGCTTCAGTTATTTATAAAGTTTTGATTATCTTAATACTATGATGGGTTTTGTTAATCTAAATTAAATAAACTTACAGCAATGTAACTGAAGTGAATCTTGTAACTTAGTGCAAGAGCAGAATCCTCATAAACATATTGCATTTTTGCTCAAAATACATGAAAATTCACACTCTGTTGGCCACACAGTGTAGTTTGCATGAAAGCCAAAAGGATTCACATTTTTTTCCACAGGGAAAATAACTGCAGCAGGGCCATGGCAGCATAGTAGTAGCAATACATGGGAGGATAAGTAGCCTAGGAGAATATTTTAAATGGCTGGTTTCTGTTGTTTTGGGGGTTTTTTAATCCCCTATGTATTTCTCAAGTGCTTCTGCAACAATAATGTTACCGGACTTGCACGGGGCCCAAGACAAATTAAAGAGCTGATTACTGGCTATTTATTGCAGAGTGTCACACAGAGGTACAGCCAAGCTGGGGCCTTACTGAGGTGATGCTGGGAGGGGGAAAGGGTCCCAGTGAGTACTGTCTCTCTGGTCTCTTAAAAGACACCAGCTGAGAAGGTAGAAAACAGTAGTAAAATGTAGAAACCCCATATGTCCTGATTTTTTGTATACTTTACAACAGAACTATAAAATATATTTCTAGAATTATACTACTGTCACTATTGACTGTTAGTTTCTAAATTAGTTTCTTTGCACATCATATTTTTCAGGAAGTTTACATTTATTGTTCCATTATCATAAATAGTGTAAGATTGGTTAATTCTGTGTTTCAATTCTGCTAATCATATTTTAAATACATAAGTGTTGCTACATCTCATCCAGCTTCCCACTACAAGACAAGAAGATTCTCTCTTCAGATTCTACATCTGTTTAATGAATTTTCTCAACAATGTGGAAAGTAATTCTGTTTGCATGTTATGGGGACATGGAAATTCACGTTTGGGTAGATAACTCTAATTTCCATCTCATAGAGTTACAGAGTGCATTGGAGGCTTCACAGGTTTTTTCCACATGCTGGATAACTCCTATGTATTCCTGTTATGTTAATGATTGCTGTAATTTGAGACTGCTTTCCTAAATACCAAAGATGTCTGAATGCATTCGTTTCTAAACAAGACAGTCTGTGACAAACACATACTGAATAGCAAAAGGAGGCAGAGAGACTAGTGGGACTGGAAATTAAAAAGTGAAAAGAAACAATATATAGCACAGCAGCCTATCTGAATGACCTTGATACAGAATCTGCTATTTAACTATATACAGGGCTTCAGCTATTCATTCTATTTTACTTCTTTTGGATGATGCCACCTCTGTTAAAGAAAGAAAGAAATTTGGGGAGAAATAATTAGATTTTGTCTGAAAGAAAAAAGTGACTTAACAGTGGCAGTATAAAATCTCATGTGTCTCCTCTGCTAAAGAAAGAATTTGTATACAACTATAAATTTTTTATGTTTCTATCAAACATTGATAATAAAGGTTTTAATATTTATAGTTACCCTTGGCCAAACTCTGAGAGTTCCCTCTCCAGTAGGGTACATGCACAGAGGTACACATTGCCTTTGGGTACCACTGATTGGGACAGTAAGTACATGGTGGATTTCCCTTTGGAATATAACACTGATATCCAGCTCTTCTTAATCTTCTTAATATTCAGTTTTACGCATTCCTCTGTAATCAGCTCTATCCTGAATTCTAATGAGTTCTGGTTTTACACTGGGAGCTGTGTCTTTTAACAATCAATGTTATTAAAATGACCCTTGATAGCGCATGATTCCACAGTGGGGATTTTCAAAGCTATGTACAAAAATACATTTCATTACCACTTTAATATAGAAGTTTAAAATCAGAACTTCTCTCTGCCTTGTTCAAAGCAATTTCTCTAGCTTTGAACAGCTGCTTGGCACACCACAGTGACTACAGCAAGATTTCAGCTCTCCTTCCATGGTGGCCCAGGATCTCACAGCAAAAGAGGAAATGCAGTGCTAGAGATTGGATAGCTGGTAGATTTATGGTCACTGGTCTGAACACAGCCCAGGAAAAGACTGATTAAAGGGCTCCATGATGCAAGGTGCCCTGTGTTGGTTAGATTTTTTTATTGCATTGTTATAACTTCATGGGAGTTATTTAATGATCTTTTAACTAGTTTTATTGCTTACTGTATATAAGAACTACCAAACTGCTGGCATAGATAAAATATGTTAGGAAATTAGTTTTGTCTCACTTTCCTTTTTATTGAACAAGTGAATGTCTCTCAAGTTTCAATCACACAGCAAATAAACCCAATACAGAAGCAAGGAGATTACACATCCTCTGAAGTGAGTACTGGTTTCTAGATGGAGCCTTGCTAGGACTCTGGGAAGGCACCAATTTGCAGTGCCAGCACGTGTATGAGCCCCACTAAACAAAACTGCAACATGCACGTCTCTGATTCACCAGCTTCTTACTAAGGAAGGGAAAACACACTGCTTTAAGGTTTTACTTTTCTTAAAGCTGGCATCAAGCTACAAAAAATTGTGCTTTGAAATAGGCAGAGAGAATAAACAAAAATGAAACAGCACATAAGGGAAATTTTCGTCTGTCTGTCAAAGCACATAGCAGAAGAAATCTGCTATTTTTGTTGTGGTTTTGTTGTTTGGTTGGTTTTCTTAAGACATAGCAGTAGAGAAGGTTGGCAGCTGCTGTGCAGGTAACTATGAGTTTAGAAGCCTGCTACCAATAAAAAGACTGTTTAGAATGAGCAGAAAGGGTACTTCACAGTATAAAATGGAGTAGGGTAAATATATACCCCTGAAAATCAAATAAGGAAACCTTGAAACTCCTTACCCGCCCTGCAGTTTCAGCTCTAATTTGTTCCGTCACAAAGCAGAGTTCAAATATTTAAAAAAGTCTAATGTAAAACAGAAATCCCAGGCATCCCGTATTCAACAGCAGTTTCCTTTTCTCCTAAACATCATGAAAGGAAAACCAAAGAAATCAAAAGATTGTTTCAAAAACAAAGGAAAAGAATGTTCATTCCAGGAGAACATGGTGCCTGCTCAGTGTGAAAAGCATTTCCCCTTTGACTTATTTCCATTATTAAGAGTAAATAACCAAACTAATCCCAACGGTGGATTTAAAGTAAACAAGGCAAAAACAGCAACACTTCACTTGAAAAGAGTTACTAAACAGAACTAAACAAATCCTAAGTGGAAATCATGAGCTTGCAGCAGCATTTAGGTAGAAACACATTTATCTGGATGACAGTAGAAGATCCTTAACATGGAGTTGTATCACAAGGTCATGCTTTGAAAAAAGAATGAACCCTACGAATAAAACTTGCAGCACAAACTAGTAAGAGACCTTTGCCCATGTGATTTTATTATAGTTCTACTTCTGTGCTTATGTCATTTTATTCTACCCCACCTCTTAAGCAGGTTGCCACTCCGGAACAAGCCAACTCCTTTACCCAAATGCACAGGTTTGATTGGCATGTGCTCCCACCTTTGCCCGTGTTCCTGAATGCTCCAGGGTCTGGATTGAAAAGAGCCACGATGTGCACTCCCAGGTGTGAGCTAAAAGTGCTCTGGACATGAACTGAAAGCTGGAGGGTCTAGAGCCAGCCTATGACAGCTACAGCCCCAAGCCTCTCAGCTTCTCTCAGCCCCTGTATTGAGGACTCAAAAGCTGGAGGAATTTTTAGGACATTCTCTTTCATCAGATGTTCAGCACATCACAGAACAGAACCTCTTGGTCTTGTCCCCTAATAGCCTACATCCTAAAAGATAGCTATGACTTCAGGTCCTGAATAAGGAGGAAGGCCTGTAAGCCATTTGTAACTTAAATTCACCAGGGGAGCTTAGCCACCTGTAAAACAAATCTGGAAGATACTAATGCTTTCCCCCTAACACTCAAATCAGTGTAACCTTGTGGACTTGGACCTGCTTTATACCAGTGTTAGACATGAACTGAACTCTGTGTCCTTGCCTGAACCAAACTGGCATTTCTCAATCACTTAGCCCTTCAACCAAGAATATCAGTAGTTTAAGTATTCCCTAGCAACTTTCTCTCTCATTATAAATACACCTAAACATGTACGATGCATCTTCCTTCAGATATGTGTTCTAGAAAAAATATGACCAGCTAAAATGTCATTGTTGAAGAAAACCCTGTATTACTGATTTTTTGGGACTCTGTAGAGAAAGAACATTACACATTCTAGAAGACAGTATTCTATAGGCTTGTCTATAACAAACCCTCTCTTTTCCCTTTGCAATTCCTCTCTAAAAAGGAAAAAAAGACTGGCAAGTATCTTAAATACTATGATGCTCACCAGTCCAGCACTTTATTACTGAAATTCAAGCTTCAATATATCCTCTTGACATTAACTTCCTAGTTGAAGAAATAGATATAATTTTTATGTTCAGGAAATTATAAAGAGGTTGTATTTACTACCACTTCAGATGACTGCAGAGTGGTTGATTTACAGCCAATGTAAAAATTGAAAAATATCTGTCACAGCCTCATTGAAAAGTATTGAAATCCATGGAAACAAGAAAGAGGTGGGCATCAACATTTATTATCCTATAATATCAGGTTACTTCATCTTTCTAAATGTCTGTAAATAATAATGGTTAGTTCTTTTGCTTATTCTTATATATTCAATAATCTGTAATGACTTGTGAAGTGAAAAACCCCTGAGTGAACTTCACATCTGCAAAGCTGTAAAAATGAACTGGTCATATACATTGATTGACCTTTTAAAATCCTAACCTGTTTTATTCAGTTTAATTTAGGAAATATATGGAAAATATTTTTTAAAATGAAAAAACTATGATCTTGGAAGTCTAGATGCAAACCCACTGAATTAAGCAGTTAATAGTGTTGATGAAATTATTTATTTTGTATAAAGACTGACATAAAGATCATGATAAAAACCCCTAAATTTAATCTATGATTCCTTAAAGGTTTACTTGAGGCCATATTTTATTTCTTGTTTTCCTGATTAACAAATCATCACTGCACAAAGCAACACAGGTGGTCAGTCCCCTTGGGCTCACATCAAAGGGGCCACCATGAAGCTTTAGATGTTATTCAACAGCAATCTGAAACTTGTCTCTCACTGTTTGTCCCATCTATTGTACTCCACAGGGTCATCTTTAAAGGACTGTCAAGTTTGCAAAGAAAGAAAAAAAAAAAACAAAAACAAAAACCTAACGAAAAAACCACCTTGTAAATGATGTTTCTAAAAACTGTTTCATAACTGTTGACTGATTCACAAACGCTCTATTTTCAGAATACTTGCATCATAAATTATGTCATTTTAAAACCGTTTTTACATGAAGTGCTGTTTGCCTTCCTTAGACACAAGAAGAAATGGGACTCTGCCAAAGGATAATTATATTACTATGTATATAACCATCTCTATCACTGATATTGGCCGTTGTGTATTTAGGAAATTTTAAAAAATAGCAGAAGAAAACAAAGAAAAATAATTAAAAAGAAGTCTGGATTACAGAATAGCCCACCTTTCTCACAGCTCTTGCAACAAATTCCTGAATATATCCTTACAAAACAGCAGAAAGAAGTCAAATCAGTTGTTGTATTCCTTGGATCAAAATACATTAGGGAGTTTAAGATATATTCTTATAAACACTGCACATGTTTCAGTGTACATCCTACACTCGTGGAGGGGTTTTTTTCCTGTATGAGGAATTTTTGGGGGCTTTTTTTCGTGTTAACACTTTGAAGAGTACTGACATCGTACCTTATATGTGAGTTACTTGAAAAGATCAAAGTCTTATTAAGTCCCCAGTTATTCCACCAATACCAACAGGATGTTTATAAACCATGATTCATGTTGGGTAGACCAAGAAGAAAACACAGACCACAGTTCTCTGTAATAAACAAAACCAACAACACTTTTCAGCTATGGAAAACTGATTAAAGAGTTATGGGCAAGGTGTCATAGGAAGGAAAATCCAACAGGGCTTCCCACTTTTAACAGACGTGCAGGAAGCTGACTGCAGAACACTTTCTGGGTTTCTAACTTTACTCTATACACTCTAAAATGATCTGATACACTCTCTAGAGAGAATTTACTTAAATCCATAATTATTCACACAGAGCTGATGGATTTTTCAGCAAATAAAGCATTCATCAAATGTGGTTTTCAGCAAAAACCTATTCAGTTATTTCCAAAGTTACAGTTTCACCTCAAAAAAACTGAGGACTAAATTAAAATAAAAAAGAGTTAAAAGAAAGCAGTCCCTCTCTGGCCAGCAGGAGCCCAGAGGTGAGAGTACACCCCACAGAAAATGGTGTGTTTGAACTCCTCTTCTGCTCAAGGGGCCCTTAATCCATGTCTCCTGTCTGCTCACTATGTGCCCAAAACAGTAAGCTAAAGGACAGTCTCACTGGCTCCTGAAACACACAAGACATTGAAATATTTGCTGAAACAAAGAGTTCAGTGGTCCTACAGTTCACATTATCTCTTAGGAAGTAAACTTCAACCGAGCTAGGATGTGTTAGATAAGGGGAGAATTTCACTACTGGTTTAATTTCCTGATGACATGCTAACATTATAAACTGGAGACCTTAAGACCAATGGTTTAAAGCCAGTGCAAGGCAGCCCAAACAAACATCCTTTCATTTTCAGGCCACTTAAGCTTGCTGGGATTTTTGTTTGTGGGGTTTCCTGGGTATTTCTTAGGAAAATGCTCAGTGACAGAAAATGGAAAACAAAATAAATAAAATAAAACCATTTCAATTAGGAAATACCGAAATGAAATTTCCCAGTTTCCAAACTTTTTACTTGAGAACAAGGGGTGGGAGGTCTGCAGCTCTGGAAGCACTGCAACACTCATCCAAAGTCTACAATGAAGTCATCCATTTCTCATAAAAATCTGCACCATGTAAGCATAAACAGCTTAAATATACTTTTCATGTAGTTTTAAAAATGGGCATCTCTGAGTTACATGGTGAAGGCAGCACAATCCTGCAAAAATACCTTATGTAAAAATGTGAAGGGCAGCTCTGACTCCATGACAAATATTTTATCACTCCTACACTGGAAAATACTATAAATACATAAGTACTGTTGTGGAAATGTATGCAAATTATATTAATGAGCTTGTAGTTTGTAGTCTAAAATTATTTTCTAATGCACTTTGTAGGATTTCATAATTTCAGTATTTCACTGTCTTATTTAATTCTACAGCTTCCTTTTGATAAGGTCTGTCTGCTTCCCTTGAAATAAATAAAGATTTTTATATTTATACTGCCATTAGGGAAGTGACCATCCCTAAACAGAAAATTACTAATTTAAGAATCATATCGGAATCAAGGATATTTATGCATAAAAATGGATAGTGAAACAATAGCCTGAAACAATTTTACTCAACCAAGAGTATGTGTGTGGTCAATGCTTACAAACCAAACAGCAGAAACGTGTGTTCTTACATTTACTGTATTGCCTGGAGCAGTTAAATTGACCTCTTAGGAGGGTAAACATTGTGTCTATCCAGTTGACTGTGTAGTCAATACCAACAGGAGCAAAGGAGGCTTTTTCCAAACTAGGAAAGTAACTCCTCAGTGAGACTAATTAATTTCTCTGGAAACATCCAGGATATTGATTTGAGATTTGAAAACACTGCTGATGTACAATAGTCAGCTACACATGAATGAGAGTGATCTTTGATGGAACTTTAAAGAAATGGAGCAAACAGTATTTTACTGACTTCCACTGTTACACAGCAGACAGCTCAGCTAAGCAGTAGAGAATCTGAAAATTTTTACAAACAACTTCATTACTGCTCAGAAAGCCCCATGATTTTCTGCAATGTTAATCGAACAGACTTTTGAGGCATTCACTGAAGATTTAGATATAATTAGAAAACATAAAAGCATCTGAACTATCTTGTTTCCCACCCTGACAAGCCCAGTTTACCAGTGATCAGTGCAGAACTTGGGTTTGTCTGATATCCTAGAGGTGTGATGCCCCTACACTGACGGTGCTTAAAGCATGAAGGTGTGGTAGTTTCAACAGTCAAAGTTTACTTTGCTAACAAACTCTCTCTGAACACTCCTGAGTTATATTCTGCCTTAGGCACATGTACAACAAGCATCTGTTTAAATCAGTGGCAGTAACACATTTCTTGCCATATCAAAATGTACTGATCCTAAGACACAAAATTCAGCTTTTTGCAGAGGATGTGATTATTCATATTCAAACTGCTTGAGGAAGGGACTGTGAAGATGCCCCTCCACACCAGCGCAGTTGCTGAGTTTAGTGTAGGGTTTAAGATGGGTTCAGTCCGAGCACCTCTGAAATGGGGACATCAGGCTGGATCAGCCCAGCACCACTTTGGGCTCTAAGCTCAGTGATCTGTGCATCACCCTCAGCTCCCTGACCTGGGGCAGAACTGGGTCCTCCTCCACAGACAGTGCAGCTGCCCTAGAAGCCTTCATCAGAATCTCAGTCCAGACAACACAGGATCATTGCATACAGAATGTGTCCCACGCCCTGGACAGTACCAAAGATCCATGGAAGAATTTTCAAGACAAAAAAATCACACAGTCCAACAAATGTAAATAATGCAGAGAAGTCAAACCTGGCATGGTAACTGGAAGCAAGACAGAAGGTATGGACTTCCTTGTGCAACAGTGGATTGACAATGGGGGTCAGCCAGGGAAGAGGGAGATAAAGAGCACTGGTTTGGCAGCTGCTGACATTGGTGATACTTTGCAGAAGGTATGAGATTGTATGTACCTCTAAGAACATGATCTACTTCTTTTCAAGCTATAAGACATCTAAATAGAATTAATTTTAAGAATCTGGTTAGAGCACCCCTTTTGTCAAATGCAGCCTTTTTATGTGTGTTGGAGTTTCCTGTTAAATTATAGGGGTTTTTAATGGAAATGCTGACAGGACCTTAACCATTGCAGTGTGAACAAATGAATAACAATATACATATTCTTCTTGCTAATAAAGTTTTATAGCCTTGAAATTCAGTGTAGAATTAGTCGATCGATTCTAGAGAGAATTTTTGAAAGAAAAGCTTCATGGTGCTTTCCTCCTTCCATGATGCGAAAAACAAATCATTCCAGTGCTTTAATTTATTATCAGGCTTTTACAGATACCTTTAGATTTTTTTTTCCCTAATGTTTTTTTGCGGTCTGTTTATGACAGTATTAAAGACATAAGCACAGTTTCAAAAGGATGTAATGTCTTTTTCTGACTTGAGGAACAAAATATCCAATTTTTTATTCATTTAACTAGAATCATTTCTTACATCTCAAGTTCATCTTTTTCTTTGATTTTACACTACATTTCCCTAAAGGTTTCCCCATTAATATTAACATATTTATGAATCTCATTATTCTGATTTATGTATTTTCAATATATTTAAGGCTATGTCAATATTAAGCTATTTGTCCCTTGTGAGCACCTTCTAGAGTTAGGATTAGAAATATTTTTAAACTTAACATACTGAGGACAACCACTTTGGGCTCAGAGGTAATGTACTTATATAACCAAACTGTTTCTCTGTTCAGTTTAGTTACTGAGTCTGCTTTAAAAAAGAAATAACTCCAGCAATAGGACTAATCACTTTTAATCAAAGATAGACTATCAAAACAATTATATTTAATTAAAAAAATTATATTCAAGGACATACATGATGGTGTAAAGGTATCATACTACAGGATATACTGTGTACATTACCCCTACCCAGAGTTTGAAGCTCCTTTACAGTTTTCAGAGGCCACAGTGGCCTTGCCTGGACCCTGACACTGGGCTGATTAGCTTGACTCCACCTGCCCACACAGCTACTGCCAGCTTAATTCCCAGTCTTGAAGTGACAGTAACCTGCATGGGATGAAGGATGCAGCTCCACTACTGCCAGCAGCAGATTAGGATCTGTAGCCTATAAGGGCACTTGCCATAACACATTACTTACATATGAAATCTAAACCTGCAGCACAATGCTCCCCCTCTCTCTGGGTAGGCATGAGAATGCAATTTCTTAATTTTTTTTTAAATGGGGCTCATTGTCATCATGAATTTCAGATACAGATTCCAGTAGAGACAGTTAGAACTTGGCCTATCCCTATCAATATGATCATAGCTTGCTTACATATAACAAATGTTGTTTATTGATATATTATTGATTTCATACAGGCATATTGTAAACTCAGTATGAATTCCAAGACTTTCTTAATACGGGGCCTAATGACTTAGACTACATGAAGAAACAAGGAAGCAAAAAGCTTATTTTTCAAGCAAAGAGTCAATCCATGGTGTGTGAACAGAATTCTCTCTTTTTCTTTGCAGAAAATCTGCATAACACTGGAATTGATTGCTCTGTTAATTACTGTGCTTGCCTCTCTTCTATTACTGTGTCAATAATAAAGATAGAGCTGGTGTTGAAACATTTTGCTATAATTGTAATTTTTATTAAAATATAGTTTGCAGTATTCCTCTTGCAACCCTTTCTGTGTGCATACCGAATATGATCAGAAAATATGTTGAAAGTAACTCGTGCACAATGGCAATCAATGCTTGGGAAAGAACTTCCCTCCATGGACACACACTAGTGAGGCTACCAGAAAGTAATTAATGCAAATTGCTTATTAGAGAAACACATGGACATAATTTCATCTCTTGTTAGATGAGTTGCAGCTTTGCACCTCTGCTTTCCACTCTGACCTCCCACTGACTGGCCTCTAATTCCCAGGGATTAGCCCTGTTGACTTTTTAAAACAAAAAAAAAAATCATCGTGAAGACAATTTCTTCCAGGAGTACCTGTTTGTTATTGGATGATGAAACAAAGACAGTACAAAGATTTGGCCCAGTGGTGATTTTTCCTAACAGTTTTCTTTAGCTTTTTATCATACAAAATACAAACTTCATCTGTTCCTCTGACTCCATCATTATATTGCTATTAGGCAAAGTTAAAAAAGACCTTACCCATCCCATGAGTGACAGAATTTATTTTAAAAGGTACTAAATGTATCTCTAATACAACTAAAAATCCTATGCCAACGCTCAGGAAAAGTACCAGCTAAATCTAAAGTTCAAATAGGAACGAATTGCATCAGGTTCCTAGGGAAGATTGCAAGCAAACTTTTTAATTCCATGAAACCCGGACTTCTATTGCTTTAAAAGAACTGAAGATGTGTTAGTCTGTGCTGGTTTTTCTGTGTCTTTCTTGCATATTTCTAAGAGACATCAACAGGGAACAGAGCTCCTTTTTAAAGATAAATTTACCAAGTCATAATCCAATATATGTATTCTCTGTATCTCCTAATTAGCAATAATGTCTTGAGAATATATTTTTCTCACACATTACTCTAAATTATATATTGGGAAGCAATAAGCATTGAGTTCATTTAAGAAGAAGTATCATTTTCACAATAAAACTTTCTTGTGAAATAATTTGGCCACAGCTAGAATTTCCTATCATTCTGTGGTTATGGTGACATTTACTTTATTAAAAGGAAATCCACCAGCACCACAGCAAGATCTACAAAAAGAATCAATTGTGCTGTGATTTATACATAATCCGTGCTAGCAAAAGTAAGCCCTGAGTCAGGAAATCTTAATATGGACTTTAGCAGCAGTACACATTACAATGCACATGGATAAAATAACCAACACCAATCGTAGCACATCTGCCACTGCTCTGTGTTTGCCATATATTGAATGTGGGGCCTAAGCTTTCAAATGACCCCATGTGCACAGATCCTGGAACATCAGAGATGTTTGGCTGTGGGGGTACTAATCAGAATGAAGGAATAAAGTATAGGTTAGCATTGCCTTTTTTTTTTAATTCTTACATTTTGTGGGCTATAATCCAAATTCCAGTTCACAACCTGTCTCATTAAGAGAAACCATCTGTCCAGAGGGATCCTTCCATCAGCTCTCAGAGCAAAACCCATCTTACCCTTTGCTGTGAAAGCTCCTACTGGGTAGAACTCCCTCACCCCTCCTGAATTTAACTCCTCTCTTTTCTCGTAATGTTAGAAAATGCTCACTTTACTTAAAAGGATGATCCCTGCAAGCCTCTCTATAACCACCCTCCTTCATTGCTTATTCTTTGAATGCACAGCTTCCTAGACATTAAAGCTAAAGCAAAGCATGAACACCCAAGGCTGCCTATCCACACACAGAGCCCTTCAGATAACATCCAACAGCCCCCATACCTTGCTGAACTGCAGCATCCATTCTCTTTCTGCATTAATGTAAAGCTTTTCTGAAGATCCAATGGGAAAAAAATTACTCCGTGCATTAATTTCATTGTATTATTAATGCCAGTTTGAAACTGGCACTGTAAAAATAAATATATTATGTATTATCTACTGTTGCTTCAGTAGCAAGTGGAAATCCATTTCGTTTCCCTCAGAATGAGCAGAACTAAAACCTGGTGGCCAGAATCAGTTGTGTTTTTCCTGAAGGCAGAGTGGGAATCTCTAAACCAAGACCTTGGTGCAGGGTAGAAGGCGAGCAGCAAAAGTGGGAATCCTCAACTTTACAGCTTATTGGGGAGGTGGAGGAAAAAGAGAAGCCCTGAGACTAGGCTCTGACAAGGATAAACCCATGCACAGGCTGCCACTACACAGAATAAGGAAGTGGCAGTGGGGGTTTGAGCTTCCTGAAGGAAAAGCTGCTCCCAAGACATCCTCCAGCAGTGCCCAGGTTTTATTGCACTCTGCAGGGCAAGAATGAGAGCGAGCAGAGGATGCCCAGCCCCAAGAAGCAGCACTTTGCAGTACAGCATATCTCCACCTGAAATGCTTTGAATTCAGTTGCTCTGCTTCATGCTCCTGGTGCCAGGCAAGAAGGCACCAAGGGGAGAGGCAGCACAGAGTCAGCCCTCACAGGCTGCATAAATCCACCTTCCTGCACTGGCCTGGCCCTGCCAAAGCCCACCCTGGGATGTGGGAGGGAAGGTGAAAGCCAAGAACCATGGCCAGAAGGCTGGGAGAGGCACTGGCAGTGAGGACAGCAGGAGCCCAGCAGCCCCAGAAGCACAAGCCTTGCCCTGCACCTCCAGCTCCTGGAGCAGGGTCATGCCAGTGAATGAAAACCAGAATGACTGATGGATGGCTCTAGGAAAAATAAATAAAATAAAAAGTCAGTAACCATGCAGGAAGCATAGACTTCCAAAGTCCACCTGATCTGCAGAAAACTAATGGTATCTAATAAAAGAACTTGTCAGATTCCTTCAGAAAGGTAATGGTGGCTGAAATTCTGCTTTCAGGCAATGTAGAAAATTGTTCTGCATAGTTTAAAACAGCGCTCTGGATAAGCATCATCTAACTCTGCCTTGAATAATCTCTCATCAAAAGCTTTATTTCAACTGCATGCTGGAAAGATTCAAGCACTGAAACTTAACCAAGCCCTTATCTGAGCATGGGCACTGCTATTGGCAACAAGAAGGTTTTTAGGCTCCAGAAATGTTAAGATTGGATTTTGTGTTACATAGGCTGAGCTCAGGCTACAAAAAACCCCAGATACTTAGTTATGTACATTACCTCTGAAGAACAATTATAAAAAGCCAAACTAGCTGAGTGGTCACTCATATTTGTAGTTTTATTGCTCATTTTTCATTTTCTTTCCAAAATATGGATCAAATTATTTGTACCAGGAAATGATGGCACAGTATACCAACAAATGGAAATTATTTTTGAGAAACAGAAAAATATTTTGTAATTATGCAAAAACAGACTGCTAACATCCAGATTCACTTAAGCAATCTGAAAATCAGGCATTTCACCCAAGCTATCAGCCAAATGCTTTTGACAGTTGCTAAAGAGACAGAAATCCTGTGTCTCAATGATTCATCCCACCTATCTTAGTGAATGACTGAATTACTGTAATTCATTTACTGAAGGTGCCTCTTTCTCCATTGACTAGGGAGGGAGTGTAGCTGTTGAGGACAGACCACATGCCCAACTTTAGACTGCTCAAGTTACACAAAAGAAGCCTCTGTGTCCTTTAACCTACTAAATTATCTATAGAGCAAGCAACAATAGGTTCCCCAAAGTTTACATTCCCTGCTATGGAGAAAGCCAATGTATGATCAAAATGGGAATTAAGTTCATCTGTAACGAATTAGGAGGGCAAAGTAATTGCTCTTAGCCTGATGAGCATTAAAAAGTAGTGTAGAGGGTTTAGAACTTAGCCTTAGCAGCAGTGAATACTAAACAAGTACCTCATAACACTTGCAATTGCACCCATAGTGGTCAATATCCAGTAACACAAAATGAACCACATCAAAAAGTTTGCCTCATTATCAGCCAGGGAAAACCATGCTACTGTTTCTGTCACATCTCCTCCCTTGCTGTGCTGGAGATTAATATTTTTCTTTTCACCAGTTCAGCAGAAAAAAAAAAAAGAAAGAAAAAGTTTGTTTTCAACTTTCTGGTATCAGTAGGGAAACAAAGCCATGATAAAAAGGACAAACAGGAACCCCACACCTGACAACAATGAAGAATCTTGCTTTCAAACATCACACAATTGGCTGACACTATTTTTTTTATGGGCTAGCAGCTGCGTGACTCATTTATGTATGTTTTGCCTGCCTTAGCACTAAGTGGACTGATGTAAATAGGAAGTGATGAGGAAAATCAATTCAGGGCAAACACATTTTTTTCAAGGCTGTAACAGGAAGAGATAGGAAGCCCAGGAAGATACTTGATAGATATTCAACTCTGTAGAAAAGAGGAAGCAGCATGTTGAAGCACTAAGCTGGTTATTTTGAGTTGTTGAACGGAAACGGGATACAGTGCAGAAAGGATGCAGATAGGATGCATTTTGTTGCATAGCAACCCAGGGAATAGAAGCTCCTGCATATAACTGGAGACCATCTGCTAGTATGAGAGGGAGAGAAAAAACACGTGTTTACAAGGGAAAAGGAAAAAAAAAAAAAGTGCAATACCAAAGAAGGAAGTTTAACTATACTACATGAAACCTGGCCAAATCACCCCTGGTAAAAGTTTAAGGGATAGAAGAACTTAAGGAGAAGTCATTGTTTGCAGTTTCCTACTACAGTATCTTTGTGTTGAGATTGTTCTTATAGAACCAGATTAGGCTTTGGTGTAAAATTGAAAAGCTGCCAGTGAAGACACTGCCAGTTAATTCACTTCCACTAAAGGCAGATTACAGCTTCTTTTATTTTCTCAACAATATTTACAGTAAAACTGCACCAACTTTTAACATCAGTATTTTCCACAGCGTTGTAGTATACTGCCTAACCCCAGAGCACCACTCAGTCATCAGGTTGCATGGGAATATTATTCACTAAAACAACTTCAGCTCTTGGCACACCACAAATACAGTTTTGTTCATGTTATTAAATGTGATCTATAAATAAAATGCTTATATATTCAAATTAAAAATATTCTTAACTGATTTCACTAGATTCCTAGGTCAAAATTGATTCAGGATTTTTTCTGATGCATTGAATTGATGAAAAATACAGATAAAACAATTTACTAAGAATAGGAAAGAAAAAAGAAAAATGCATTCTGAAGAAGAGGTTTCCATTAATAAGTGAGGTTAGGAGAGAAAAAGGAAAAGAACAGGAACCTGAATCCTGACAGATGCTGCTGAAGCTACTGGCTTTACCTAGGAAAGACCGTTCTGATCCTGGAGCAGCTGGTACCCAGAACCTTGGAATGCTGAAGGAGACCCTGAAGGATAGGGGACAGGAAGCAGAACAGAAAAGTGTCAGTCCGCAGCAGGAACATGCCAGCTATTGGAATGCCCCTGCACAGACTGTGCAGGAAGAAAGGCATTCCAGAATACCCAGGTAAGGGAGAGCCTTAGTCTCCAGATTTTGGTGCTGTATTCTGCTTCTCTTGGCACAGACCTTAGATAGAAGTGCCAGTCTCTGCCTTTGCAGGTGTGGCCATGAGAAATACAATTCTCACTTCTCCCTCATATGACTTTATAGAGCACCCTTGCATATAACTCTCTGATACTCCAGGAGAAGGCAAAATACAAATATTCTCCTTATTTTTATAATTCAAATTTTCTCCTTTTTAAAAATATTTCATTATAAAGACATGTCAGATGAGCCCACTGTCATTTTCAGAGTCATTCAGTGTGTAATTGTTGAGGAGAAAACTGTTATAACCTTCGATGAAATTTATAGCCATGTACTGTGCCACACTGCATAGCTTCTAGCAACATTATGGCGTTCCTTGGGCTGTGTTTTTCCTTATCTAGCAATCATTCACACAGGACCCGCAGTGGTCTTTCATTAAGCACAGGTTCTCTTCTGCTTCTCATACACACCACCCTGGAGCCTGAATATGTTACCTGACCTGCTGGAAGCTGCTTATTCTGCAGCAAAGGCAGATTTCTCTGCCCTAAAGGAAAACATTCCCTTTTTGCTGCCAGGTGACTGTAAAGTGCAAGGGATCTAGGCCAGCACCCAGCCCAGCACGAGGAGGTGGCAGAAGACCTAAGCGGCACTAGATTGGTGTCGGGCAGTCTGTGTTGCTCTTCTGCTGCATCAGAAATTCAAAGCATTTGACTATTTCCCACCTCACTCTTGGCCTAACTTTCTAATTCATGAGTTCTCCCAAGCAGGGGTGATCTCCAATCAAATTCTGGCCCATGCTTTATATGTTTCTCACTGCCTGTGATGCCTCAGATCTACTTATATCAAGGCATAGGAGATTATGTGTCACCACATGTCCTGGTTGAAGTATTGCTGCTTATGCCACCAGCAGAGTTCATCCCTGAGGTTGCACAAGCTGATTATTGTATGCAGGTGGCAGCATAAGCATCTACTTTTGAACACATCAGCAAGTATAAATATAAAACAAAATTATCAGGTAATAGCAATTATAAGAGGTTGGAATGAAAGCAAGTACTCGTTAAATTTAGAACCAGAGCTCATGCTGATTTTCCTTTTAAAATTCTCTCTCCAATACACGTGCCTCAGAAAACACAAAGTGATGTAAAACGGGTTTAGTGGTTTATTTCAGGACAAAAAAATTCTCAGCGTCCTGTAGCTGCTTAAAAGGAAGTACTTACAAGATTTCATTAGTTGATTAGACTCCCCTCAGGTCTGTAACTTGAGTTGTTTTACCTCACAAAGAATTTCAGCAGTACAGATAAAACAGCAGAAGTTATATAGTGCTTACAGAGGCAGGACAACTTTTCATCCCCTACCATGCTCTGAAATGCCCTGTGCCTCCCAAGTAAACTCAACCAAGGCTGCAGTAAGGCTCCCCACAGCTGTACAGCCTGCATGTGTGCAAGCTGATCCCCAAACATGTAGCTTCCAGCAGAGAAAAGTACAAAAGCTGTGACATGTTTCTATACTAATCTCACATTTGAACTTGTGTTTCTAGGAAAAAAGTTCTCCCAAGCTCATTCTTTCTCTCATTTTTATTATTGCTTTTGCATTATTGGTCAATTTATAAAATGTCTCCACACTGCACAGCTTGGCTGCCAAGTACAGCCACGTGGGTGGGAAGCTGAGCTAGCGAAGAACAAAATTAAAGCAAAATTCTTGCACTGAATAAACCAGAGTAATAGATAAATTTATAAACTTGTCCAAAGACATGCAGAAAAGAGCTGACAATATTTTGAGGTTTAAAATAACTGGGACTTGTTCAGGTACCAGTGGTTTTGTCCAGCAGTGTTACATGAGAGCACTTGCAGACATCAGCTGGCAGGTCTGCAAGAAACACCTACACCCAGCAAGCCTGAGCTCTGTTTCACCATGTGCTTTCTCCTCTCCTCTCCCCCCCAAAAAGTATTGTATAACTTTAGAAAATCATTATAATCCTGATGATGCTCCCAGGGTTCTTATTCAGTTGAGAAAATATTGGTATGGCTCAGTAATGACTCTTTGCAATGCTCAGCTGCCCTTGGGCAGCAAAATAATTCCTAGCTTCTCCTGCTGCACACTAGTTCTGTAATATCAGCATATATTTTCCATCTCTAGCACACCAGAGCGCAGATTATTCTAATGTGACTGATGGTAGGAGTCACCCTCTTGGCCAGCAGCATATGCAAATCTCCAGTGGCCCTCAGGAAAAATTTTTACCTTAAGGGGAAGAAACCAGTAGCTAGCCAAGGTAGAGTTTCCTGCACTCCTTTGGGGAGCAGCAGGTGTTGACCACAGCTCACGAGAGAGGACTGGTCCAGACTGAACACTGATCCAATAGCCAACAGCTCCTATATCAGCTGCTCATTCTCATGGAGAGGAGGAAGTCACAACCCACCGGCAATAGTGAAGGAAAGCACGCTGGTGGGCTTGGCATCTGAAAACTGCGGGAGGTAGAACAGAGACCTGACCAACAATGACACACATCAGTCTATGGTGTGCAGTCTCCCCTGACACTGGCCTGATGAGAGGTACAAAGGAAGCTGATCTGAAACAGAAGTAAAGAAAGCCATCAGTCCTGTTGCAACTTACTGGCCCTACAGGAAAAATAACCAATCTGTCTTGTAAGGAAAATGGTTTTTTTCTCCTTCAGAGCTCACATGGGATAGACAGAATATGCAGACAAGGTTTTTCAGCATGTACCACTGTCAGGTAGTTCCATACTACCAACACCTGTGTATTTTTACTCATCAGTGGACGCATTCAGCTCTTTCATGGAGGACTGGAAAACCCTGCCCTATGAGCTGTCAGACAAAATTAATCTTTTACCCAAATAAAGACCATAGGGCAAGCAAAACATGCTGAAGCTGGAGTCATGCCAAAACAATAGTGCCAAGGCATTACACTGGCACAGTGTTTTGATTGATTTTAATTGTTTTGAATTTAAAACATGGGCTCCCTGTACTTAGGACTTCTTGTGACTTTTAAGGTTCAGCACAAGCTTCAGTATTTTGCATTATCAGTCGCTACAGAGAAATTGATACAGGTAACCTTTCCTATTAGAAACCATATCACATGGCCAAAGTAGCCACAGGAAAAAGTATAAAAAAACCTAAAGCTAGACTTCCTTGTTAGGTAAGTATTACCCCAAACTGGTGCCAGGACAGCCCAAATAGGACATATTTCTGAATAAAGAAATGGTGTTTAAGGGATGAAAAGCCATGGGTTTTAGTGAAGTTGAACTGAGAAAACATTCTCAAAGAACTGTATTAAAATGAGATATAGCATGCTCATGTAGACAGTATGTAAGCACATTTTGAAGAGCTGTCAGAGTTTAAGGCTGAATTCTCATCTTCAGGAATCTCAAGGCAAATCAGGGAAACCATGTGTAACTGCTTTTGTGGTATAAACACACTAAATGTGTATGTTTCCAAAATGGGAATGACTTGGAAATTTTGTGATCATTAACAAACTCTTTTACAGTACCAGCAAAACAGGACCTTAGCAGAATGCAAGTTATGCCATCAAATCCTGTCTCTCTTGTGTCAGGTCTAGTTAAACACTAATAATTTCTGAGGCTGATACAGACAGTTCAATTTTGTAAGAGCACCCATAGTTCATTTTGCCCCTAATGGGCAATGATTTGACATTTAACCTCATAAGAGCAAGTGTCCTAATCCTCCAAAACATTTATCTACTTCACGAATATGCCTTTGTATGCCACAGATGTGCATTACACTTTTCAAAACATGGTAGAATATTCCATATGTTGAGGGAATACAGCTGCAAAATTATTGCTACTTTTGGCTTAATGAGAAAATGCATTAAACACTATTATCTGCCTTAAGTGCAGTTGCATGGAAAAATCTAAGAAGAGTAGTAGCATTCTCTGAAGAAACAGGGTCTATGGAATGATTGATGTTCCACAGATTATATTACTTTTCCATGTGTGTAGAATACATAGGAAAAAATGTAACCAGCAATAGGATAGTTTGAAATATTTTCTTGCAAGTATAAATCAATCTTAACTGCACTCAAACTATTTGAATTTCCCATCAGTTTTTGCTAAGAGTTCTCTTGTAAGGAATTCCTGTGAAGAGTGGTATCAGTTGCTCCATGAAGGAGCACCGAATCACATCGTAGAGAATAAAGTACATAGTGCAAGTTTAGGTTGTTTTTAACTGAAAACAGAAGCTCTGCTTATAAAAAAGAATTTATTGCATCATAGGATAGGAACTTTGGCATCCTGTTCCATGCTTGTCTAAGGCAAAGCCTGAGCTAATTGTCATGTACTTCCATTTGATATTTGAGAACCACATTGGTGGATGCCAGTGGGAACGTTCCAGGATTATTTTTTTCTTTAGTTTAATATATTTCCATAATATTACACTTCATCTGAGAAGGAAAAATCTACATTGCACATTTCTCCAACATAATTAAAAATGTAACAGGGGAGAACACTTAAAATGTATGAATATTAATCAAAATGAAAAAAAAAATTCTCTCACATTTTTGTATGTATCTTAATGAATTAAAACAAATTGGTTCTGTGTTCCACATCAAACTGCAGTTTTCTGATACTGTTTTCTGTTGTCAGGTATGTGTTCTCCTATTTCTTGCAAAAATCTCCACCCAACTAAATGAAGTCATTCCATTTTATTGGATAGATCCTTTAACTGCTTCCAAACCTCTTTTTTCTGAAAAAATAACTAGCACAAGCAAGAAGCTATAGCATTTTTACATATATTTTATACATATATTTTCATATACTTATACATACATGTACGTTTACACATATCAGTACTGAACTTTATATATATTAAATGCATTTCCGTACCTATACAAACATGTACAGAGCAATTACTGTTAGGCATTTGGATTTAGTGTCTGTATTTAGCACAAAATTTTGTTAACAAAATTCTTTTTGCAAAGTTCCATGGCTATAAGACAATTAGGAAAAGTGAAGCAAGTAAACAGCTTAATAATAAGTAAAAACAAATTTCTGAATGCTAAGACTTTTCCTAAAGCACATTTCAAAGACTTACTGAACAAGACAAAGGGGGATTAGGAATAGGTCCTAAGCTTCTTTATAGACTGTTTTGTGTAGCTAAAGTTATTGCATATTTACCAACTAAAATATATGGGAAGAGATCTCCTGTTTTTTCTATCAGTTTGGAGAGCTAACTCACATACCTTCATTTTATTAAAACTTAGCAAACATCTAAGAACAAGTTCAGCTCCTTCATTAAAACTGCCAACACTGGCCACATCCCTTTAAGACAACAGGTGGCAGAGAGTTTCTTTGCAGCAATCATTTCTCTTATAGAAGTTTACTTGCATGGCTGGATTTTGGATTTGGTCTTGAAAATAAGTTTGTGTGAATGGTTCTCTTTGGGATTGTCCCACTTCCTTCCACTTCCTTCTCAATGCCCCTCCTGCAGCAGGACATCCTGCATTTTAGGAATTTCAGTTTCTTATCTCAGCAGCTTTAAAAGCATTGTCTGAGTCAGGAGTTTTCTTTTATGTCTTAAGTGTCTGGTATGCAGCTGGCATCTAAACTCACATGTGTGTACTCTCAGATCTGTCTTTTTCAAGTTAGTGTTCAACAAGAAAGGAGTATGCATGGAAAATCCAAACAGGACAATGCTTCATTACAAGCAGACTGCCTAGGATACTCTGACTTCTTTTTCCTAGCAGTTCCTCTAGAGTGTCTTTTTTCTCCCTTGCCAAAATTCTCTAATTCTCATATTGCCAAAAAAACCCATAAACCAAAACAACCACCACCAACCCCCAAAAAGCTGTTTCAAATATTCTGTGCATTAATACACACAAATATATGTGAATAAATATATTTACACAGATGAATATAATTTCACACTTTTCTTCTTACGTGGTAGTTTGTTACCCACAGTTATCTTTGTAAGCCAACACTAAAGGCTTCATTACCTCGATATGGTCTGTTATCTTAAGTGCTAGAGATCTATCTTAAATGTTATCTTACAGGCTGGCTCCAGATCTGTGACAGAGCTCAGACACCACACCAGGGTTAGCCAATCCCATATTATTATGTTCAGTTTGGTCCAGAAGTTTGCACCACAGATTGTGTGCTGGGGGATCACATCACTTTTGTGTCAGTCAACATTCCCTCTCAGTAAATTGCTCTGGACTGTCCAGTCTGGACAGAAGACTGTCCCTGTCTGAAAACTTTTCCACAAATATCCGAAGTGAGCTAACTGCTATCAGTATAAGCTAACAGACTTGTACCAAAATGAACTTGGAACTGAGGCTAAAAATGGATATAGGAGAGACACTGCCTGGCAATGACAGTTTTTTTGTCTTTACATATGTTGTCAAAAGACTGCACATCTTCCATGTTCCATAAAGGCATTTTATTTCCTTATTGAGACTACAGCAGAAATGTTTCCAGGAATAGGTCACAGGATCAGGGACCAGTACTTGAGGGGATTTTTGCCTGTACCATAGGGTCACTTTACCATCCTAGACAAGTCATTGGAGCACTTCACACCCTATTACACCAGAGAATGTGACATGACAGTAACACAAGGACTCAGTATGATAACTGTTCCTGTTATACTTGGCTTTGCATAAACAACAATGAAGCAAAGTTATTTCTCTAACTTAGTTCAGCCATAACAGATATTTCCTCCACATTGTGAATAAATGGTAATTCCCAACAGTGTCGTTTACAAGTTAAAATCTTCAGCTATTCATTAATGAGTCTTAAGCCTACCTTAAAGCTTACCCTATATATTTATATGATTTGACATGAAAATTTTAATTTCCTAAGGCTGCAAGTTGCAGGGGGACAGGTTTTTATTGATAAAGTTTATTTTCTTTTATAGTCACACCCAGAGTAGCAAGCAAGCATGCACGTGTAATGTGGTCTTTACAGAGGCTAGAAGAGTTGAATGTACTTCCTTAAAAAAAAATCATTATAGCAAATGCTTTAAATTAACACCACTTTCACATTACTTGTTTATTACTCTCTGTATCACTGGTTTCCTCTACAACAGTCAGAAAGTTCTCACAGAAAGAACCAATGCCTAGTTCACTCTTACATGCCTTTGTAGAGCTCATTCTTAACTTTTTATTGGTACAAATCCAGGCTTCTGCTTTGTGCATTAATTTAGGTTGTAACTCTACAATGCATAAAAACCCAGTCAACAGTTCTATGAATCAAGCATTTTGTGCAACAAACTATGGCTCCTAAAGATGCTCAACATCATGTCACTCCAATAATGAGATATTTAGCACTTAAGTGCCACCAAAAAAAAAAAATCATAATAATAACAGAACATTCTGCAGCATTTGTACCCCATTTCAATGTTTTTTTGAGATAAACTCAATGTCATCACCTTTATACTAGTGTCATGACACCAGCAACAATGACATTGGAAGTTTTGTAGTAAGGTTTAATATCCTTTCCCCTGAGGAATACTTGCTCCTTAGTATAGAGAATGGTGTTAAGCTGTAAATTATTTTATGTAGTATTATTTTATTTAGTTAATAGTTCATGGAGATGAGTTAGCATGAAAAAGTTGGTTCTGATCTACTGAAAAGTGTTTTCTGCAAAGTAGAATAGCAGTACAGCAAACTATCTGTGATGGAAACTTGTCTTTTTGTTTATAAAGCTCTAGGATGGCTTAAGAACACAATTACAGCTTCAATTGCAAACATACACTATTGCACCTGTCAACCAACAACTTCTGAATAGCTACTTCTGTCTAAGTTGATACCTGACTGCTCATAAACCTTTCTGTTAAAACAAAACCCTAGAAAATGTTATAGGGATGCTATTTGCACACACACCTCAATAAAGAGGGAGATTATTTAAACACAAAAATCACACACATGATAGTAGACCACATAAAGTGTATTTCACTAATAATTTGCCAGGTCATTGACATTATATGGCTCACTATAGTACTAACCAAACCATAAAGGCAGGGTGACACAAAAATACCTGACTCAGAGTTCACAGTAATAACTACATAAAAAGTGTATTGTCACAAGAAATTCCTGTAAATACATTTTTTGAAATAGTGAGCCCTGGTTGGGCTCAGTGGGTGCTCATGTGTTGAGATACATTTTCTGTTCATTTGGTTTGCCCCAGCCTAACACAGTCACCTCTATATGCTCTGCAACATGGTCCAAAATCAATGTGCAGCTGAAAAATATTAGATTATCACCAAGCCACTTCTGCTTGTGTCCTCTCAAACCAGAGATGCTACAAGGAGTGACAGCAAAAGTAATCCATAAACTAAAGACTTCCATTGAAGGAAAATAAACCCTGTTAATTAGCAGCATTCACAGCTAAAGAGATGCAAGAAGAAACAAGTGATTTGAATGGTGAAAACCAAGCCTTCAGCAAGAATAACGTGTGCTAGGAAGCAAGGTTGGAAACATATCTGTTCTTGAAAAACTGATTCCTTAAGCTAGACACTTGAGGTTTGCCATACTATTCTGGTTAAAATTTTCCTGCCATCCTGAATAGGCACATCCCATCATACCAATGTTCCATACAGCAGATCTCTCCACACCCTTCTGGTGATCGTTGTATCTGTGTCACATCCAAGTGCAGAGCTACTGAAATTCAGATAATAGAGGTAGTACTGCCAGCACTGTTCCTTGCTGTCCTTTATTTTGGAGTAATTATTACATTTATTTACATAGCCCAAAAATAAGACACCTCTAGTTACTTTCTGCCTAACCTTCCATCCATGTAGCATAACAAACAAATGACGGGAAGATGGAAAATTAGAACAAGCATCTTTACAACACAGGGCTACCTTATTTAGAAAGCTCTGTCCCAATACAGCTCTTGTACTTTGGAGTCCTAAGGCCAGGGATACACAGGGAGACAGCAGGAGGAAATGCTAGCTCATGTTAAAACGCAAATGTTTTGAAGAGGAAGCATGTGGCATTTCTGATAGACTTGTATTTGGAGAATGAGGATGCTCTTCCTCTCTTCTACCCTGGCCAGCCATACTCTGCTGCAAATGTGTTTGACTAGAGCCAGGCATTGTAAAACTGCAACCTATTTTGCTGAATATTATCAGTCTTTCTTAACAAGATATCAGAAATATGTTGGGTTCTAGTAAGAATGTCTCGGTTAGGAAGGATGCCTTGGAGCTGAATCAAGCTGAGTACGTGAGGATCAGAGTGATCGTAGCAAGCAAGAGAAGGGCATCAGAATAGTTTGTCCACTGGTAGATTAAACACAAAACACTAGTTTACAAACAGGGAGATAAGATTGCTTCATTGTGATGCCTCCTCTGCATAGCATTGAGGAACATGCAGTTCTCATTCTTTTACATTGTAATTTCCCTCAAGGATACAGTTAAAACAGTATTTAATTTTGACTGTAAGCTTCAGTCTAAGTCTCTACCGCTTCACTTGTAATGTCTTAGTTTTATCTTATCTGTGTAGCCAAGTGTCAGTGTATTTAGAGAACTTGACCACATCTCCCTAGTTCCCAAATACATTTTTCCCTAATCATCTAACCAGCAGATTTTGACAGCTTTCACTGCAATTGCCTCACTGCCGACTTAACGTTCTGCACTGCCATCACATGGCAGAGTACCTGTTCTGTGTATATTTCAATAAATTCACAAGAATCACTAAAAGCTTTCAGATAAATGAAGGTAGAGATAAGAACAGATTCCCAAGGGTGCATACCCATTCACCTCTGGAAAGACAGCCCAGTTAGGCTCCAAACCATTTTGCATACATCTGAGAAGTCCTCTGGAGGATCCAGATCCCCTGGACCACTCCAAAAGTCTCAACACTTAATCCTGTGAGGAAAAAATAAAAACGCTAACTCATTCCAACTGGAAGGAATCTCAGACCATCTCTGTCCGGCCTCCCACTCAAAGCAGCTTCAGCACTGAATCCAGAGCAGGTTTCTCAGGGCTTTTCCAGTTCCAGAAAACCTCCATGACTGATTGCAATTGTTCCACTGCTTCATTATGCTCATAATGACTTCTTTTTCCGCACACCAAACATCCAGATTCAGTTTATGACCAGTCTTTTGTTTTCTTGCCATGTACATCAGTGAAAACCTGGGTCCACCTTCTGCTGTTGGGTTTCTCCCTGCTCCCATCCTCCCTTCTCTCCAGGCTGAGCAAGTCCTGGATGTTCAGCCTTTCTTTACAGGGCCACTGTTCCTGCACCCAGGGAGCTTGGGCCTCCACTGAGCTCACCCCAGTTCAATCCATTCTTTCCTGTACTGGGCAGGACCCAAAACAAGATGAAATAACGAGGTGCTCATAAACATAGTAATAGCTGCTATTTCTTTGTATTGAGTTATAGTAAAGATTTTAAACCCTTCAGAATCAATGAAACAGGTCAAAGGGTTTTAGCTGAATATTTCTTGATGCATAATGCACAATGGCTCAAGACTCCATTGTGCTTGTTACTTCAGAGCTTTAGAGCAACAAAAGAGGAGCACAGGCTGCCTGTTAAGTGCTGTCTCTTTGACTTAGCTGTATTTTCACATCCTGATGTTGTAAATGACTCTACAAGGTGATGGTCAATAGCAATTCGGGCCAAGCACCACTATTGCTTTAGAAGCATCTTCTGTTCACCGCAGTTGATGGCATCCAGTCTGAATGTTCTCAAAATATGAACAAATTTAATCAAACTCTTGATCGACAGCTTTAAAAGAAATATTGGTTTTGTGTTTGTGGCTTGGTTGTGAAAACATTATTCAGTGACAAATATTCTAAAAGTCCCATAAAATACAATCCCCTAGTATAAATCAAAGAGGGCAAACCTTGCAAAGCAATATCACTGATGTCTATGTTCCAGATATGATTGATTAGCTGTTTGCCCCAGCCTCATCTAAGTGCCAATATATGGTGCCCAATACGAGCACATTTGTTCCTAAAAATAGCAAGAAAGTTTGGCCAGACAAAACCTGCCACCTTTGTCCTAATAACACTTCACATTTGAATCAGGAAGTTCTTCAAAAGTAATAGGATGAAAAGGAACTCAATAGCAACAGCTATGACTCCTATCAGGAACAAAAAAAAAGATGCAAGGAAAATGCACCGCAATTTAGAATGCGATTAATAAATAGGAGCAAAACAACAAGCAAGGGGTGTTACAGTCATCATTAGATGGTTTCCATACTAACAGGACATTAAGAAATCAGAACACTTGATGCATCCCCATTTTTTCTGCTTAAGTAAAAGTCTCTGACTGGAAGTTTCATAGATAGCTAATAGTGTCAACCTCTATATAATGGAAAGAAAGGATTATCCACACATTTGATAATAATTTAAGATCCAAACAGTTCTGAGCCTGAATTGTACATCAAAGCTGTGCGCGCTCTCATTTGCCCTTCTCTATCACTACATGACCTTGTAAATATAGGCTTAATGGAAGCAAAAACCCCAAACCAGAGTATATAATATAGTAAATGTAAATAACAGGCAAAGGCTTTTCTGGAAATCTGACCTCAGTCAATAACATATATACATGTGTGTATATATATATATATAAAAATAACAATAAAAAGCATGTCTGAGCACAAATTCACAAAATATCGTACTAGATTTTCAAGCCAAATTTGAATAAAATATATTTGAAATACACTGGTGACAGAACTCTTACATTTTCTTTTAAAATTAGAAGCAGGGGGGGAAAAATAATGCTATCATCATAAAAATCACTTTCAACATTCTTGGTAAAAAATGAGACGAAAATGTTGCTATCTCACTACAAGTTTAGGAAACCTTTTTTCCATGGTAACTTTGTTGACTCCTTGAAGTGGAAGAATTGTTGAAAAAAGAGCCTAATCTTTCTAGAGCATGAAAACTTCAGTTATGAAGTTGAGACTTCAGTTAAGCGCTTATAGTCCAGCCTGGTCCTCCACAGTGGTAAGATCTGACAAGGCACTTTGGTGAAGAATTACACCAGAGTTTGGCACTGCCATGTAGTCAACTCTGAATCAATCAGTGGAATTTATATTTAAAAAATAATTATGCTAAAATTATTTCCTTAGCAAAGTCACAATAAAAGCAGTATTATCAATGTGCATTAAAAAAAAGTACATATTTTAAATTCCTATTTTAGCTTCTACATGATTTTTATCTTAATGCCTTCATAATGCCTGTTACCAGCCTTGATACACTAAAACATCCTCATAAATTGTATTAAAATAGGTTTGTTAAGCATTCCTAATACAGTATAATGCTGGTAATGCCAAACAACAGGTGATAGCCTGAATCATAAATGCTTTTCTAAACATGTTAGAATTGGTTTTTAGCATTGGATGTTCTGGTCTGATAAGACACTCCTGCACTAAGGCAATCAGTGGAAATTAGCAATTGGCAGGAAAATTACTGTACAAGAAATTGCATTGGGTTTTTCTCCCTGCACTCTCATTATGCCTTTGTGAACTCTATAAAAACAGATTAAAGTGAAAATTTACAGCTAGAAGAGATGGAACAGTAGGAAAATATTTTCCAGAATTAACCAGAAGTATTTTAAATTTTGAGATAGGTTTGATACCGAAGAATAATGACGTAAAAAGAATTCTTCTTGTCAATCTTGTATTTCAAAACATGTTCAGCTGTTATTCCACGCAAGTTACACTTGAACTCGTTGAACATATCCTTTGCAATGGATCCAGTCTCTACCAACCTCAGTTGTGGCACTCAGCTTGCCTTTTTTTAAATTAGTAAGACACATGCAAATCTATTTACATATAGGATAATGCAGAATAAATGAGGGTGAGCCAAGAATGAAAGATTGGGGATTGTTTCTTTCTTTAACCAAAAACGCTTTGGTCCTGTTACTTTCAAACAACAAAACCACATATCCCAAATGAGTTCTGATACACTTAGTGCTGCCAACCACACCCTAAATTTATAGATTTTATTGCTTTCAACCTTCTTGGGAGTAATGTTTCACATATATTTTCTGTATCACTGTACAAGACATACAGGCTGCTAAGGGCATCTCTGCTAAGATACAGTTGTGAATTGAACTATTGGTGCCAAATCTAAAATGTATTTAATTTTTAATGGCCAAAAAAAACTCTTTGTCCCTTGTTTTCTTTCTTAGAACAGACACACAGTGAACTTACTCTGCATGCTGACAGGTTTTTGGCTGCTTGTAAATCCTGAAAATATTGATCACTTAAAAATATTCGGATGCTTGCATCCCTCAATTCTGCTTACCACAGCCTTTCTTCCTGGTCAGCTAAGAGAGCACCAGCAATTTTGTTATAATGATAAATGACCCTCATAGACAGGTCACTCTTTTTTACCTAAAGCCACAATTTTCTCCTTCCTTTAGGTCACAACCTGATTTTTCAGGGTGACAGATTTATTACTTTCTTTGTGTGCTAAAAAACAAATCACCAACAATTGCTCAAAATACAGTCCTGTCACAATAACTTTGAGCACTTCCCAGCCAGAATGATGCAACACGAGGTTTTTTTCCTGTTTTCAAAGCAGTAAAATCACTGCTGTATTTACCACAGCTGTTGTGAAGTGCCATTTGGCTCATTTCATTATACTCAACATGTCCAGGCTACTCCCCAAAGAATAAAATACTTAAAACCTTATTAAAAGTAAGTCTTCCATAATAAGAGATGTCACTTTTTTTTTGAAGTAAGGGTCAGGAAAGAGTAGCTGGCCTGACTGTGAATAAGAGACTTTTGGGTGGAGGTAGTAAAACAATATTTGCCAAAAAACAAGTGAGCTTAAAGGGCATTTCTATCACATCCCAAATATCTGGGCCACTGGGGAAACTCAGGATTATTATGCAGTAAAATTTGTCTTTCTAGTTCTCCTGTGTCTCCAGGAAGACTTCTTTCCAATGGGTTTGGGTAACACAAGGGTCTCAGAATGCTAGTTCCATGCAATGTCAAAGAAACTAAGACCTCTTTTGGATATGAGAAAATCCCAAATCCTCAGTCCCCAAAACCTTGGCCCAGCTGCAGTTACCTGAATGAAAAACTCAATTTGACTAGAATAAGGAAAGGAAAGAGTACTAAAGCAGAACTGCACAAACTTTGGTGCCTGCTTCCCACACTACATGCTAAGGAGCACTGCACTGGAAGACAGTTACCACAGCTGGCAACTCAAGGACAGTCACGAGCAGCCCTGGACCAGACACACCTGACCAGAGCCTACCAACAAATTTATATTTGCCAATATATAAGGGACATTCAGGATCCACACTACTCTAATGGAAAACCCACCAAAGTCCTCTGTGTAGAGTGTATCCAACACACTGACAGCATTTAATTCCTTATCTTTACTCTCAAATATTAAGTCTTGTAATGTGAATATTATGGGGGCATATATTTTATAGGGATACAGGAACAGCCAGGAAGCAAGCCAGTGTACGGCCAAACCTAGGAGGTTTGGACCATATAAACAGCAGGTTTTTGTCACAGCAGGTAGACCAGCTGTGACAAAAACCAATGCTTGTGACAAAAATCATGCTGTCTTGCAAGAATCTTTTTTAAAAGGCAAAGAAAGAGCTCAGCTACAAAGCATTGTGTCCTTTGTTATGAAAATGAAATCATAGGACCATTATCAAAAGAACTGTCAGCTTCCCATCTCACGTGGTCTTGGTAAATTACTTAATCGCTTGGTACCTAGAACTATCCAAAATCTACAGCAATATAGCCCTTGCTTTTACCTATGTGTCCTATGATAACAAAAACCTCAGAAAATACTAATATTCACCTTACATACTCATAGCTATCAGAACAGGGACGGATTGGCTTGGATGCCCGGATGCCGGTTCTGTACGACCAAAACCAGCAAGGAGGACACCAAAGGCAGACATACATCTCTATTTCCTGATGCAGCTTGCAAATAAATGCATTATTCTCATATGAACCTCCTCATGAATCTGCTATCAAGAACAGTTTAACTAGATTTCTCAGAGGTTTGTAATATTCAATCATGTGAGAGTCATAATCTGCTTTCAGCACCCCTTTATTGTGATGTTGGTAGAGGTGCTTGCTCCAACACTAAAACATTCTTTAAATATCAACAGTTATAAAAATGTTCAAATCATTCCAAAATACATATTTTGGCACAGGTAAAATTCTGTAGGGCTCCAACTGAGCTTCAGCCCTACAATCCTCACACTGGTAAAGCTCCTACTGAGCTCAAGGTGTTTTCCCACATAGAGATGGGGAAACACTCTGTACAGGGTACATTTTATAGTCTGTAAACTCCCAAAGCCGGTCTATCCAAACTTCTCATTTTACAGAGTTTCAAACCCTGATTAGTTCTGGTTTTCACGTCATAACAATATACTTTTTACTAAGCTGCTGTCCTTATACTGTGCAATGTTTGTAATAATATGCCATTAAACATGCACAGTGTAAACATATAGCGCTGGTTAATGCATAATTTAATAGAACAACTTTTGATAACCTGTGTGTAGCACTGTAGAGTTCATAAGGCAACAGGTATGAGCACAAGGAAAGAAATGAAGCAGAACTATTTCATTTAGAAACTAGTGCATCCTTTGGAATAACTCCAAATAAGGTCACTGGAATGAATAGCATAGCTGAAACTTATATCAAAAGATACTCTGACAGAGCAAGTGATAAAAGGAGGAAAGCAAGCACTGAGAAGTCCAGAGCTAAAGCAATTGGGTGAGACTGAGAAAGAAAAGCTTTTTGGGCTAAAAGACCTGCTTCTGAGTGTCAATTCAAATGTCATTAGAAGTCCAAATACACAGAGCTAGAGAAAGCCCCAACTTTCACTGGATAACTAACATTATACCTCAGTCTTTTGGGTACAAATTGAGACACTGTGGTCCTGTATGGCTTCTTCTATCTAACTGTGCTTAACATGCACATGGGGATCCCAAGCTGTCTCATGAGATCTCAATATAATGTTCACTTTGTACTATTACTTACTTTAAACAAAGCTGTTTGCAAACAGAATCCTTTTTTGCCATTCCACAACATATTTTCCTGCTCCTGAGCTCTACCTTACACAATTTGCAATAAATGCAAGCACTATCTAGTCGCTTTTAAGGAATTTTGATTGCCCTCCCAGCTGCAGTCTTGTACATATATACTGCTGCCTCCAGCTGGCAATCCTCCATTTCAGAAGAGCCACATAATCAAACAAGTTATTTCCATTTCCCTCTGATGGTTCTAATGAGTTAATCTCCGAGATATCTTCAATTAAAAAACAAAACAAAACAAAAAATATATATATAAAATAAAATCACACAGTCCTAAGACATGCAAACCTTCCACTGACTTCCAGCATAAGTTCTGTGTAAGAGAGTATGGCTTGAGATACAAATTCTCAAAAACAGATGTAGCCATCAAGCAAGCTACATACACCATACCTGTACTCTTTACAGGAAAATCTAGCCTGAAAAAGGCTGCTTATCTTTACTGATATGTAATGAAGACTATTTTCTCTATGAGGCTTTCTGCACTGTCAAAAGAAATTACTACCTTTTCAAGCCTATCCCCTGAAAGAGTTGGTGATCATTAGCCAGCTTTATTCTATTTACTGAGATAAGGTTTATAGCTCTGATACAAGACAAAATTCTCTCAAGCAACTCACACTAAACTTTTAGCACAGAAATATCACTATATTAAAAGATGCAGTCCTACCTTGACAGCTGCTGAAGGATAGAGGGACTGACTGACTACAAGGTAGAGAGACTGACTAAATGAGCAAAAAGTAACTAATTATGTGACACTGTTGTGTCAGTTTATTGTCACTGGGTCACAGAATACTCTTCTTTGCAGACAATTGTTTTGCAAGCTATAACAAGACACAAGGTTAAAACTGCTGCTTTAATTGAAGCAGTCTTGCCCATATTTGTACAGGTCACATTCCGTGACTAAATTGCTCTTTTTTTCCATCATACCTGAGAACTGGCAAAAAACAACCAGGTTATTAAACTTTAGATTTTTCCCCTTCCTTCCCATCAAGGTAACATGTGAACCTATACAAGGTGCTTTAAACTGCTAAGTAAACAAACCTTCCCACCTGGAGTCATCAGGAGAAAAAGCTAAAGACTTGAAAGCTAGTTTAAACCCACAAAACTGGAGGGAGCTTCTCACCAGAGTTGTTCACAAGCATCTCAAAAGCTCATCTGCCAGGCCCTCTCATGATTATAAGCCGGAACGTGCCCATTAGACTCAGAGCAAAATAAAAATCATACTGTTGTACCAATACAGTGGGAAATGCTAAATTTCCTTGCATGGGTGCCAGCCAGCACAGCTGCTAGAACAAAAGTTAATGTTCAGAACAAAATCACCGTGTTGTGACCTCATTCTGAACATGGCCCTTTCCAAGCTGAAGGGATAGATAGACAAAAAAAAAAGTCAAGAGTAGCCATGGGGGCCTGCCCTGCTCCTATCTTTGCTCTGGGTGAAGCAAAACTGTGCCTGCTAATCCAGATTAAAGAAATTAATGCTGCTAAACATATGGAAAAACTTGAAAACAGATTTTTCCCTCAGCTAAACTTATTCCTGTAGAATTTTAGGAATAATTATTGCAAGCAGAAATAAACCACATATATACATGCTTTTACCAGTTTATACAGAAACCTTGGGAAATTCTGGCATCAGAGAAAAGTGCAACTACAGAAACCTAGAGGCAAGAAAAATTCTCTTGGCACAGTTGCATTTTTGTTTGCTCACAGTAAGTTTACCCCAATATTTCTGGTTTTTTTCCCTTTGACTCTAATTGAGATCACTTCTTTGTAAGGGTGACTTTGTGCCTCTTTGTCTTCAGGAATCCGAAAAAGACAAGGAAGTCCCTGGCTAGAGAAGTCTGGCAGTTAAAATCATGGGCTTCCTTCCCTAATTTGTCTTACACATCACAAAATGTTTGACAGTCTTGTTCACCCCTTCCCTTCCCATTATGAAGTTATTAGTGATTCAATTAAGTGTTTACCAAGCCATTTGCAATCTTCAAATCAAGGCCAAACAATGTCAGTTAACAGCTCTTAATGGTCAGGGTTGACAAGGATTTGTCTCAGCTTACCTGTTTCAATCAAAAAAACTACATCAGTGGCAAGAGAGGTACATTTCCACTCATCTTGCTTGGACTACATTGAAATAAAGACCACATACACAAATACCATGCATTTCCAGAGCGTGTTTCTAACTGCGTGTTTTGGTGCACCTTAAGTAAAACAAGCACTTCTGCATTTCTACAAGAGCCTCAAATCAATGTGAGGGATTTTCACTCAGATGCTGTTTTGACTGTATGCACAGGGTTACCTAATGCTTGTTCCACAGCTGTAACAACGCCTAACAACAGCCCAGGTGCAGACAATGAGCCATGGATATTTGCACCTATGAATATCAGCTGCTACTTTAGCTAAAGCACATGTTTCTGCCACTGTCAATCACCAGGACTCAGCAGGACCCACACTTGGATTGCGCAAGACACCTGCACATGCCCTGTGGAGCCAGAATGGTGAAATCCCAGCAGACAGAGAGATAAACACCCAATGGAAACAGTAGCACATTTGAATGCCTGCCTGCATATGATGAGGCAGCTTTATCAGGGAAAACTGAGCTTTTGGCAGGACATCCCAGAGCACAGTGCTTCCCACCCCCTCATTCCCCCAATTTAACTTCTGCATGCCTACCCTTGAAGGACCTCAGCCAAAGATCACTGATGTCAATAAACTTAGAAACACAATCACTTTTGCATGAAGGATCAAATCACACCTGATATTGAACGACCACAGGTTTGCTGTTGGCTTTGTGCACACATGAGGCACTTACATAGATCAGCTGTTACAGTTGTTTATTCCTGAGTTGATGCAGTCATATATATCAGAAATCAGAGTTTCGGCTTTCATTTAAAGGTCTAAAATTCAAGTTCTGCACAGAGAACTCAAGCTCCTGAGATGCAGTCCACATAAATCAAGCAAAATTGCTCTGCTTTTTCCATACCTAAAGCATTATTGTGACACTGGCTCCTTTCACTTGGACTCTTTCTAGCTTTCACTGTCTCCCACACGTTACACAAGAGCCAGTTTTCCTTTTCCCAGGCAGCACAAGCAGGCAATACTTCCCCCTCTTCGGTGTAACCCTCTCAGCCTCTTCTTGCTCCAGTGTGTATAGACATAGAAAATACAGCAAGCAAACCTCATTGGAATAACCACACAGATAAATTCACAAATTATTTAATAAACAAAACATCTAAGAAAGGCTTTTCCACACCTTGAATGGCACTAGTCATTCAGACTATAATAATATTATTTTAGCCTTTATTCCTGGGCCTTTGATCTCCTTCCCACCCTGAATATCAGATCAGTAAGCACTAAAAAACATCACATTGCAGAGCCCTTTTTTTCATTTTTACCTCCTTAAATCTTCAGTTCTCATCTCTTGGCAAAATCCATTTAAACAGGGCCCACAAGTTAATGGTTAAACTTGTTGTTTGTAGTACCATTAATATAGGTCAAGCAGCACAATAGTTACAACTGCTGAGGGGGAAGGTACATAAAGACACAGTAAGCAGTTCAGGACCTTATTACAACATGTCTATCAAATGCAGGGTTACAAACAATGTGCCTGATTCATCAAAAAGATAACTTCTGCTGACAGTACACACTGTTCCCTGGAGTCTCTCACACATGGCTCAAAAATTAAAATTGGAAATGTAAAATACACAGACACATTCTTGCAAATGTTTCAGCACAGTGAGCACTTCTATGCAAAATAACAGATATAGGCAGTGGAATGAATTCAGCCCTCATTTGCATCACCAAGTACTGGAGCAATCAGCAATAGCTATGACCTTACTCTGCATTTTCTCTCAGGTAACCAAGGGAAGAATTTGTCCCACCAGACCCAAGGACACACATTTTTCACTGTGGGATGCACATGCATAATGCCTGCAAGAGGGATTACCTTATGCTTTATTCAAGAATATTCAAAAGGACAGACCTCTATGCCTCAAAAAGTTAGCATTTCAGCAATACTGACAGTAAGTACTTCAAAACTAATGGCACCTTAAAGTTTCACAACATGGATTACTTATGCTCAGCATCAGTCATTCACTCTCTGCCAGTTTAAATAGAAACCATTCCTGATTTGGGTCCCAAGACCCCTGGCCAAGGCTCCCAAATTAAATACCCAGATACTTTTCTGCAGCAAAAGCAAACAGAAAAGCCAAGTTTCAAGACTGACAGAACTCCCTACGTGTGTCACTGAGATGCCTCACTCTTGTCAATGATTAGAGCATGTAGAGGGATCAATCCAATCTACAACATGAGGTTTATTTCACCCAGAAAAACCAAGCATGAAAAAGCCAGCTTTTCCAACCAAGCATTTGGAAAGTACAAACGGCATTTCAAACATTTTCTCACTTTTCAACTGAAATACTTCTAATGATTAGACTGAGGCAAAAGAATTTTAAAAACCTCTGTTAGTGCCCAAAATCTAGCAACTGTATTTGAAGAGGACCAGTTTGTCCACTGTTAATCTGGGGTGGAGGAATCAGATTAAATTTAGGCAGGATCATTTACTGTGTATAACAAATTACAGAACTGATACCAAACAAACAGAAGTCATTGCATATTGAAGTGATAGTGTACATAATATTTTCTTTCAGACTTCTGTGTTTTCCATTGTTAAAAATTGAAGACAATTTTCTTCCATTTATCTCACTGATGGAATACCTTGCATTCTTGTGATACCTGCTATCCCTTATTTCAATGTACTTTATGAACCTTGGACTAGATCTTCAGCAAGTGTGAATCACCATAGCTCAACACTGACTTTAATAAAACTGTTTTGAATCATGCTACCTGTGGAGTGATTAACTGATGTTGAACTGTCCTGTAGACAGAGAAGGGGACATGTCACAATAGCGTGGCACTAAAGCAGCACATCTCGGGCATAATGTTACAAATATTTTATGAGATAAAAACATCCTGTTGAATTGCAATTTTAAAACACTGCTTAAAGTTCACCAGAAGTATTTAACAACCTTGTGGATTTTATAGACCATTATGTATATCTTGTCTGGGGTGTTTTCCATTAAATCAAATCATGTCACACAGTTAAAAATGCACTTTTGGCACTTTTCAAATTAATGCCACAGCATTTTATATATACAATACATAATAAAGAGAGATCAACAAACTACTCTGTCTTCTCATTGTGTTCATGCTGGTAGGGCAGCCCAGGTTATAAAATAGTTTGCTTCAACACAAATTCCAGCATGTAAAGGAATTTTTATGCATTCATCCAAACACCTTTTCTATTCCATATTATAGGTTCTCTCTAGTAGCTTCATATATTGCACTTCCCTCAGTGGGATGAGATGTGCTCCACTTTAACACAGATGTACAGGAAACCCTGCTACAGAATAGTTCCTCCCTATTAACAGGGCTGAATCCTTTTTGTATAAAAATTGTTTATATTAATGAAAACACCATTGCCTCACACTATTGTCTTTCCTGAACATCAATAAAGACTTGACTGAATTCATTTAGTAATTATAAAAAAGGAGACAAAGTAATGCAAGGTGAAAAAGGTCCACAGAAAGTTGAGAATAAGAAATGTAAGAGTCCAGAGAATGTGATGTAATTGCCTGTAAAAACACATGGGACATGGTAGGAATACAACTGCTTCCTTAGGTACTCAAGGGATGTCTGCCCAGTCATCCAGGAAGCACAAAGCAGTTGTGCCCTGCTGATGTTCAGATTTCTACGGGAAGAAGGAAAGGGCTTTGTCTTCTCCCACCCACCACCACCACTTCACCCTAAGTGGATATCTGCTGAATTTCAGCTAACATTTTATTCCATTTAAAGTAGGAAAATAAGACACTTATCCAGCAGAAACTAAGTTTGCTAGACTAATTCTATTAGCCTCTAAAATGTTGTTCTGATTATGAAGAACTGTGTTATATTTCAGTGAATTTCCCCTTCTGTTATAATAACTGTCCTGTTTAAATGCAACTTGAGGATGGATATAACTAAAGCTGATGATGTTGCTAAAACATTTGTTAAATGTTGATAAATCAGTACAATTCCACAGTAAGACTTCCAATTAGGATAACTGGGATGACAACAATTCACTACTGTTTAACACCACACTTTTGTAAAACTGGTGTTAAATTCTGAAGACCATTAAACCTTAATAAAACCATTTAAAAAACATAGTTCCTTCTTAGTGAATACATGTACCCACTTATGAAGCAGGTGGATAGCCCTGGAAACGAGACACTTGTCTGTGAAGAAATGCAGAGTATACTAGTGGTGCCTTATCCAAAGGCATGTGCACACTGTGTGGGGAGGGTACCGAGGAGGTTTCATCTCTAAGTTATATACTTTAGTGAGGATCCTCCTCTCTTGGGTGGCATGCTTGAAACATGATAAACCATTCCAAAACTACGAGGAGCAAGCTCTCCTTTACAACACTTCAGTAACATGGTAGGACAATAGGGTCTTTGTGCTTTGGAGTGACTCTAGGACTGAATCATATCACCACAGTGATTCAAAATTCTCTAATGGCTTCTCAGAACAATGGTAAAAAAGCACTTGAGGCTTAAGGAGAAGCACAAAGTACCATACACTGCAGACAGCTTTCAACATTGTGAGCAATGAAATCAAAGAAGATAAAGTGAGGATCACCTCCTTCACTAGCCAGCCACTTGGGTCTGCTTGCTTTAAGGACGGCTGTTTTTACCTTCCACAAGCAGAAAGCTGCAAGCCTTAAGGTCCAACCTGTGAAACTCTGCCAGGTCTCAGAGTTTCCCTGTGTATGCTGAGGTCTTGTATGGAAGACTTCATTTTCTTGGAGGTTTCATTTTGACATGTGTAACTTGTCTTTTCTAATTAGCTTATCTCCAAGATGGTTTGGCAGAATCAAAAAACATAGCTGTGGTAATTCTGGGGTGCTTAGATTTTACACAGGTTGCTCAAACTGCAGTATACTGAAGTGGGATCATAGTTGTTTTTATAGATCTCAGGCCAATGCACCACTTTCAGATATGGTGTGTATTCAGTTTGAAGATCTCAACAGAGTTACCTCCCATGTATGAGACCATTAGACATATTGACATGATTGTCTGAGCTGAAGCTTTTCTCAACAACCTTTTGCAATAGGATCAGGATTACTTTCAAATCCTGCAAGACTATTATAAAGCCCCAGAGCTAAAGCTTTCTAGCATTGCTGGAAAGTTTGGGGTTTTTACCAACGAAAAAAGTTGTTGGTTCTTATTGCTGAGGTTTTTCTAGAACAGGACAGGGCCTTCCTATATTGCAAAACCCCTCAGTCTCTAGCTTCACAAACTGTTCTACTCAAATAGCCCAGACCAGGAATGGAGTCCCAATACTCCCAGCATCCGGAGCAGTCAGAGGGACTCGGAATCTGAAACATTGTGGATTTCAGCATTCCAGCAGAATAAAGCACTGCAGAGCTAAATGCCATACTGCAATTAAGGCAACCACTATCACAGGAGGTGAAGGAATATACTTTAAATTCAAAGGTTAAAAGCAATCCGTACTTTTCCAGACTACAGTGCAGGAGTACAGCCTTAGACTGCTAGTCCTGCCTGCTATTTCAGTGTTGCATGTGTAGACTATTTACTGCACCCTTTTCTATATAATCATTTCTAGCAACAGCAGCAGTGCTGTTACTGCTAGCAGCAAAAAACCTAACCGAGAAACATCCTCAGCATCTGCATATCAGAAGGTTCTCTGTGCAGGTACCAAGATAAGATTTCAGACATATAGAGGAAGCAGCAGCCAGAGCAAAGCTGTCCACAGGCAGAGACAGTGACAGGCCAGGCAAAGAGAGAAAAAAGACATCTACAGCCAAAAGGGAGGGGGAATAAAATCAAACAGCAACAGAACAAAAAACAAAAGACTAAAATGTTTGTGCTTGAAGTAACAACATGTGCTTTTATTCATGCTGTGGAAACATTGTTAGCTAAAACTATATCACTTGAATTCTGCTAGTTTCTTAAGTCTGCTGATACTATAGGAGAAATAATATAAGCATTCCACTTAACCTGTTGCCAAAATCCTAGGCTCTGTTGCAAGATCACAAAAATTTTGCAAACTTTTGAAATTTCAAAACAATATCTTATCTCTTCTCAACATTTTATACAATTATAGTGCGAGTGACTTGACTAAAACAGTTCTTACCAGGATAAGTTAGAAAAGGATTCTAGGTCATTATTCCTTTTTATAAAGAAAACCACAGAGCTTGTTGAACTCTCCACCAAATGAAGCCAGTGTGTCTCTGTACTTGCCTAAGCACTAATCTCGAATCAGAAAGAACTTCCACTCCATTCCATCCCTCTTCTGTTATTCAGTTTGCCATTTCCCTCAGTGTGCTTTGGTTTAAAAAAATTGATAAAAATGTATTTATTTTAAGCTTAACAGATGCTTGCTCCAAGCCAAAAAACCATCAGAAACATATATACATTTTATAGTCTGACACCTTAATGAGGCAATTCTCTACAGTTTCTTGAGATACAAGGTAAGGGTCCAGGGAAGGCAAGGAGACTTCTTTCACAGCCAAACAGGAATGTCTACACTAGCATCTTACCCTCACTATCAGACTCAGAGCTTGCCATGCCGTTAATATGAAATGAAAAATCAATAGCTATTGTTCAGCCACTATCTCCCACCAACTGATGCCCGAGTGTCAGACATGGCAGTGGGTTAATGGTAAAACGAGCCACAGAGGTTGCTTTTCAAAAGCATGACTGAGCTGCACATTACATATGCCCTGGCTTCTCACCTCATCAAGTGCTCTGTCCCCTCTTGGGACACTAGTGAGCAGCTAGGAAAGGCTATGCATCCACACAGCAACCACCTGGCTTGGAGTTAGTACAAGCTTTTCATAGGCAATATCTTGTGTAGGGCAGTAAATGTCCTGTCCAGGCCTCACCAAAGGGAAAGAGCATGATCTTCTTAACTGCCCCTCATTGTGAGCTATATGAGCAAAATCCTTCCCCATTACANAAAAAAAAAAACCAAAAAAACCCCCAAGGATATAGCTCTCTGGAAAGCCTCCACATTCTAACTGAAAAGCACTGCAAGACCCCAACAAGTCCCTGTGCTTCATTACAGAAGTAGCCAAGGAGTTATTGCCAGTTCGTAGGAAGAGATGAGGAGAACACCTACAAAAGCCTTCAGGGGAAAGCAAGAGCCAGTTGCACCCTAAGAGGAGGCGAAATGGAAGCTAAAGGCAGCAAGAACAAAGACTGGGTAGGGCACTCACCAATGGAGCACAGTCCCACTGCAGAAGAGAGAAGAGCCAGCCAAGCAGAGTAGCACCAAGTCCTATTGATGTACCTGTGGTCATTGTGCACAAGCAATAAAAGAAGCCAAGGCCTGAAGTCAAGCCAGAAAAATCTAAAGAATAATTTTGAGACTATGTCCCCATCCAGTACAGCTCAGGGAAGGGAGTGTACTCCCATCTAGAGGTTAAATGAGCAGGTGGCCCAGTGGGCGGGAGCTGTGAGTGGGGATCCAGGTGAAAGTGATCAGGGCCATTAAGGCCCATTGGGGACCCAGGTGAAAGTGATCAGGGCCATTAAAGCCCGTTTGTGACCTGGGGTCCTGACAAAAACTTCCCTTTTTTATCACCCTGCTGTTGCTTTAGTAAAGATCTCTTATGTGCATACACATCTTTGTAAGACAGTATTTTCCAGAGGTCATGAGCAGTTCTCCATTTTAGCTGTACACACTGTTGTCTGGGCCACTGAAAAGCATTTCAGTCTAGTTGGATTGTAGGCAGGGGTGACCAGAGGAAAGAGTAACAATTTTAGGATGAGAATAACGTGAGTTTGGGGTTAATAAGGGTACCTGAACGTCTCTTCATATTTCCTTGTGAGGTAGAAGTACTCAGAAGCTCTACTCTGGGACAAAGAACTTGGTTTAGGCACTATACAAACAAGATTTGCATGCCATTGCAAATGCATTAACAGGCTAATTTAAAGGTGGTTCCTGAAAGTCAGGACTTCTCAGGAGTCCCAGGTGCTACTGCTTTCCCCAGAATTATAGGTACTCTAACCCCAGGGTCATCTGCATTTTTTTTACTGTGATCTAAGCACATGAAAAAAGTATACTGCATAACAAACTGTGGGCACATTGTATAAAAGATACAAAAATATTAATTAATTAATTATACTAATCTATTATTCATATAACTGCATTAGGGAGACTATGTTCTTGAAGGAATTAGTATTTCTCAGATCTTAAGTCTGCTTGGTCTGTTTTTTAAGAACTGCAATATTTACCAAGAGTGGTGTCTAGATGATTTGGAAGACAATGAAAAAGGTATGTTATTTCAGTGCTAAATATGCTCCTGAAATATATCCACTGGAGAGAATATATACTGTCTTTTATTATGAAGTTTACATGTAAAGTAGTTTTTGTTCAGATTTCAGCACATGCCTCCGAAAACCATCCACCTTAAGTTTGAAATTGCCAAGAGACAGACTAGTGTTCTGTTTAATTATTAGTGCCATAAACCAGAACAATATTTACCTGCCTATAACAGAGCTTAGGAAAATCCACTTATCTCTCCTGCCAGGTGCTACATTTCTCACAGTTATTAATAAAATGATCAGAAATCCTTATTTCTGAATGGCCTTTACCCCACTTTTCTCTCCTGGCCAGTGTCCTTCCTGATGAAAGTCAGCTTGGAAATTGGAACAAATTCTGCCCATGCTCACTGGGAAGATAGAAGGAAGTGGGAGTGCTCCTCTACACCAGATCTGACCGGCCACTTGAGCACTAAGCCTTGATTTCTCCTCCCTCCGGCTGGAATGTGGCTCATCAAGTGTGTGTTCCATGTGGTTCTGCAGTTCATCAGCCTCCCAACATCCTTCTATTCCTGGTTCAAGACATGAGTTTCAGTAAGGAGACCTCCTCTGCTTAGACATGAAATGCCACTCCGAACTGCTTTCTTCTGCCAGTTTTTCACCTTTCATTAGCATTCAGCTTGCACTTACTCCATGGTCTCAAGCAAAGACTGTCTGTGTGGTGTAGCACACATGCAGCTTCCTTCAGGAATAGAAATTAATCAGAAACTCATCAGAGCACTCAGGGTCTTTCAAAAATTAGTTTCCTGAGGTAAGACTCAGTATTTCCATCCTGCCTCAAGCTAAGATTTTGGAAGGTTTTTGCAGTGGGAGGACAGGGATGGAAATAGAGTCATCCCTGCATCCTATGTATGTATCTTAAAAAAATATATATAATCTAGATACCAAGTTCAGAAGGTTTTAAGCTCCACTTAAGATTCACTTTAAGACTCCCGCACCTCTTTCTCCTCTCCTCCTTTCAAAGTAATAAATTCCTGATATTTTATTAATAGTGTTCTACGAAGAAACTGTTGTCTGTTCCTGAGTGCTGTGTGAGATGATGGATGAGTTCACAACACCTGTTACTGCTACATACGTGCAAGTAATTTCCCCCTGCCTGTTTCACTGAAATCTGTTCTTTTCTCACAAAGTCAAACACTCTGCTCCTATTACCAGTAAATATCTCCTAGATAAGCTTTGGAAAGGTCCATAACTATTTAATAACATTCTCTTTGTACACCAATAAGATAGATTAGTGGAAAAAAAGAAGCTGTACAAGAAATTTAAATTGAAGCTACTTACACAGATAGACAGACCAGCAGGTGAAACTCCTCACGCGATGAAAAAGTTTTATCTCTTCAGTCCAGAGAGCTAACACTAAATCTGGGTCCCACCAAAGCTCATGCTATTCCTTTAGTTAAGGCTAAAAGAGAACTTTTGTGATCCACAACTGTATGCTTCCGTCTGCACAGAACTGAGTTTTCCTTCTAAGCAGTCCTGAAGGTTACCTGGTTGCTCATTTAACCTAAAAAAAAAAAGTGTTTACAAATGTCTGCACTTACCTCCTCCTCTAGACATTAATTTATCAGCACAACTATTCACTGAAATAATTTTTGTAAGTAATTATTATGGAAAAGTCTCAGGAAGCAATTTCATAAATCCTACAGTTCATTATTCATCTCCAAATATGGTTTATATTAAATTGTATTCATCTAAACAGAGAACAGAAACATGAGAGACCACTATATTCTGATTAATGTAATCAAGGAAAACAGTTCATATTTTGACACCCACAAAAAAGGTACTATACTTCTGCTCTCCAGAGCTCCTTTCCAATATGCTGGAAATCCTGCGTAAAGGAGTAGCATACACTGAAATGTATTTTAATGCCATTGCGTTCTACTGAGATGATAAACATAATTTGTAATATACATACAAGTAAAAAAACAAAACTAACAAGAAATTTTAATAGTGCAGTCATACCACAAGACCAAACAGGAATTAAGGATCAACTGATGGAAATTGCTTAATAAATTAAATCTTCAATTTCAGTACTGTAATCACTGAAAAATCCAAAAGGTAAAGATCATCAGATATATCATATTCTCCCAATTTCTTTTACAGAATTACTGGGGGAAAGGCAAAAAACTGTATTTTAATCCCTTGGTTTTGCACATGTGAAATAAAATTCATGAAGGTGGAGAAAATATATTGAAGCACCTAAAAAGAATTTTAAATGTCTGTGATAAATCGGAAGGAACATTGGAATGACTGAAATAGAGAAAAGTTTTTAAAGAGTGATATCTAGATCAAAGAACAGAGTTTGCAAATCTCTTTCCACCTAAGCAAAGCTCCAGCTGAAACCAACTGGTCTACTCTCAGGACCAGAGAGCCCGCGCCAGGAAGGCACCATGCCAGGATCAATGCCATATTTGCCCTGAACTTTCCATAGAATGAGGATCATGTCCCTCATTCGATGTGCCCTGTGCTGAGCACACACCTTTTCTGAGTTGTATGGATAATAAAAACAACAATACATCAAGATGGCATAGAAAAATGATAAGGAACATACTGAATTCAGATAAAAATATCCAAAATGTTACAGGAAAATTACAAAATCATGACTGAGTTTACTAAATTTACACCAAGATATACAAGTCAGGGATTAAAACTCTTTGAAAATGTAATTTTTTATTTCAGTGCATTTTCGAGGCTTATTTCTTAATATTCTTACATAGCCAAATGAAATGCCACCTCTGGAAATGCCCACAAGAGGAGAAACTCCTTTTGACTCCATTTTTGTGGTAAATGGTTGCAAAATAATTTGATGTGCAAGAGTCAAAGGAGGGATTGTTGCCAAGCTTTTGAAATCAGGAACAGTGTCTTTGAGGGACATTTGTCGGAGGGACAAACAAGGGACAATTTCATCACACAAGAATTGGCTAAACAAAAAAGAAACTAACAGTTTATCAATTAATTATCTTCCTGAAAGACCTGAGACAGAAAATCATGTTTGAAACAAAAAAATTAGCTTGTCTCACCTTCTCAGGATGAAAACAGGGGAAGGAAAGGGAGGTGGGGGGGAGTGGTGAAAAGCAGAGAAATACAAGATGAGTCTATGGGACTTCAACCACGATTAGAAGAAACTCTTCTGAGTGAGGTCAGTGGCTGCCTTACCAGGGACTTACACGTGAAAAGTTACAGTTCCAAATCCCTGATCAAGCAAACTAATCAGCCATGAACTCAGGTACTTCAGTGGCCCAACTCATACGCCTTATTCTGCACACCCTTATGGATTTGTTTCACTTGGACTCCAAATGGATCACTGCTAAACACATTGAGCTGCTGGACCGCAGGCTGATATAGGTTGTCCTGGAGTTTCCCTAGGAGTTTCTTTTCCCCTACTGGACTAGGTATAAAAAAAGGCAAAGAAAGTCTGTCTGGTTATGCACCTGGCATACATTCCTCTGTCCATGGAGACAAAGTATCAGAAAGGGAAAAACAGAACATTTTTCAGTGACCCTGACATTTGATACTAATGCAAAAAAAGGAAAGGAATTACAGTGTTTGAAGCCAAAAGCATGAAGTTTCTTTATATTTCCTATGATTTAATATCTATCTCCCCCATATACGGCAGATTCCTTTATAGAAGCTCTTGAAGATGGGCCAACAGTGCTCCAGCAATGTCTCTGATGATACAGTGGAAAGTTTCTAACCACAGTATCATTTGTAGCATTTCTCATTTATTTTATCCCCCGTCCCCAAAGAAATGCCTTTTCTGATGGAATGAATGTTTTTTTCCACTTTTTATGAATAGAATTGAAAATCTGTTTGATAACCAAATGAATTAAAAGAGACACTGAGTCCAATTATTTATGTTAATATGAAATCTGTCATAAAAGCTGGCTTCCAGCTTTCACTCAGTCTAAACAGATAAAAAATATCAGTGACCCTTAAAAAATACAGTACCTGTTTAACCAGATTTGTAAATTAACTTTTTTCCAGTGATAAATGTGAAGATAAGAATTTGGGAAATCACACCTTCCCTCTACAGCCTGTCATCCTTACTTTGGAAAACTGGACCTTCCCTCTACGGACTGTCCTCCTTACTAACAGGGGCTCTAGAGGAGGGCAGTACTGCACAGACCAAGTGATAATTCAGGGTTCCTGGCTGTAAGGCCCAGTTGCTGCTTGGTTTGCTGCACCAACCCCATTTGCAGACCAGCTCTCAAGCTCTCATCCTAGCCAAGAGAAGCAGTTCAGTTTGTGCAGGAACTAATCTGTTTGCCACTGTATTACCAAAATCTAACCATCATGACGAAGTATATAAAAAGGCATGTGCTGCTTTACAGCCCTCTGCAAGTTTAAAGAGAAAAAAAACTCCCACTGACTTCAAGAGGCTTCAGATCTAGCCCACAGTGGAATAGCTTCACTCGATTTTTCAAGAGACTTGAAATATAAAATATCATCTGATTATTCAGGCCTGAGTCTGATCTCACAAAGTGTATGCAGACTTAATCTACTGGGCTAGAGCTGCAGAGGCTGTCGGTGGCACTGCAGTGCAAGAAGGCACACTGTGCTCAGGCTGGGAGCTGGTGTGCCCCTGCCTTTCCTCTGGATGGGGTGAAAGCAGAACCCGACCCACTCACAGCTGACCTGAAACATCACCCAGTCATCGGCACAGCCACCCACTTTTGTAAAAATTATTTAAAGCCAAACACTTGACAGCCTTTTGACATGCTGTGAGCAGGTTTTGTGCCTCAGCCTCAGAAATGAGTGCAATACTCTCTATGTATTGTAATCCTGGGATATCAATGTTTAACCATGTTGTAAAGCTCTTTAGTGAGAAAGTAGTATATGCTTTCAACTAAATGGCTACAACCCAGAGCAACTCTCCAGCCTGAGGACTGGGGCAATAAAATGGTTTTGTCTGACAAACTATCAGCAGAGATTTGTTGGTGCTGTTAGTCAGAGTGTAGAATCCCCAGCGCATTCAGAAGCCTCCCTTAAGGAATTAATGCTTGATTGTTTTGCCATCCAAAGAGTGTTTACAGAAGCCAAAACAACCATGCTTGCTGTCCACTGTGCAAAGAGGTGATGACATCAAGAAGACAGGTCACAAGTCTGAGTTTATAGACACTACACTCATGTTGGTATGGCTTTTCATCCACTCAGAATGATCTTATGACCCCACAACTTTACAACCTTCCCCTCTCTGGGCTTCATAGCACCTCTCCACTCTAGGTTAATCATTTCTCTGCCATTATCTGCCAACAGTTCTTATCTCTTTTGCTGTCACTTTATAACAGGGTCTCTTATCAAGCTGTACTAAATCACGTGATGGTGCCAAACCTATCACAAGTTCCAATTCTTCTGATTAGAGACTATCATGAAATGGGATACATGGTTTACAGCAGGTCACTAATGCTGGAAAAAGTACAGAGTCCACTCAAAGACATGCTTGTTACTTTCTGAATTCTTGGATAATTTTTTTTGTTGTTGTTCATCACGCTGACTTTCACTGAAGGCTATTATAGCCTGGGTCTCAAGGCCAGAAAAGTTTACAGGCTGCACCTCTCCTGTACTCAATGCTGTACCCCTTGTACCCAAGGGTACGGTATATTTACACGTAATAATGTCTTCTGGTTCCCACACAGCCATCATACAGGAATCTATAAAACATGGACTTACATCAGTTGGTAAGTAACAGTTTTCTAATTGTTTTGAAGATTCTGCATAAATATATTAGATTTGTGCATGTCCAAACTGAAAAAATCACTACAATTGGGCAAGCCCATGATTAATTTGCACATATATTTAGGTGAGAGAGAATTTTATGATACCATGTAAAAAAATAAGAAAACAGATGATCCATAGAATAAAAATTTTCTCTAGAGATAATGCAATTATCAAATATATATAATTGGATAATTAACAGTATCTTTATCTATTACAATTGATAATAACTATGAAATTGTGCATGTGTGTGTAGAAACGTTTTCAAAAACAAGATTTAAATTGCTTCTGGCCTGATAATTCATGCTGAAGAAAACCTCAGGAATGGTTTCGTGTCTTTTCAGTAATACTGTAGTTTCTGTCAAATGCAGATTCTTTCTTACAGCTAAAAATTAAGGTATGTCATTCAGTGGGGGTGGGCTGGATAATAAAAGTCAGTTAAGACTTCAAAGCAGCAAAGAAGTGAATACTTTCAGTAGCATATGGAAACAGCACCCGCTCCATGTCAGAAAGCCATCAGGCACAGGTTGCTCTGGCTTACAGGCATGAGGGGCATTGCACAGTCAGCTGTCCCAGGCTGTGGTGGCTGTGGTCCTGCCCCAGTGGCTGCATGTCCCCACCACCTCCCTGCCCTTCTCCACACATTTCCTGTCTCAGGCCATTCTGTCTCTCACCACACACCTGGAGTGAGTGTCTTTCCTCTGCCAGGGCAAGAGCATCCCCTGTCCCACCAGGCTGTGCCCAGGCTGAGACTGGGGCTGAGCAGGGCTGGAGAAGGCTTACTGAGGGAAACGTCTCCTTCATGGAGCAGAAGGCGCTTCACAAGCCAGCCCAGCAGCACTGCAGGTTCCACAGCCCAGGGTTTTGCAAGGTTGTGCCTCAGCACAGCAGTTCCTGGCAGGGATGAAAGAAGGGATCTTTGGCCCACATGCGGAATCAGGGCACGCTTTCCTCCCCTTGCCCCAAAGTGCGTCATCACGTGGCAGGCGAGGAGTTCACCCTGATGCTGGGTGTGATGTGGGCACCTTGCCATCAAGGGAAGCTTTGGGACTGTGGGGATGGACGGTGTAGCAACAGCTGCAGGAAATAGTCTCAAACATAGCTGACCTTTATCTTCTGGGTGGACCTGCTGCTTCTCCCAGGGAAGGGGTCCCACCTTGGACCCAGCTGTGTTTCAGCCAGATGTCCCCTTAGAGCCCCTGTGCTTCCCTACAGGTGTGGGGTGCTCCTCTGCACAGATCTGCCCCCTGAAATACACGGAAAAGGTGGCAAGTCCAGCTTCCCTGCTAGGCCTTACTCTAACTGTTGCTCTTTCTGGTTGCCAGGGAGGGACCCTCTGGTTCCCTTTCCTGAGGGATAGTAAAATAATTATACATCTCAGTTATCTGAAGAGTAGTCACTCAGATAAGGTTTCTTAAGGTGAAAGGATACAACCCTAGGAGAAGGGAAAATAAGACACTTACCTGTGATATTTAGACCAATTAAGTGCCATTTTCATGGTTTCCAGAAGACTGGCAGGTCTTGGTTCCCAAAATCATGTGGATATGAGAAAACAGATTGGTGGGAGTAGCAGAGACTCTTGTCACCATACCACTTATACATGTGCTGTGTCACAAATATACCAGGACAGATTCACAAAGCATGGCCCAGAAAAAAAAACAGGTCTAAATCTTGTGGAACTTTCCAAAATCCTGTGTAGCCTGAGTCACGGGGAGGATTCTGTCTTTGCATGACACTGCTGAGCCAGAACCCATGGTAGCATCCCTGAAAAGCTCACCCAACTCAGCCTTGTAAACTGATCACCATGTACCTGTAAGGGTTAAATGTAACCAGCACCAATCTGAGGGCCTCTGCTTGGAGCTGGGAGGACCAAATAGGAAGGAGCCAGATTCTGTTTTTATTTGCACTGGAGAGTAATTCTCTAGGAGAGAAAGCTAAAGCTGTCCTCCCAGGGTATAAGTACAATCAGCAGCAGGGCCATGTGTTCATAAGAGTAAATCCTATCCCTAGCTTTTCACTTTTGTCCAGTCCCTCCTGGCATCTCCTTCTCTTTTTCCTTTGTAACCAAGGCAGAGCAGGTGGGTTTGTGAGAGGCTGTCACAGCCTCTGCACCCTCAGCCCACCAGCCACTCAAGCCAGGGACACTTGCTGCTTCCCACCACAGAGGCTGAGAGTTGCCCTTGTCAGGGAGCTTTGCAGGATGCACCCTGTGCACTCATTCACCCCTCTGGCCATAAGTTAGTTTTTGTTATAAACCAGTGACATGTCACAGCTTCCTCCCAGCAAGCAGGGCATCTTCCAGCTCCCATGAATGCAAATCAGACTCCACTGATTTAAATAGCAGTGGATCTCTCCCTTGGAGAGCAAACACAACCAGGCTGGAGCTGGAGTGTGAGTGGGCACTACCGGTTGTTGACACCTGCTTTCGGTTTATAGTCATATGATCAAAGAGGCAGCTAGAATTCACAAAATCTTAATAGTACATCCTATCTTCCAGATGACAAACACCATATGGACTTATAAATGTTTTTATGGAAGTGCCATGATTTTTTTCTTCTACCAGATTCTGAAGCAATACAAAGATACTTGACTAGTTTTATTTTTCCTCTAATCGGCCTCTTGTCTTAGTGTCATCAGGGACACTATGCAATTTTCATAAGCATTAGCTACGATTATTTAACAGAAATAACTGTTTCATTAACTAAAAAAATGGTTATATAAGGGGAAAAATAATCTACTTGTAGTTTCCAACTGTGAAATTTTTCAGCTTGTAGATTACTTACTGCGATCTTAATTTTATTGTATGTCCTCAGGCAGTTAACGGTATTATAATTAGGGCTCATGAGTTTGGTAAAATTAGTTTTTATGTTAAGTAGTAATAGGAGTAGTGGCATTTTCATATGATTGAAAAAGACAGCACATACTACCTTTAAAAGTTTGGATTAGGATTTTGGCCAGCAATTATGCAGGCAAAACTTCCACAGAAGTGAACAGTTTGAGCTGTGTGAGGGCTGTAAGACATGCCGATGGTTATTTTCTTATATCAGTGGACTTTGCTGTTACTCTTTACTTTTATCAATTTTCTTCCCATTTTCCCTGGCTTATACTGCAAATGAGCTATCTACAAAAGGGGCAGTATTTACATTTGCATCCGATTTCTTCTGTTAGTTTGGTTTTAAATACCAAAATACATGAGACAAAGTAACGATGATGCCTGGGGTCTTCTGAGGGAGATCTCCACTACTGACAAAATGCCCCAAGCTTCTTGTCCATGCGGGTAATTTAAAGGTCAGCTCTCAAACTTGTCTTAGATATATAGGGTGAAAAGGAAGAATTGTCTGCAGGAGGGGTTGTGTGCGTCTGTCTTGTAGGCAAACCCATTAACACTTCTCATGACAGATCATTATTAATGTCTTGAGTTTACTCACATATTACATGAGTACATTATACATATATTATATAGATATGCAACCTTAATATATATTAATACCTTCTTACATACGATGAACAGATGTGCATATGTACACAATCCTTATCAAGATTTCTCAGTGTAAACTATGCCTATTTTATCTTGTCTTAGTTTATGATTTTACATTATGTGTGGATAAATCTTGAGACAGGTAGATATGTATGAGCTTAAACTTTTTTCATTATAACGATCAGCTATAAAATTACTTTTAAATAAAGTTTTCCAAGCTTTGAAACATGGGGAGAGGGGGAGGGGGAGGGAAGAAGCAGACCTAAACCATCCTTTTTTTCCACCAGCAGATCAAGGTCAGTTGCCTCAGCAAAAGAAATTTCATTTTTAAGCCTGTCTGTGCAGGATAGAAATCAATTATCTCTTATGATACAGAGACCGGCGTTCAGCCCTGACAGGAGCTTTGCTGTATATACAAAGATATTTGGGGTTCTATTTCCAGACTAAACTCTAGCTTTTTAACTAGAGGTTCCACACTCGGCTCCAAAAGGGCAGCACAGACAGAAAAAAAAAAAGAGCCTCATCAGAAAAGTAATTATCAGTGCTGGGAAGGGGCGATGGGATGGCGATGGAAGGGAGCGTCGGGATGGTCCGGGGAGTCCCTCGGCCGCCGCGGGGCAGCGGCTCCGCTCCTGGGCGGGGGGCCGCGGAAAGGAGCCCCGCTGATGGATTCGCCTCCCCGCCTCCGGTTGCGGGGAAGCCGCCGCCCCCGTGGCAGACAGCAGCGATCAGAGCGAGCGCGTTTCCCCGTCGCACAGTTAGCGGCAACAGGTCCAGGCAGTGCGGGACTAGGCGGCGTTCTCCTTACAGAATTCATGTAATTTATGCCGGGGGCGGGGAGGAGGGGGGCGAATTCCTAGCAGAGTTCCTGCCTGCAAAACTGGATCTTTAAGTGTCGCGTGGACAGAGCGCAGTTCGCTGCTGATCGGATCGATCCAGGGAAGCCCTGCCGCCAGCTCTGGGCACGGCTCACCGCGTCCTCAAGGGCGCCCGGGGATGCCTCAGCCCTTCCACGCCTTCCCATCAGTTCAGCGGTCGGAAAGCTGCCTTGCAGCAAGAACTGCCCGGCCGTCCCTGCCCACACAAGTGCGGGCGGCCCCGCGGGAGAGAACGCGCCCCGAGCGGGCGATGCTCATGGGGGCACGGCGGGGCCCCGCGCCCCGAGCCGGGCGGGACGGGGCAGACGGCGGCGGGACGCGGTGAAGTGTTACGACACCTCACTGATGACTCACTTAGCAATAAAAGAAAGGCAATCAGAGTGGTGCTTTGCCACTCACTTGGCCCTGCTCTCTCCTCTCTCCGGAGTCTCCTGTCATTCTGCATCACGCTGCTGCCAGGTGCTCATAAGGTAGCAGTGCATTCCGGCGGGCAGCAGGAGCTTGGCCGGGCTTGAAAAATAGCTTCTCAGTCAATAATTGACCGTTTGGAAATGGCTGTCTATGCCGGACCGGAGCGGAACGACGCCTCCATAAAGCAACAGTGAATGAATAGCTGCATTAAAAAAAGGCAACAGGCACAGTCGCGATCTTCTGTGGCGTGCGTTTTACTACAACAGTATTTCAGTCTGAGGCATCCACTCTGTTTTGCTGACAGTGGATCAAAAACAAAACAAACAAAACAAAAAAGAAGAAGAAGAAGAAGTGGGGGGAAGTGTATTTTTGTGTTTCGGGTGGGTTGATTTTGTATGTTAGGGATTTTTGTTCTAGGTTGTTTGTTGTTTTTTTTCTAGAGGGGACAGTTTGTTTCCTAAAGCCTGAATTGGAGGCACTAGCAACCTCCATTTCATGAATCCCTAGGAATTAAATGCAATATTGCCTCGGCAAAATGATGAGGGGAGACCATTGGCTAAAGGGTTTGGAAGGTTCCGAGGTACTCTGCCCTTCATACTATAGGGGTGATCTGATTATAACAAGGACCGAGGGGGGGAAACGGAGAGGAGAGGAGAGGAGAGGAGAGGAGAGGAGCTATATTGGCCATGCTTCTCCTGGTGTAAACAGTCTAGTAAAGTTGGGCGTGAGAGGTGTGTGAGGTGGAGCAGCAAACTCGCGTTCTGAACTTTCCCAGCTGCACAGGGATCCCGTGCCTGCCGCACGCTGCCTTCTCCGAGGAACTTCCCGGGGCCGCGCCCCTCTGTGCCCGCTGCCGCGCCACTGCGTGCCCGTGGCAGTGACAGCCCTGCCCGAGGCTGCGTCGCTGTGCCGGGGACAGGATGCGTGGTGCTGACTCCCTCCCCAAGCCTGGCTGAAGTCACTGTTTTCACTGAGTGATGGCTCAGAGCGGCTCTGCTCTGGCAGCAAATGGGAATGTTCAGCGGGAGAGAAAGGGAGACAGGATGCGGATTTCTCTCCTTAAGTACTTCCCTTTAAGTCTTTTTGATCGGTTTTGGATTTAGACTTCCCAGCAAAAGAGTTTCAGTCCTCCGCTTGTTTATTTATTTCATTTGCTCCTGGGAAGTTTTTCTTGAACATCTACCCCCGCCCTCCTCCCCCATCCCACCCCACAAGCGTTCATTTTCGCTGCTTTGCTCGGAAGGTAAATCAAACCTTCTCCACGACACCTCCCGACACAAAGCTCGAAGAGAGCATGCTATTTGTTTCTCATCGAGCAAATCCCTCCAAGACGGAAATGTCTCTGCTTAGGGAAAGAGACTTTGAAATTTGCTGAGGTTCTGTGGCCTCTTGGAAGCTGTAAGCAATCGGAGCTTGCCTTGAAATATCACACAGAAGCCTCTACCTTGGAAACAAAGAGGTGGAAAAGCTTCAGATTATTTAACATTAGAGAGTGGGGTTTTTTTAACGTAAATGTACATACATTTAAATAGGGAAGTATAAAGTATTCCAGGTCTTGCTCCTTGTACTAATCAAGGCTGCTGGAGGCTCCCCGAGCCATCATCTTTTATAATTATAATTACACGCGTCAATCAAGACCTTCAGGCAAAGTCAGAACAAGGCAGGCAAACTCAGGAGAGAAATCGCATTAAAAAAAAAAAAAAAAAAAAAAAAAANAAAAAAAAAAAAAGTTTGGAGAACTTGGTAAGGAATGGAGAAGAGATTAGAAGAAAGGGTAATTAAGGTTGCTCAAGGCAATCGTGAGAGCTAGAACTCCATGTTAAATTAAATGTAGCCACAAGGGACCAGGTATCATTTATAATATGTACTGCCCTAAACTGTTACTTCGGAGAAATGTGGATGTGTAATAACCACCCCAAAGTATTTTCATCCACAGAAATAGCTCGCAGAGTGACTTTGCCATGTACAGTTGGAACGCACTCCAGACACTTCCCTGGCAGAATGACATTAAGCCCCCGAGTAGGAGGGAAGAGCCCAGGGAGCGGTGCTAGGGCCGTGCCTGCGGGGGAGGGTTGTCCAGGGAGAGCCGGCCCTGCGCGGGCCACCCGCCTGCGGGGGCACTTGGCCGCGGTGCCCGTGGGGGCCGCAGCCCGCCTGACCCCGGCAGCACTCGGGCTGGTTTCGCCTGCCCTGTCCGGATGCGGCGTTTCCTTTCCCGGCTTTTTCCCAAAACGCGGCTGCCTTCCCGAAGCAGCAGTAACGAGAGTGGCAGCACAGAGCGCCCCGTCGAGGCGTCGCCAAGCGGCGTGACCCACCCGGCGGCTAGCGGGAGGGAGGGGACCGGTTGACCCCGATGGAGCCCAGCGGGCTGCAGGACCCAGGTCCGCAGGTGTCCCGATGTTCTGCTGTAAACGCATCTGGGGCTGTGCTCCGACAACTCTTCTCCTGCGGGGAAGGGCTGCGAGGAGGCGCCGCTCCTCTGCGAGCCGCCCCCGGAGTGCTCTGGCCGCCCGTCGGGCCCAGGCGGCCCGGCCGCAGGCTCGGAAGGCTGGAGGGCCGCGGCCCGGAGACCCCCGACCCGCAGCCCTCACGGCGGGCGCCCGAGGGAGCGAGCGGAGCCGGCGCTGCGCTGTTGTCGCCGCCAGTGTTGAGCCGCCCGGGCTCAGCGTAGGGCGATGCTACACGGTGACGCCCGACAGGAACTGTTTGTAACTAATGCTCCTGGGAATAACTTCCCAAGGGCCGAGACAGCGTCTCAGCCCGAGTTACTTCTGCCTAAAAACGGAGTCATTCTCTCTAGATGGTTTTCAGCCACCTCGTCTTAGCCATCGAGCTGTTCGCTCCCGCAGCTCACCATATTGCTGTCCTAAAACTTATTCGCAGACGACCTGTTAAATTGTGAAATTATAACTTGAGAAATAACGTGTTGGTATCGTTCGCCCACTCGCGCACCCGCCCGAAGGGGAATGGCGAAAGGTGAGAACGGAAGGCAACAGAGAGGTCCGAGCCTCTCTGAACGTTGGATCCATCCTCCAATTATCAAACGCTGCACAGGGAAGGGAGAAAAGACTTTCTCTACTCCGGTGGTGCTGGTCTTGGGTTGGCTCGGAATCTGCGTTGAATTAGCAAAGGTCTCCCAGCTGCTGGATGCAAGAAGTTAAGAGCACAGCCGAGTCCGCTCTCTGCACGTGGAACGCTTGTCCCAGCGCGGGTTCACCCTGCGATCATCAACACTACTGAATAAGTTAAAACCACCAGTTTTCACTATCTCTCTCCCAGCCGATGGGAAATGCCATACTTCGCGCTGGAGACACCCGCGCCCCACTTTCCATCGGAAGCAATTTTCACTGCCAAATATTTTCAGCTCTTAATATATACAACACTGTATACAGATTAAAGAGTCAGAGGAGTACAGGCAACCGAGCGCTCGGACGAGGGGCTCGGATGCTTTCCAAGGTGCAAATATCGTCCATCCCACACCATCAAACGCAGTTAGGAACGGCGCGGAACCCCCGGACCCTCCCGGCGGGAGGGGGGCGGAAAGGTCAACGAGGGCAGGCAGACCTCCGGCCCGGCTCGCCGGGCGGTCGGCACCCAGTCTCCTCCGGAGCCCCCGAAACGCTCTCGCCGCTGAGGCACCCGCCTGCGAGAAACGAGTTATTTGGGACAACTTGGAAACGAGTGCCGTTTGCTTCACTGTGAGCAGGGGAAAAGGGGCTCAAGCGATGGCTCTGCCAGGGCTTTGGCTTTTGTGCAAACGATGCGGCTGGCACTGACCGATTTCGCAAGAAGCTTAGGGAAGGGACACCCAAAAAGCCTGAATAGGTACAGCGAGCTCCAACGCGGTTCCCGCTTGCTTGTTTCAGACCCCAGGGCTGCGCGGCGGCAACGTGGCCGCAAGGGCTGGGGTTTCCACTGTCCACCCCACCCGCCCGACTAGGAAGGCGAGGGCCGGGGTCTCCGCAGCCGCCGCTGGCCGGGCGAAGGCATTGCCCCTTCGGCCCCAAGAGAGATTAAGCGTGCTGCCCATTGGCAAAGAGGCACGGCCGCTGAGGGCAGTGCAGGCGTAGCCCGGCCCGGCGAGGCTGGTGGCCCGTCGGGCTCCGCTGGGGCAGGGAGGGGAAGCAGCAGCCCAGACCCTCACACAGCAGCCCCTTTTAAGAACCGGGCAGGGGGTGACTGCACTGGGCCACTGTGTGTGTTCTGTGCGTGTGTGTGCGCGGGGGGNCCAGCAGCACCAGCGGCGGCAGAGTGCTCCTGTGCACTGTGCCGCTCCGCATGGATCGGGGCGCCGGGCTGCCGCCGTGCTGAACCCCGGGCGGAGCTGCTGCGAGCTCCCGGGGTTCCTCCTTCCCCCCCGGCACCCCCGNCAGGGCTGCGCGGCGGCAACGTGGCCGCAAGGGCTGGGGTTTCCACTGTCCACCCCACCCGCCCGACTAGGAAGGCGAGGGCCGGGGTCTCCGCAGCCGCCGCTGGCCGGGCGAAGGCATTGCCCCTTCGGCCCCAAGAGAGATTAAGCGTGCTGCCCATTGGCAAAGAGGCACGGCCGCTGAGGGCAGTGCAGGCGTAGCCCGGCCCGGCGAGGCTGGTGGCCCGTCGGGCTCCGCTGGGGCAGGGAGGGGAAGCAGCAGCCCAGACCCTCACACAGCAGCCCCTTTTAAGAACCGGGCAGGGGGTGACTGCACTGGGCCACTGTGTGTGTTCTGTGCGTGTGTGTGCGCGGGGGGTGTTGCTTATCCCGCCTCTGCCTCATTGGCTGCAGTGGCGGTGTCGGGGCCCCCCTTCGCCGGAGACCTCGCTCCCTGCACCCCCCGGGCTCCGGGAGCGCCTCCCCGCGGGCCCGGGGCTAGAGGTCCCGACTCCGCACCTCCGCACTTGTACCGGGGGGAAAAGGGGGAGGAGGAGAAGGAGGGGGAGGAGGAGAAGGGA